>CM033477.1:75561433-76161433 GCA_019447015.1 Hymenochirus boettgeri
TAGATAGATAAGCAGAGATAAGATAGCTAGAGAGCAGTAGATAGAAGCATAATAGCAGAGAGCGATAGATAGATAGAGAGCGAGATAGATAGAAAGCAGAGAGAGAAGATAGTACTAGATAGCAAGAGATAGTAGATGAGATAGATAGTAGATAAAGATAAGATAAAGATAGATGGATAGATAGATGATAGCAGAGATAGATGATAAGATAGCAATAGGATATTAAGAGATAATAACACTGGTAGATAGATAAGGACAGGAGCTTGATGAAAAAAAGATAGCAAGATAGATAAGATAGACGCATAGATAGTAATGCAGGAGATAGTAGTTAATGCTAGATGTAGATAGATGCAGGAATAGACAGAGTAGATCGAGATAGAAGATAGAGATAGATAAGCGAGTAGAGATAGATGCAGGAATGCGAGAGATGAGTATGATCGCAGAAAGATAGAGAGATGAAGAGTAGATAGATAGCGAGAGATCAGAGAAGATAGATCAGATAGATAGATAGATAGCAGAAAGATAGACACAGGATAGAGAGAAGATCGACGATATAGCGAGGTAGCAGATAGATGAAATAGATAGATAGCAAGAAGAAGAGAGAGAGATAGTGATTAGATAGCTAAGGTAGAGCAGGAGAAGATAGATAGGAGGATAGATAGGCTAGCCAGAGAGAGCGTAGATAGATAGCATAAGAGATAGATGAGAGATAGATAGATAGATAGCATAGATAGATAGATCGATAGATAGATAGATAGCAGAGATAGATAGGATAGATAGATAGATAGCAGAGAGAGTAGATAGTAGATAGCAGAGAGAGATAGATAGTATGATAGCAGAGAGAGATAGATGAGATAAATAGCAGAGAGGAGATAGATAGATTATAGATTTAGCAGAGATAGATAGATAGCAGAGAGAGATCAGATAGATCGCAGAGAACGGAAGATAGATAGATAGATAGCAGAGAGAGATAGAGAGATAGCAGAGATAGATAGATAGATAGATAGCAGAGATAGATATATAGTAGAAGATAGATAGATAGATAGCAGAGTAGAGATAGAAGATTAGATATAGCATAGCAGAGACGAGATAGTAGGAGATAGAAGATAGATAGCAGAGAAGATAGATAGATAGATAGATGATAGCAGAGAGATAGATAGATATGATAGATAGAAGATAGAGAGAGCGATAGATAGCAGAGAGAGATAGATAGATAGATAGGATGAGATAGATAGATAGCAGAGAGAGATAGACGATAATAGCAAGAGATAGAATAGATAGCAGAGATAGATAGATAGATAGATAGCAGAGATAGATAGATAGATAGATAGCAGGAGATAGATAGAGATAGATAGATAGATAGCAGAGATAGATAGACAGGAGAAGCAAGATAGATAGATAGATAGATAGATAAATTAGCCAGAGATAGATAGATAGAACAGACAGATGGATAGATAGATAGCCAGACAGGTAGATCTAGGTAGTAGATAAATGATAGATAGCAGAGATGATAGAGAGATAGGTACAATCGATAGATAAATAGCGAGATAGATAGATAGATAAATTAGCAGAGATAGATAGATAGATAGCAGTAGATAGAGACAGACAGACAGGTAGATCGTAGGTAGATAGATAATGATAGATAGCAGAGATAGATATAAATAGCAGAGTAGATAGATAGATAGCAGAGACTAGAGAGATAGATAGCAGAGATAGATAGATAGCAGAGATAAGATAGATAGCAGAGATAGATAGATGATAGACTAGCAGAGATAGAGAGATAGAGAGTAGAGCGGAGATAGCGAGATCTAGAGCTAGTAGAAGAGATGATAGCAGAGATAGATAGATAGCAGAGATAGATAGATAGCAGAGACGAGATTAGAGTAGATAGATAGATAGATAGCGATAGATAGATAGATAGATAGATAGATAGATAGATAAGATAGATAGGACTAGATTAGATATGATACTAGATAGATAGATAGATAGCAGAGATAGTAGCTATGAATAGCAGAGATAGATAGATATGATAGCAGAGATTAGATAGCCAGACGATAGATAGATAATCGCAGAGGATAGTAGATAGCAGAGATAGATAGATAGCAGAGATAGATAGATAGCAGGAGAGCAGATCAGATATAGCAGAGATAGATAGCTAGATAGCAGAGATAGATAGCTGATAGCCAGAAGGATAGATAGCTAGATAGATAGATAAATAGATAGAGAGTAGATAGATAGCGAGAGATAGAATGCGAGTAGAGTAGATAGAAGATTCGAGAGCAGAGATAGATGATAGATTAGCGAGAGAGATAGTAGAAGCAAGAGAAGATAGATATAGATAGACAGACAGGATAGATCGTAGGTAGATAGATAAGAAGATAGCAAGATGATCAAGATAGATAGATAGCAGAGATCGATAGATAGATAGATAGAGATAGTATAGATAGATAGCCAGAGATAGATAGATAGATAGCAGAGAGATGTAGATAGATAGATAGATAGATAGACAGACAGGGTGATCGTAGGTAGATAGATAAATGATAGATAGCCAGAGAGTAGATAGATAGATAGATAGCAGAGAGAGATAGATAGATAGATAGCACAGAGATAGAAGATAGCACATAGATTAGCTAGAAGATAGATAGATGCAGAGATAGATAGCTAGATAGCAGAGAGAGATAGCTAGATTAGCAGAGATAGATGCTAGATAGATAGATAGATAGATAGCAGAGATAGAGATAGATAGGAGTAGATAGATAGCAGAGAGAGATAGATAGCAGAGAGAGATAGCAGAGGGGGATAAAAGGCAGAGATAGATAGCTAGATAGCAGAGATAGATAGCTAGATAGCAGAGATAGATGCTAGATAGAGAGCATAAATAGATAGCAGAGATAGATAGATAGCAGCAAGATAGAGATAGCAGAGAGGATAGATAGGCGAGATAGATAGCAGAGAGAGATAGATAGATAGCAGAGAGAGATAGATAGATAGCAGAGATAGAGTAGATAGATAGACAGACAGGGTCGATCGTTAGGGGTAGATGATAAAGATTGTTATAGATAGCAGAGATAGATAGATAGATTAGCAGGATAGAATAGATGATAGATAGATAGATAGATAGATAGATCGAGATAGCAGATAGATAGAAGAGAAAAGAAGATAGATAGATAGAGACAGAAGGTAGTCTTAGGCTAGATAGATAAAGCAGGATAGATAGACAGAAGAAGTAGATAGGAGATAGATATAGATAGATAGCAGAGAGAGATAGATTAGATAGATAGCAAGAGATAGCAGACAGATAAGATAGCAGAGAGAGATAGATAGAGAGTACGCAGAGAGAGATAGATAGATACGATAGATAGATAGATAGAGAGATAGATAGATAGATAGATAGAGAGAGCGATAGATAAGATAGCAGAGAGAGCTAGATAGATAGATAGCAGAGATAGATAGATAGATAGGATAGATAGATAGATAGCAGAGAGAGATAGATAGATAGCAGAGAGAGATAGATAGCAGAGATAGATAGATAGATAGCAGAGAGAGATAGATAGATAGCAGAGATAGATAGATAGATAGATAGATAGACAGACAGGTAGATCGTAGGTAGCGATAGATAAATGATAATAGCCGAGATAGATAGATAGATAGCAGAGATAGATAGATAGATAGATAGCAGAGATAGATAGATAGATAGCAGAGAGAGATAGATAGATAGACAGACAGGTAGATCTTAGGTAGATAGATAAATGATAGATAGCAGAGAGAGATAGATAGATGCAGAGAGCAGAGAGATAGATAGATAGATAGATAGCAGAGATAGACAGATAGATAGCAGAGAGAGATAGATAGAGAGAGAGATAGCAGAGAGAGATAGATAGATAGATAGATAGATAGCAGAGAGAGATAGATAGATAGCAGAGAGAGATAGATAGATAGCAGAGATAGAGATAGATAGATAGATAGATAGATAGATAGCAGAGATAGATAGATAGATAGATAGCAGAGATAGATAGATAGCAGAGAGATAGATAGATAGATAGCAGAGAGAGATAGATAGATAGCAGAGATAGATAGATAGATAGATAGCAGAGATAGATAGATAGATAGCAGAGAGAGAGAGATAGATAGATAGCAGAGAGAGATAGATAATAGCAGAGAGAGAAGATAGATAGATAGCAGAGAGAGAGTATATAGATAGATAGCAGGAGAGAGATAGATAAATAAGCAGAGAGAGATAGATAGATAGCAGAGAGAGATAGATAGATAGATAGCCGAGAGAGATAGATAGATAGCAGAGAGAGATAGATAGATAGGATAGATAGATAGATAGATAGATAGATAGCAGAGATAGATAGATAGATAAATAGAAGATAGTAGCAGAGGAGAGATTAGATAGCAGGAGAGAGAAGTAGATAGATAGATTGCAGAGATAGATAGATAGATAGATAGATAGATAGCAGATAGAAGATAGCTAGGATAGAGGATAGATAGATAGATAGCAGAGAGATATAGTAGCAGAGAGCAGAGATAGATAGATAGATAGATAGATAGATAGATCGCAGAGATAGATAGATAGCAGAGAAGATAGATAGCAGAGATAGATAGATAGCAGAGATAGATAGCTAGATAGCAGAGATGATAGCTAATAGAAGAGATAGATAGATAGCAGAGATAGCTAGATAGCAGATGATAGATAGATATAGAAGATAGATAGATAGCAGAGAAGAGAGGAGATAGCAGAGAGATGATAGATAGAATAGGCGGAGATAGATAGATAGATAGCAGAGATAGATAGAAGATTGACAGACAGGTAGACATAGGTAGAAGATAATGATAGATAGCAGAGATAGATAGATAAGATAGCTAGATAGATAGATAAGTAGAGATAGATTAGCAGAGATCGATAGATAGATAGCCAGAGAGAGATAGATAGATATAGACAGGTAGATCTTAGGAGATAGATAAAAGATAGATAGCACAGAGAGAGAGAGATAGATATGATAGCAGAGAGAGATAGATAGATAGATAGCAAGGAGATAGCAGAGGAGAGATAGAGAGAGAGGATAGATAGAGAATAGCAGAGAGAGAGAGAGATAGATAGATTAGATAGTAGATAGAGAGATAGCAGAGAGAGATAGATAGATAGCAGAGAGAGGTAGATAGATAGATAGAAGCGAGATAGCGAGAGAGATGATAGTAGCATAGAAGAGAGAGAGATAGGATAGATAGACTAGCAGAGATTAGAAGAGAGAGATAGATAGAGAGATAGCAGAGAGAGATAGAGTGTAGGATAGCAGAGAGAGATAGATAGATAGCAGAGAGAGATAGATAGATAGCAAGAGAGAGATAGATAGAGAGAAGAGAGAGATAGATAGATAGATAGCAAGAGATGTAGATAGAGATAGATAGATAGCAGCAGAGAGATAGATAGATAGCAGATGAGAGATAGAAGATAGGATAGATAGATAGATAGATAGATAGATAGATAGATAGATTAAAGATAGATAGAGGTAGCAGAGAAGATGTAGATAGATAGATAGAGAGATAGATAGATAGATAGATAGATAGCAGAGAGATAGATAGATAGATAGATAGATAGATAGATAGATAGATAGATAGCAGAGATAGATAGATAGATAGGCAGAGAGAGATAGATAGATAGATAGCAGAGATAGATAGATAGATAGATAGATAGCAGAGATAGATAGATAGATAGATAGATAGATAGATAGATAGATAGCAGAGAGAGAGAGATAGATAGATAGCAGAGATAGATAGATAGATAGATAGATAGATAGATAGCAGAGATAGATAGATAGATAGATAGCAGAGAGAGATAGATAGACAGATAGATAGCAGAGATAGATAGATAGATAGCAGAGATAGATAGATAAATTAGCAGAGATAGATAGATAGACAGACAGATGGATAGATAGAATAGGACAGGACAGGTAGATCGTAGGAGATAGTAAATGATAGATAGCAGAGATAGATATATGGATAGTAGCGATAGATAGATAAATAGCGAGATAGATAGATAGATAGATAAATTAGCAGAGATAGTAGATATATAGCAGAGATAGATAGATGGCAGACAGATGGATAGATAGATAGACAGACAGGAGATCGAGGTAGATAGATAAATGAGAGATAGCAAGAGATAGTAGTAGATCGATAGAGAGAGAGAGAGATAGATGATAGACAGAACAGGTAGATCGTAGGTAGTAATAGAGATAGCAGGGAGATAGATAGATAGATTAGATAGCAGAGAGAGTAGACTAGATAGATAGCAAGATAGATATAGAAAGAGATAGGATAGAAAGTACGAGAGATAGATAGATAGACAGTAGAGAGATAGATAGATAGCAGAGTAGAGTAGGATAGCAGTAGAGAGATGAGATAGATATATAGATAGCAGAGAGAGATTAGATAGATAGATAGATAGCAGAGAGAGATAAGAGATAGATTTGTTTTAAAAGCGGGGCCCGAGAGATGATAGAAGATAGATAGCAGAGAGAGAGAGAGCTAGATAGATAGATAGATAGATAGATAGATAGATAGATAGATAGATAGCAGAGCGAGATAGATAGATAGATAGCAGCAGAGAGAGAGAGATAACGAAGCAGAGAGAGATAGATAGATAGATAGCAGAGATAGATAGATAGATAGATAGATAGAGATAGATAGATAGATAGATAGATAGATAGATAGATAGATAGATAGATAGATAGATAGATAGATAGATAGATAGATAGCAGAGATAGAGAGATAGATAGATAGATAGCAGAGATAGATAGATAGATAGATAGATAGAGAGATAGATAGATAGTCATAGATAGATAGATAGATAGATAGATAGCAGAGAGAGAGAGAGATAGATAGATAGCAGAGATAGATAGATAGATAGATAGATAGCAGAGATAGATAGATAGATAGATAGAGATAGATGATAGATAGATAGATAGATAGCAGAGATAGATAGATAGATAGATAGCAGAGATAGATAGATAAATTAGCAGAGATAGATAGATAGACAGACAGATGGATAGATAGACAGGACAGGTAGATCGTAGGTAGATAGATAATGATAGATAGCAGAGATAGATAGATAGATAGTAGCGATAGATAGATAAATAGCAGAGATAGATAGATAGATAAATTAGCAGAGATAGATAGATATATAGCAGAGATAGATAGATAGGCAGACAGATGGATAGATAGATAGACAGACAGGTAGATCGTAGGTAGATAGATAAATGATAGATAGCAGAGATAGATTAGATAGATAGATAGCAGAGAGCGATAGATAGATAGACAGACAGGTAGATCGTAGGTAGATAAATAAATGATAGATAGCCGAGAGAGATAGATAGATAGATAGATAGCAGAGAGAGATAGATAGATAGATAGCAGAGAGAGATAGATAGATAGATAGCAGAGAGAGAGAGATGAGATAGCAGAGAGAGATAGATAGATAGATAGCAGGAGAGATAGATAGATAGATAGATAGATAGCAGAGAGAGATAGATAGATAGCAGAGAGAGATAGATAGATAGATAGATAGATAGAGATAGATAGATAGATAGCAGAGAGAGATAGATAGATAGCAGAGAGAGATAGATAGATAGCAGAGAGAGATAGATAGCAGAGAGAGATAAGGATAGATAGATAGAGAGAGAGATAGATCGATAGGATGATAGGATAGATAGATAGATAGTAGATAGATAGATAGATAGATAGATAGCAGAGATAGATAGATAGATAGATAGCAGAGAGAGATAGATAGATAGCAGAGAGATAGATAGATAGATAGATAGCAGAGATAGATAGATAGATAGCGAGATAGATCTAGATAGCAGAGATAGAAGGATAGATAGATAGAAGAAGAAGAAGATAGCATAGATAGTAGAAGATAATAGATAGAGAGAAGAGAGATAGATAGATATATAGATAGCAGAGATAGATAGATAGCAGAGAGAGATAGATAGATAGATAGCAGAGATAGATAGATAGATAGATAGCAGAGAGAGATAGATAGATAGCAGAGAGAGATAGATAGATAGATAGCAGAGAGATAGATAGATAGCAGAGAGATAGATAGATATCAGAGAGAGATAGATAGCAGAGAGAGATAAGATAGATTATAGATAGCAGAGAGAGATAGAAATAGATAGCAGAGAGAGATAGATAGATAGCAGAGATAGATAGATAGATAGATAGCAGAGATAGATAGATAGATAGATAGATAGATATATAGATAGCAGAGAGAGATAGATAGATAGCAGAGAGAGATAGATAGATAGGTAGATAGATAGATAGATAGATAGATAGATAGCAGAGAGAGATAGATATATAGCAGAGAGAGAGAGATAGATAGATAGCAGAGATAGATAGATAGATAGCAGAGATAGATAGATAGATAGATGATAGATAGAAGATAGATAGATAGATAGATAGCTAGAGAGATAGATGATAGAGTAGAGAGAGAGATAGATAGATAGCAGGGAGATAGATAGATAGATAGATAGCAGAGAGAGGTAGAGATAGATATATAGATAGCAGAGAGAGAATAGAGGAGAGATAGATAGATAGATAGATAGATAGAGATAGATAGATAGATAGATAGATAGATAGATAGATAGATAGATAGATAGCAGAGATAGATAGCTAGATAGCAGAGATAGATAGCTAGATAGCAGAGATAGATAGCTAGATAGATAGATAGATAGATAGATAGCAGAGATAGATAAGAGATAGATAGCAGAGATAGATAGATAGATAGATAGCAGAGAGAGATAGATAGATAGCAGAGAGAGATAGATAGATAGATAGCAGAGAGAGGTAGATAGATATATAGACAGCAGAGATAGATAGATAGCAGAGAGAGATAGATAGCAGAGAGAGATAGATAGATAGATAGCAGAGATAGATAGATAGGTAGATAGATAGATAGATAGATAGCAGAGAGAGATAGATAGATAGATAGATAGATAGATAGATAGATAGATAGGAAGAGTAGTAGATAGATAGTAGAGATAGATAGATAGCAGAGAGAGATGATAGATAGCAGAGAGAGATAGATAGAAATAGATAGCAGAGAGAGATAGATAGATAGATAGCAGAGAGAGATAGATAGATAGATAGCAGAGAGAGATAGATAGATAGATAGCAGAGAGAGATAGATAGATAGGTAAGATGATAGAGAGATAGATAGCAGAGAGAGATAGATAGATAGATAGATGCAGAGATAGATAGCTAGATAGCAGAGATAGATAGCTAGATAGCAGAGATAGATAGCTAGATAGATAGATAGATAGATAGATAGCAGAGATAGATAGATAGATAGATAGCAGAGATAGATAGATAGATAGATAGCAGAGAGAGATAGATAGATAGCAGAGAGATAGATAGATAGATAGCAGAGAGAGGTAGATAGATATATAGACAGCAGAGATAGATAGATAGCAGAGAGAGATAGATAGATAGATAGCAGAGAGAGAGATAGATAGATAGCAGAGAGAGATAGATAGATAGCAGAGATAGAAGATAGATAGCAGAGAGATAGATAGATAGATAGCAAGAGAGATAGATGATAGATAGCAGAGAGAGATAGATAGATAGATAGCAGAGATAGATAGATAGATAGAGAGATAGGATAGATAGAGTAGATAGATAGATAGAGATAGATAGCAGAGATGAGATAGATAGATAGATAGATAGATAGATAGATAGATAGTAGATAGATAGATAGATAGATAGCAGGAGAGAGATAGATAGATAGCAGAGAGAGAAGATAGATAATAGATAGAACAGAAGCAGAGAGAGATAGATAGATAGATAGCAGAGAGAGTAGATTGATAGATAGCAGAGAGAGATAGAAGATAGATAGCAGAGTAGATAGATAGAGTAGATAGATAGATAGATAGAATAGCAGAGAGAGTAGATAGATAGATAGATAGCAGAGAGATAGATAGATAGCAGAGAGAGATAGATAGATAGATAGCAGAGATAGATAGATAGATAGATAGATAGATAGATAGATAGATAGATAGATAGATAGATAGATAGATAGATAGATAGATAGATAGCAGAGAGAGATAGATAGATAGATAGATAGCAGAGATAGATAGATAGATAGATAGATAGATAGATAGATAGATAGATAGATAGATAGATAGATAGATAGATAGCAGAGATAGCAGAGATAGATAGATATATAGATAGCAGAGAGAGAGAGATAGATAGATAGATAGATAGATAGATAGATAGATAGATAGATAGCAGAGATAGATAGATAGATAGCAGAGATAGATAGATAAATTAGCAGAGATAGATAGATAGACAGACAGATGGATAGATAGATAGACAGGTAGATCGTAGGTAGATAGAAGATAGCAGAGAGAGATAGATAGATAGATAGATAGCAGAGAGAGATAGATAGATAGCAGAGAGAGATAGATAGATAGATAGCAGAGAGAGATAGATAGATAGATAGCAGAGAGAGATAGATAGATAGATAGATAGATAGATAGCAGAGAGAGATAGATAGCAGAGAGAGAGGAGAGATAGAGATAGAGAGAGGATAATGATAGCAGAGAGAGATAGATAGATAGATAGATAGATAGCAGAGAGAGATAGATAGATAGCAGAGAGAGATAGATAGATAGATAGATAGCAGAGATAGATAGATAGATAGATAGATAGATAGAGAGCAGAGAGAGATAGATAGATAGCAGAGATAGATAGATAGATAGCAGAGAGAGATAGATAGATAGATAGATAGATAGATAGATAGATAGATAGCAGAGAGAGATAGATAGATAGATAGATAGATAGCAGAGATAGAGATAGATAGATAGATAGATAGATAGATAGATAGAGATAGATAGAAATAGATAGCAGAGATAGAAGATAGATAGCAGAGATAGATAGATAGATAGCGAGAGAGATAGATAGATGAGATAGAGAGAGAGATGATAGATAGATAGCGAGAGAGATAGATAGATAGAAGAGAGAAGATAGATAGATAGCAGAGAGGAGAGATAGATAGATAGATAGCAAGATAATAGATAGCAGAGAGAGATAGATAGATAGATAGAAGATAGCAGAGATAGATAGATAGATAGATAGCGAGAGGATAGATAGTAGATAGATGAAGCAGAGAAGTAGATAGATAGATAGATAGATAGAATAGATAGCAGAGAGAGATAGATAGATAGCAGAGAGAGATAGATAGATAGATAGATAGCAGAGATAGATAGATAGATAGCAGAGATAGATAGATAGATAGATAGATAGATAGATAGATAGATAGCAGAGATAGATAGCTAGATAGCAGAGATAGATAGCTAGATAGCAGAGATAGATAGATAGATAGCAGAGATAGATGGATAGATAGCAGAGATAGATAGATAGATAGCAGAGATAGATAGATAGATAGCAGAGAGAGATAGATAGCTAGATAGATAGATAGCAGAGAGAGATAGATAGATAGATAGCAGAGAGAGATAGATAGATATATAGATAGCAGAGATAGATAGATAGAGAGAGAGATAGATAGATAGATAGCAGAGATAGATAGATAGATAGATAGATAGATAGCAGAGAGAGAGAGATAGATAGATAGCAGAGATAGATAGATAGATAGATAGATAGCAGAGATAGATAGATAGATAGATAGCAGAGAGAGAGATAGATAGATAGCAGAGAGAGATAGATAGATAGCAGAGATAGATAGATAGCAGAGAGGAGAGATAGATAGATAGAGAGATAGATAGATAGATAGATAGATAGATAGATAGATAGACAGAGAGAGAGGAGAAGTAGATAGAGAGAAGATAGATAGATAGATAGATAGCAGAGATAGATAGATAGATAGATAGCAGAGAGAGATAGATAGATAGATAGCAGAGAGAGATAGATAGATAGCAGAGAGATAGATAGATAGCAGAGATAGATAGATAGATAGCAGAGATAGATAGATAAATAGCAGAGATAGATAGATATATAGCAGAGATAGATAGATAGGCAGACAGATGGATAGATAGATAGACAGACAGGTAGATCGTAGGTAGATAGATAAATGATAGATAGCAGAGATAGATAGATAGATAGAGAGCAGAGAGAGATAGATAGATAGACAGACAGGTAGATCGAGGTAGATAAATAAATGATAGATAGCAGAGAGAGATAGATAGATAGATAGATAGATAGCAGAGAGAGATAGATAGATAGATAGCAGAGAGAGATAGATAGATAGCAGAGAGAGATAGATAGAGAGAGATAGATAGATAGATAGATAGATAGATAGCAGAGAAGAGATAGATAGATAGCAGAGAGAGATAGATAGATAGATAGCAGAGAGAGATAGATAGATAGATAGCAGAGAGAGATAGATAGATAGATAGCAGAGAGGTGATAGATAGATAGCAGAGAGGATAGATAGATAGATAGCAGAGAGAGATAGATAGATACAGAGAGAGATAGATAGCAGAGAGAGATAGATAGATAGCAGAGAGAGATAGATAGCAGAGAGAGATAGATAGCAGAGAGAGAGATGATAGATAGCAGAGAGAGATAGATAGATAGGATAGATAGATAGATAGATAGATATATAGATAGATAGATAGCAGAGATAGATAGATAGATAGATAGATAGCAGAGAGAGATAGATAGATAGCAGAGAGAGATAGATAGATAGATGCAGAGATAGATAGCAGATATAAGATAGCAGAGATAGATAGATAGATAGCAGAGATAGATAGATAGATAGCAGAGATAGATAGATAGATAGATGCAGAGAGAGATAGATAGATAGATAGCAGAGAGAGATAGATAGATGATAGATAGCAGAGAGAGATAGATAGATATATAGATAGCAGAGATAGAGATAGCAGAGAGAGATAGATAGATAGCAGAGAGAGATAGATAGATAGATAGATAGCAGGATAGATAGCTAGATAGCAGAGATAAGATAGTAGATAGCAGAGATAGATAGATAGATAGCAGAAGATAGATAGATAGATAGCGAGATAGTAGATGATGATAGCAGAGAGAGATAGATAGATAGATAGATAGATAGATAGATAGATAGATAGAGAGAGAGATAGATAGATATATAGATAGCAGAGATAGATAGATAGCAGAGAGAGATAGATAGATAGATAGCAGAGATAGATAGATAGATAGATAGATGCAGAGAGAGATAGATAGATAGCAGAGAGAGATAGATAGATAGCAGAGAGATAGATAGATAGCAGAGAGATAGATAGATAGCAGAGAGAGATAGATAGATATATAGATAGAGAGAGAGATAGATAGTAGCAGAGAGAGATAGATAGATAGCAGAGATAGATAGATAGATAGATAGATAGATAGATAGATAGATAGATAGATAGATAGATAGAGAGTAGATAGATAGATAGATATATAGATAGCAGAGAGAGATAGATAGATAGCAGAGAGAGATAGATAGATAGATAGGTAGATAGATAGATAGATAGATAGATAGCAGAGAGAGATAGATAGATAGATAGCAGAGAGAGATAGATATATAGCAGAGAGAGATAGATAGATAGATAGCAGAGATAGATAGATAGATAGCAGAGATAGATAGATAGATAGATAGATAGATAGATAGATAGATAGATAGATAGATAGATAGCAGAGATAGATAGATAGATAGATAGATAGAGATAGATAGATAGATAGATAGATAGATAGATAGATAGATAAGATAGCAGAGATAGATAGATAGATAGCAGAGAGAGATAGATAGATAGATAGATAGATAGATAGATAGAGATAGATAGATAGATAGATAGATAGCAGAGATAGATAGATAGCAGAGATAGATGATAGATAGATAGCAGAGATAGAAAGATAAATTAGCAGAGATAGATAGATAGACAGACAGATGGATAGATAGATAGACAGACAGGTAGATCGTAGGTAGATAGATAAATGATAGATAGCAGAGATATATAGATAGATAGTAGCGATAGATAGATAAATAGCAGAGATAGATAGATAGATAAATTAGCAGAGACAGATAGATATATAGCAGAGATAGATAGATAGGCAGACAGATGGATAGATAGATAGACAGACAGGTAGATCGTAGGTAGATAGATAAATGATAGATAGCAGAGAGAGATAGATAGATAGTAGCAGAGATAGATAGATAAATAGCAGAGATAGATAGATAGATAAATTAGCAGAGACAGATAGATATATAGCAGAGATAGATAGATAGACAGACAGATGGATAGATAGACAGACAGGTAGAGCGTAGGTAGATAGATAAATGATAGATAGCAGAGATAGATAAATAGCAGAGATAGATAGATAGATAGATAGATAGCAGAGATAGATAGATAGCAGAGATAGATAGATAAAAGCAGAGAAGATTAGATGATAGAGAGTAGAGAGATAGATAGCAGAGATAGATAGATAGCAGAGATAGATAGATAGCAGAGATAGATAGATAGCAGAGATAGATAGATAGCAGAGATAGAGAGATAGATAGCAGATAGCATTTTCAAAAACAAAATTACGGAATTTACCACGCCCACGCGATAAGCCACGCCCACACGCTAAGCCACGTCCACATGCTAAGCCACGCCCACTTTCCCGCGGCGGCGACGCGTGCCGCTCAGTCTAGGGGCGGCATTCAAAGTTGTTTCAGGTGCCAAAAACCCTAGGGACACCCCTGACGGCACCTCATAGAATCATGTTATTATAAGAGCATTGCCCTAATAATCTAACATATAAACACATATTTCTCACTTAAAGAAATGGGTGGGGACATGCAAAGTATCTTATTTACTGCCTGTGGCAAAGGCATGTGTCTAGATGTAATACAGCCTAATGGTATAGAGCAGGTGTGTTTAACTTGTGACCTTTCACGTGTTTGAAAACCACAATTCCCAATTTTGCAGTTAGTGTCTTCTTAATGAACTTTTTACATGTTTAAAAACTACACTTCCCAGCATTCCCTAACTGCACAGAATTCTGAAAAATTTAGTTTTCATACATCCTGGAATAAAGACATTTTCCTGACTTACAGTCATTAAAAGCCCACGGTCATGCTTTAGAGCTTCCTACCCAAGGGTTTGAACATGCAAGTGATTCATCTGCCCTTCCCTTACATCCATACCTATTAGACTATTGGATTAGGTAAGCATTATATGGGTCGATCAGCTGGCGTGACATTAAGGCTCGCTTTGCGGCGGCAGTGAGAGTACCGAAGATTTACATTCAAGTAATTTACCAGGGGTTGCGTGCTAATAGCTGGCGTTAAATACTTATGTGCGGGTGAGATTCACCCAGAAACGCACAGCCTCTGGTAAATCCTGTACGGGAGATTTGCCCAGAGAGCTTGTGCCTCTGGGTGAATCTCCCTATTAGTCATAAACCTTACCATATTTGCCCTCATTTCCAAATACCACCTACCTGGCAGTTATAATCCATTAAGTCTAAAGGTTTGTAAACACATGCGATCACGGGTGCCAACGCACGACGTGAATGAACGGCCATTTCGGCCTTTCATACACATTGTGTGTCACGGGTTGGCACTCACTATCGCATGTGTGTACAAACTTTAAGGCTGGCTAAACGCCAGTAACGAACTGATAGTGCCATGGATCAGTCGGCTGGAAAAAATGTGATGGTGTGGGGCGGCCAGTCGCGACAGAGTTCGATCGCCCACATCAGACAAATGGGTCAGTTAGTAAATCACGGCCGATCATGCAGTCATTTGTCCTGGCAGAGCTCTCATTCAAAGCAGATGCTCAGTTGGGACACATGACAGTGCTACATGTATCCAAACTAAATGGTATTCACCTGCAGATCTGAACACAGATCCAGGTAATCCTGCCACAATGTGCAATTCAATCTGAACAGCACCACTGGACATCCTGAGACCCTATACAGGATCCAAAATAACATGCTAGGGTCATACTTATTGGTATTTACCACAGCAAGTTCCAAATTTACACTCATTATGGGGTTAGGACAGGATAATAATTAGCTTTACAAGTTATGGAGAGGTTTGGATAAAGGAGCTAAAAGCTCCCCACAGAGTATAAAATGAAATACAGCCTTCTTATAACTGAAGGTACCTGACAGGCTCATGTTTAATATATTATTATTGGGGGAAAGGGGGAAAAACTGTCTATTTCTCTAAGAATGCTGGGTAGTTTCAGAGACATGCACAGTCATTTTAACATTTACAGACACCACTTCCTGTCTAGCACACAGAAACTGGATTGTCTCATTACTTTCTGAGGAGAGGGTAGGGGGACATAACTGTGTGTAATACAGGAACTTCCTAACACTTCCTGTCTTGTTATGGACAGTGCCTAAGAGAATTTTTTGATTTGCTAACAGTGTAAGATCAGAACCTCTCAATGGATGTTAGTAAAATTCCACTTCCTTTTAGTGTCTACATGGAGACCCTGTAAAAATCCTGGAGGAAGTTTATAGTATTTCAGGTTGAATAAAGACATACGTCCATCCAGTCCAACCCATATAGCAATATCCTCATTTCCTGCCTAACTGTTGATCCAGAGGAATGCAAAAAAAACCACCAAATTTATGAATGGGGAAAAAATTCCTTCCTGACTCCAAGTGGCAGTCGGAAATTTCCCTGGATCAACTCTACTTTATGTATCAATACCAGTAACTTGCAACATTCCTTGTTTGCAGAAACTCATCCAGCTTTTTGTTTAAACTGACCAATGAACCTGCCATAACAACGTCCACTGGAAGACCGTTCCATAGCTTTACCGTTCTCACAGTGAAAATCCCTTTCCGAACTTGAAGCCTAAATATTTTTTCTTAAGGGATGTCCTTGTGTCCTCTGACATGTTCTATTGGTGAACAATGCTCCAGATAGTTTATTATTGTATGGCCTTTTAATGTATTTATACACAGTAATCATATCCCCACGCAAGCGCCTTTTCTCCAGCGTTCATAATTGTAACTTTTCCAGTCTCTCTTCATATTCAGCTCCCCCAATTCCTTTATTAATTTAGTTGCCCTTCTCTGAACCCTTTCCATTTCAAAGATGCCTTTTTTGTACACAGGATTCCAAAATTGCACTGCATATTCCAAATGAGGCCTTACCAAATGCTTTGTAAAGAGGGAGAATAACATTTTCCTTCCTTTAATCCATACCTCTCTTATACAAAGACAATACCATGTTGGCTCTGGCTATTGCCACTGGCACTTCTGCTTTCTTTAAGTTTGTTACCACCAAAAAAACTCCAAATCCCTTTCCAAAAGGGATTACTATACAGAGCCATTTATAGCGTAAGCAGCACAAAGATTTTAAGTCCAAAATGCATCACCTTACTTTATCTTATCTTACTTTACTTTTTAACATTAAATCTCATCTGCCACTTAGCAGCCCAATGTGACAATCTATCTAGATCCCCCTGCAACAATTGCACTTCCTCTGAAGTTTTTAACGGTCGACAAAGTTTTGTGTCGTCAGCAAACACAAAAACCTTGCTGACATACCCGCTTCCAAATCATTAATAAAGATTAAATAGAAAGCAGCCCCAACACAGAACCCTGTGGCACCCCACTTAGCACTTTAGTCCATAATGATGAAGCCCCATTAACTACTCCTCTCTGTATCCTATTCATTAACCAATTTTCTATACATGTACAAATGTGCCTCCCCAGACCAACAGACCTTAGCTTATACATTAGTCGCCTATGGGGGACTGTATCAAAAGCCTTTGCAAAATCCAAGTAAACTATATCTACTGCTATGCCAGAGTCTAAATTTCTACTTACTTCCTCATAAAAGCCAAGCAAGTTAGTTTGACAAGATCTATTCCTCCTAAATCCATGCTGGTTACTACTACTACTGCTAAATATCTGTTTGTGGGGTTATGTTTGCTCACAGTCTATGTTGGTTGCAGCTCACCCTCAGAGCTTATTGTCATTTTTGCATATTAAGTGAGCTTTCAGTTCCTTTAGCCTCGTGTCTTAGGATCCCCACCAAAGGTAAGTTTGGGATGGTAATGTTGTTTTCTTACCAGTGTGGTTGCTGTCCCTTGACACGTGTCCTGTGAAGAAGGCCTCCCTCCCGCCAAGCTCGGGTCACTCCTATACAGAGTTTGTGCCAAGAGTCGCACGACCAGCAGACTTCACGTGGCTTGGGGGTAAGGTCGTCACCCTTGCACCACTGGGTCTCCGCTATTTCAGGGTAAGTCACAGCTTTTGTGGGGTCAGCGGCCCAGGGAGCGTGTGGGCTCTGTGTCAGCTTTGCACTAGTTTGTGTTCAGTAGGCCCAATGTGCAGTCTGACCCTAAATCCCTGTAAGGGATTCAGTGTGGGTTGTTTGTGTTGCTTCCGTGGGTTCACAGTCCCTTTAGGGTAGTGGGTAAGTGTGTGTCCCCTTCAGGATACCTGTAGGATGGTATATGTGGACTACTAGGTTTTGAGTCCTACTTCAGTTCATGTCAGGCCACGCCCCATTATTCCTCAGTTTTAAAGGGCATGTCCACCCCTTATAAAAACTTTTGATATGCGGTAGGGCATGCTCCCCCAGCCCCAACCGCATTAATATTATTCTTAGAAAGTCCCCCGATTCTAACTTACCTTCCCTCTTTCCTCCGCCGCACTGTACAGGCCCTCTGCTTGCAGGGAAATGCAAGCAGGGGGGGGACGGCAGCCGCGCCTGTGATTCGCTGAGAGGCAGCCAATCACGGCTGCCGAGAGTTCTGAAGAGCGGAGGAGAGAGGGAAGGTAAGTAAAGATTGGGGGACTTTCTATCAATAATATTTATGCGGTTGGGGCTGGGGGAGCAGGCCCTACCACATACCCAAAGGGTTTAATGTTAGGAGGAGGGAGAGGGAGGGAAAGGGAGGGGGGAAGGGCTGCACTGAGCATGCCTCAAACCTTGGCGAGGTTGAGGCAGACTCAGGCACAGCATGAGTCACACAATGCTCCTACACAGCAGTTTCCTGGACTTTGGAGGGGCACAGCAGGGGAACTATTTTGAGCAGAAATGTAAGGTAAGGCTTGTTTTAAACTACTTAATGTGGCCAGTAAGGGGTTAAATTTTAGTTTTGGGGGTGGACATGCCCTTTAATAGTTATACAAAGGGACTCAAGCCACTCTTAAATCAGACAAATGAGAATGCTTACTTTTTGGCTTACCCTTTTCCCTTCCCCTGATAATATACCCCACTGTATTGACCAACAATGTCAGAGTGTTGTGTTGAGACCAGGGGCCCACCAGGATGATTTTAGGGGCCCACCAAACATATTATATCGCTCATTTACATATCTATCTTACTCCTAATTTTTATTAAAATGCATTTCTTAATATCCCATTTGTTCAGTATTAAAATTTGAGTAGTTTTTTTGGGTGAATGGGCTGTGGGGGATTCCCCTGTAACCTGGTGTGCCAGTGACACTGTTGACCAACATTTCCCACTAAACTATGAACCTGTACCTATACCCGTCCAATGGGATGCATTTAAGGTGGTTTTGAGAGGAAACCCTAACTCAAACATTGCCCAAATAAAGAGACACGCCGTTCATGGTGAATGGCAACTAGCAAACTCCTTGCTATCTGCAGATTACAGTATGTTCAAAATCCCACCCCACAAAACAAAGCTACATGGATTGTGGAACAATAACTATAATAATACCATAGCTGAAAAAAAACAGGATAAGGGAATTTTTAAAGCAGATATATTTTAAGCATGGGAAACAGTCTGCTAAATTGTTAGCACTACTCATGCATGGCCCGGTAAATCAGAATAATATACTGGAAATTAATGACCCTGATACTGGACTGACATGATACTCCAGAAATATTTGACACTTGTAATCAATATTTTCAGAGGCAATATGCCTCACAATTTACTGCTTTGTTCTCACAGCTTACTGATTTTTCAACATATATTCCTTTTAGTAAACAATACCAACCAGACTAGAGTCTAAAATATTTTTAGTTGAACTTAAGAAATCCCTCTGCACCACTGCGAACAGTCAAGTGTCCTGGTTCATGAAGATCAAATCCTTCCTAATCTGCTTAATGTTTTTCATTATGTGTTGACACACTATGTACAAGGCTGTATAAAATTAATTTCAAACCAGGAAAAGAACTCCGGGAATGTGGGTCCTACAGACCAATATGACTATTTAATGTGTGTTGTGACAAATAATGTTTAAGCCTTTTGGTGAGGCAGGGAAGGGTTAACAATTCGGGACATGTATGTTCATAAATAGTTAAGAACTGCTCTTCTAGAACATTAAAGCTACATTCCATCTCTTACAGAACCTTAAAAGCCAAGCTAACAGACCCTACCCCTTTCAAAACCTTTAACCTTTCCCAAGATCAAGGACCTGGTTTACATCAGGGAATATGGTCTAGAGGTTAAAACAGAGTTTCCATAAAGGTCATAGATAGGCCAGCATTAAATTAATCATAAGAATATTAATTTAAGGAAAAGTGATATACATAAACCAATACCATATTTATAAATGGGAAGATAGGCTGGTCAAATCAGTATCACACACAATGGTTCTATGAAAGCACTGTGATCGATAGGATAGGAAATTTTCTAAGGTCTGGTGTCATACTTTTGAGGGTCCAATCTGGGGTGTATCCATTATATCTTCCTGCCTCTGAAACTCAGAATTCTGTAAGGTCTGTAAGGTATTTTTTCCTTTTTATTCTATATAACAGTTTTGTACCTTTATTGTAGGTCTATATTTGAAACATAATGTTCTATTATTTTTGTATTACATGCACTGTCCACCTTTGGAATATAAAATCTAAAATTTAATAAGCTTTGTATTTTATGCTCTAAAAGAACTCAGGTAGCCTCTTATAAATTTACAGGTATTTGGGTAGACTTCAAGCATATTAAATGCTTTCCTTGTGTAAATGCTAATTAATTTTGTGTAAAGCTGACTAACCCGTTGGTTGTTGGAGTGAGTAATGTAGTATTAACCGTTAAGCTGCCAGGACAGGGGTGTGTATAGCCAGTGAGAGTCAAGAGTTTTTTTTTGGGTGTCCAAGGTTTTAAACATGGGGTGGTGGTGGTGAATTATCGACCGATTGGTTAGATCATGTACCCAGGGAACTGGCGTTCATGAAAATGTGGATTACAAACTACTGGCCAAAATCATTGCTGCTAGGATACAAAAAGTATTATCCTAAAAGAATATCCAATGATCTCTCCAAAGGTGATGTTCCACAGGGAAAGAATACCACTAGTACCACAGTCTGCATTCCCCATCCACCAGATAGAAGTCAATAATGTTGTGTATAACAGTCAATCCAGTGAGCCAAACCTACTATTTTTACCCTGTATCTGTGAAGCTGTAAAACTTAAAAATGTAAAAGTTACATGCCTCTACACCGTCACCCTAATATTTTCTTTGATGTAAGGTTTTCAATGTGGTTTTACTTTAAACAAAATCTTTCTCCCTTTTACATCCCTACCCCCTGAGTTTGATAAAACAACTTGGTTGGAAATCTTTATCAACCTTAACTACTATGCTATGAGACTTACCTGATCTGTACTCTTACAGTGAAAATGATCATATTCATTTCTTTTATCCAGGATTGGAAAAATAAAAAATGCTTCAGTTGATCTCTGTTGATATAAGGAAACATGTTGTAACTTGTTAACCATAGTTAAATTATTAAAACATTTTAAAAACAATTAATGGCTTAAACATCTTAAGTGGAGCCAAGTGATGAAAGTTGAAAATGTTTACCGTATATACTCGAATATAGGTCGATCCGAGTATAAGCTGAGGTACCTATTTTTACCTGAAAAACGAGTGAAACTGATTAACTCGAGTATAAACCAAGGGTAGAAATTATGACAACTAACAGAAACCTGTAAGTAGTAAAATTGGCTGTGTGCTCAAATGAAATGAGTAGTACTACACACTGCAGCAAAAAAAAAAAAAAAAAAAAGATAATGTTTTGCCAACAAGGCCCCCCCCCCCCCCCAATAAAGACAAAACAGCCAGACCAGCACTACTTCATCACATAAACGAAAAGGAATAATATAATATCAGTAAAAATCAAAATACCTAAGTTTACATATTTACAGCAGCAGGGTCAGGGTACTTTGGCAGACAGACAGGGAAATCCGATTCCTCAGGCACTCAGTTCTGATGCAGGCTTGCAGGTACCTCTCAGTCTCCTCTCCACTGAGCTGAAGGAACATGATGGGCTGTAAGACGCGACGCACGCAAAGTCATTAGCGTCATAACATCACGTGCGTCAGTGCGAGTGACGTTGGCCGCAAAGTGAATGCTTTGACACGAATATAAGCTGAGGTTTACTTTTTAGGCTAATTTTTAAACCTAAAAACCTTGGCTGATATTCGATAAAAAAAAACTTAGGGAAGTGTATTATATCAACATACTTCCCTAAGCCAAATAAGATTTAAAATTGCGCATCTCTTCTTTTCTACCAATTCTCATCATCAGCAAGATTGCCTTCCTGAAGCTAGTTCAATTAATTTCTATTGCAGAAATTTCTATTGCAGAGAAATAGGCCACACCTTCTGATCCCATTCACATGCTGCCTTGCCTTATCTTTCCTGTAAAAGGATTGGCTAGAGTCTAATCATGGGCATGACCATCTGTAACAAGTTTCTGCAGTAGTTTAGGGCTGTTCATGTGTAAAGGACATAATGGTCATTGACAAAATTGTGATACTGGAATGCTGTGAAATAACGCACAACCCCCATGTTAATAAGGTTAATTTCCTAGCCAATCATATATAGTTCATAGGTAGGCAAACTCACTTAAGTATTTAAATAATACTCATTTATTAGGGTGCTATAAACAACAAAAATGCCAAATACACACAACATTTCGGGGGGTTTCAGCCCCCTTCTTCAGGTGAAGAAGGGGGCTGAAACCCCCCGAAACGTTGTGTGTATTTAGCATTTTTGTTGTTTTCAGGGGGGGTTGTGGAGTTTTTACATTTTATTCTTGTAACTGCACTTCTACATGCGTCCCATTTGAGCTAGTTGGGGGCCTCGTCTCTGTTTGCACCCACGCAAATGGCACACCGTTTGATTCAGGACATGTGGGAGATTGACATTTAGTGGGTTTTTTTGCTTGTCAAGTGGGTTTAGGTAGGATTTTAACCCTTGAATCACTCATTTATTTTCACAAAATCTCGTAAAAACACAGAGTTCTTTGGATCACTGGGTCTGGAATCTTTCATGTATGTATGAAAGCATGGCACCGTAACATAGCTGAATGTGTGTAGATTCCAAAAATATATAGTTTGTGGGTGGAATTTCCATGTTTGGGACTGTTTCCTAGAAAAAGGGGTAGGCGTTTCAAATTACAGGCACTTTGATTTTTTCTTTGAATTGCATTTGTGCATGCGTCCCATTTGAGCTAGTTGGTGGCCATGTCCTGTGTGTATCCACGCATATGGCATACCGTTGATTCAGGGCATTTGGAAGATTGATAATTGACAAGTTTTTTTTACATGACATGGAAATTTGCCATGATATTTAACTTTGAATTGTATTTTTATACATTTTTCCTGAAAATCTGGTAAGAAAGCGAAATTGTACATGAAACTGCGCCCACACCATTGTGTAGCTGAAGGTGTGTAGAGTCCAAGAATATATAGTTTTTGGGGGTATTTCAATATAGAGGGGTGTTTAGTCTGACAAATCGAAAAGTTGCTGTAATTGGGCCACTGTTCATTGGCTCACTTTGTGGCTAGTTGATTCCCCGTCTGCGTGTGTAAACATACATAGGGCATACCGTTTGTTCAGAAATTTGGGAGATTGAATGATATTTGGTAACTTTTTTTACATTACTTGGGATTTTGGCATGATTTCTACCTTTGAGAGTGTTTTTTTTTCAAATTTTTTAGAAAATTTGCTAAAACTGAACTTTTACGAAGAACTACGCCCAAACCATGATGGTATGAATGAAAAAACTACAGAATTACGTAGATAAAGGTGTGTAGATTCGAGAAATATATGGTTTGTGGGGGTTGTTTGTGGGGAAAAACTGCAGACTGTTCGAATTCAGATTTGGCTGAAAATTTTTGCTGTTTCTGAGCCATTGTACATTGTCTCACTTCATGGCCATTCCCAGCCTTCACCTGCCCGCGTGTGTAACCACACATATGGCATACCGTTTGATTCAGGACATTTGGGAGATTGATATTTAGTAACTTTTTTTTAGATTCCATGAGGTTTTGGCATGATTTCTACCTTTTGAAGTTGTTTTTTGTTCATTTTTTCAGACAAATGCGAACTTCTATGAAGAACTGCGCCCTCACCATTGATGGTATCAATGAACAAACTACAGCGTTACATAGCTGAAGGTGTGTAGATTTCAGGAATATATAGTTTGTGGGGGTTATTTCTAAGTTACAGGGGTGTTTTGTGGAAAAAACTGCAGACTGTCCAAATTCGGAGTTGGCTAAATATTTTCGCTGTTTCTGAGCCATCGTGCATTGTCTCACTTTGTGGCTTTTCACTTCCACGTCCGCGTGTGTAACCACACATATGGCATAACGTTTGATTCGGACATTTGGGAGATTGATACTGAGTAACTTTTTTTTACACTCCATGGGGTTTTGGCATAATTTCTACCTTTTTGAATGTTGTTTGATGTTAATTTTTTTTGAAAATCTGGTAAAAGTGCAAACTTCTACGAAGAACTGCGCCCACACCATTGATGGTATGAATGAACGAACTACAGTGTTACATAGCTGAAGGTGTGTAGATTTCAGAAATATATAGTTTGTGGGGGGGATATTTCTGAGTTGGGGGGGTGTTTTGTGGAAAAACTGCAGACTGTTCAAATACAAAACTGGCTAATTTTTTTTTGCTGCTACTGACATTTGGCACTGGTCACACTCTGGGTTAGTTGATAGCCATGTCTCTGGGTACACCCATGAATGTGGCATACCGTTTTATTCGGGAGGGGTTAGGCTTTCATATTTGAGATGCGTTTGAACTTTCCTCCGCAGTTTTTAGCTGAAATTCGCATATGATTTTGTCTCTGATTTTACAGTTGAGGAAAAATAGGAAAATGTGAGAAAATAACTTACAATTGGATGAAAAGCTGCGTCCGGGTATCTGCATTTTGATCGAAACTTACCTCACTCGTAAAATCCTGCGGGTGTGTAGTTTCTAAAAATATCTTACTTGTGGGGATATTTTGGTTAATTTGGAAGACATGTCAGTAGTGGTTATACATTTCAATTTGGTGTAATATTCTTGAAGGTGCAGTTTTAGTTTGGGGGTGTCTCCTGTACAGGAAAAGTGGGGTACCTACATATATCTGGTATTGTTGTACTCGGCAGTATCTGAGCTTTTAGAAACAGTAAGATTTTTGTGCATAACCTTAAAATAACTATAAATAAAAATGGGAAAAATCCATGAAAATTTCTCTTTTTTTTTTTTTTTTTTACATATTTTACCCATAATTCCAGAAAAATTTCCAGAAGAGTTACAAAATTCTATTACCATGTTAAAGTACACTTTGTGCTGAAAAAAACAATGTATAATATTCCTGATTTACTGCAAGGTTTCCTACTGTAAAATTAGTCTAAAGCGATTAAGGGCAAAGTCCTGAAAATTCTTCTGGCAGTTAACGCAAAAAAAATGAAATTCTTCTGGCACTCAAAGGGTTAAAGCATCCGAATCTTCAAATTCTACAACAATAACAACAACAATAATAACAAACAACTTTTAGATTGCATATCTTATCTCTTTCCTTTTTTTCCCCTTAATTTTGAAAAGGTTTGTAGCAAATTCCAGGAGTTGGTAGTTTTTTTTAACTGATTCTAAGTATGCTTCTTAATTTTATATAATTCCGTCAGCTACGATTTTTAAGGTTTGTAAGGTACACACCATGAGATATTTCCCGGCAAGCAACCAGTGTAATGGTTGTTCTGAATTATCTTATGTTGTGGGCACAGCGGCTCGGTCGCCCATTCGTCCAGATCAGGTCTGTTGGTAAATCACAGCCAATAGGGAATCGTGCAATCTGTCACAGAAGCGCTTGGTCAGGACAAATAGTCCCCCAGTGTGTACCCAGACTTAGCTTATATTGTATAGTTTCCACTGAGTGCATTGTTCTGTCCCCAATGACAGATACATATATTTTAAATCTTGCAGTTATACAGATACATCATTAATAAAGGATTTATGTTGGAAGGCAAACATGTCCTTTAATAATAGTGATTGGTGCATCCATTTCTGGTAAATCATTAAAGCATTAATTTACCTTGTGTCTGCCTCTGACCCAGTTCCATGTGCAGGGCTGTTTCCTTTACTATCCAAGGTGAAGTTCTCCTTGCACATCTGTTATAGAGACTTGGGTGGTGCTGTGTTCTCCAGGCTGCTAATCCACAAACAGCAATATTCTGTAACGTATAATGATTGGCGAGGAATGCACTCACTTAAAAAGCTTTTAGACTTTATTGCGACAAATATTTGCACAACGTTTCTGGGTTTCCCCCTTCCTCAAGTGCATCCATTTACTGGATGGTGAGGAACATATCAGCACCTCATTTGTGTTAGACTCTGTTGCAGTATAAGGATTGTGCTTTGGATTGTGGTATTGTGGGTTGAGTTTTATTTTCTTTTTACAGGGTGAATCTTTTTCTTCCTGGTGTTCACCTGAACCGAAGCTTTTGTTATGGTAGGTGCCATCTTGAATTGGTCAGCTTTTCCTCTGGGTTGAAGTACGAGGTAAGCTGCTTTATTTTTGTTAGAGCCTCCCTTTGTCATGTTGGAGAAGCGTTATCTTGGAGAAATTGGCAGTCTCTATGGTATATATGGATCGGTAAGCATGATTCTGCAAGCCAGGTGCTCATACACAGGCACTCCTACTATGAAGCAGCTGAAACATTTGCTCATGGTGGTGCCCCTAAGAAAACGGCGGATTACATTTTGCTTGCCCCCCTTTTTGAATTATCTCACCTTTAAAAATCTGTGTGCACTGAAGCTGCTGAGTGCCGGTCTGAAAAAGGAGTGTTGGGACCCAATCACAGCAGCAGCCTGGGGCTGAATCTTCCCTCTGATTGGTGCTATACCTTGTCTCTGATTGGTGCGGCCCTTTTCCCTCTTACTGTCGTGGCACTTTCTCTCTGATTGGCCGTGCACCTAGCTTCTAATTGGCCCAGAACCTTGCCTCTGATTAGCGATCAGGCGTGCTACGTGATGGTGTATCTGACAAAAAAATTGCTGACAACCAGTTGTCTTTGCAAAACCAGCAGCACATTGTGTGCATGGGTATTTTTTGGGGGGATGAGCTGGAGTTTTTTGGGGAGGCTCTTGATCTGGATTTGAGAGGGTACACCCACTGTGCAAAAGTTATGTGGCTTAAGCAGAGAGGGGCATACCGGAGTGACTGCAAGACCAATCAGACATTGCAGGCCTCCTGAGGCATGTCCTGATTGTCAGAGAGTCCAGCAACTGAAGCTCCTTCCTGGTTCTTGAAGCTGCCAAGCGCAGAGCCTGCCAGCACGGGGTCTTATGTGCGGGGTCCTTTTGTGTGCAGGGCACTCATGTGTGAATTTTGTTAAGGACCCATTTTTTGTAGGGCCACATGCACCGCCAGCTTAGTGGACCACAAGCGCCGCCAGCCAGAGGACAACTGGTATGAATTGTATATAACAATATCATTTTACCTATTAATATCCTAGCTGCTAAATAATGCACACACATGTCTGTGTATTACTAAGCTGATGGGTTATAATGGATTTTAAAACATTTACAACAATTTTCTTTTATATTTGCCCTACAACAATTTTCTTTTATATTTGCCCTTTAAATGATATTGAAAGTTTTTTTTTAATTGGATAATTTTTTGGGATTCATTTTATTTTTTTTAAAAGGTTGATAAACTGTGTCTTAGTCCTTAATAGTACTGTTACAGTTGTACATAACACTGTGTTGTAATTGTACTGTTAGAATGGTAGATAACACTGTGTAATTGTACTGTTACAGTTGTAGATAACACGGTGTTGGAATCTGGGGAGTAATAATTGTTTCTTAGACTTTGTGGGCAATGCTATTCATGAGACTGCAAGACACCTTGTTATAAAAAGGCTCTGCTACACAGTTGTGGATAACACTTTGTAGTAATTGTACTTTTACAGCTGTAGATAACACCGTGTTGTAATTGTACTGTTGCAGTTGTAAATAACACTGTTGTAATTGTATTGGTACTGTTGTAGAAAACACCGTTTTGTAATTGTATTGGTAAAGTTGTAGATAACACGGTGTTGTAATTGTACTGTTACAGTTGTAGATTAGAGATGTACTGTGGGTTCTAATAGAACCCAGTTTCAAATCGAATCCGAGGGTTTCAAAGTCCCGATGAAACTTTCTGAACTGCCGGAATTTACGAAACCCGAATTTTCAAATTTTTCGATTTAAAAATCGATAATTATCGAAATCGAAAGTAGATGATTATTGAAATCGAAAGTAGATGATTATCAAAAGTAGATGAATATTGAAGATGAAAATTAGTAGAAAACGTTTGTAATATCGTAACCCAGAATTGTAGCGTTCGATTTCAGTAACCCTCGAATGTACAAGCCGATTTCGGTAACCCTCGAAATTGTAATATCGGTAACAATCGAAAGTAGCGTTCGATTTTGGTAACCCTCGAAAGTACAAGCCGATTTCAGTAACCCTCGAATATTTCGAACATCTCTATTGTAGATAACACTGTGTTGTAATTGTACTGTTGCAGTTGTAGATAACACTGTGTAGAAATTGTACTGTTAGTTATAGATAACAGAGTTGTAATTGTACTGTTGCAGTTGTAAATAACACCCTGTTGTAATTGTATTGTTACAGTTTTAGATAACACCATTTGGTAATTGTACTGTTGCAGTTGTAGATAATAACGTGTTGTAATTGTACTAAAACTACTGTTTTAATTGTACTGTTACAGTTGTAGATAACACTGTGTAATTGTACTGTTACAGTTGTAGATAACACTGTAGTAATTGTACTGTTACTGTTGTAGATAACACTGTGTAGTAATTGTACTGTTACAGTTGTAGATAATACTGTGTAGTAAGTGTACTGTTACAGTTGTAGATAATACTGTGTAGTAATTGTACTGTTACAGTTGTAGATAACACTGTGTATGTATTGTACGTTTACAGTTAATAGTAACACTGTGTAGTAATTGTTACTGTTACAGTTGTAGATAATACTGTGTAGTAATTGTACTGTTACAGTTGTAGATAACACTGTGTAATTGTACTTTTACAGTTGTAGATAATACGGTGTTGTATTTGTACTGTTACAGTTGTAGATAGACAAGGCAGCTAAATAGCTTAAGGAGAGATGGGCCAAAAGGAGTGGTTCTGGACACATGCATTTGTCATAGGACATAAAGGAGAATTTTTGCATATCTCTGCCCCTAACTATGGGTAACTTCGTGTCTCTTAGATTTAGTGGGCAATGCTATTCATATAGTATGAGACTGCAAGACAGCTTCTGTTACAAAAAGGCTCTGCTCCACAGTTGTGGATAAAACCATGTTGTAATTGTACTGTTACAGTTATAGATAACATTGTGTAATTGTACTGTTACAGTTGTAGATAACACTGTGTAATTGTACAGTTACAGTTGTATATAACACTGTGTTGTATTTGTACTGTTACAGTTGTAGATAGACAAGGCAGCTATTTTTATTTGTACTGTTGCAGTAAATAACAGTTGTAAATAACAATGTATTGCCATTGGAATGTTACCGTTGTAGATAACACTGTGTTGTAATTGTACTGTTACAGTTGTAGATAACACTGTGTTGTAATTGTACTGTTACAGTTGTGAGATAACCCTGTGTTGTAATTGTCCTGTTTACAGTTGTAGATACACTGTTTTAATTGTACTGTTACAGTTGTAGATAACACCGTGTAGTAATTGTACTGTTACAGTTGTAGATAACACTGTGTAATTGTACAGTTACAGTTGTATATAACACTGTGTTGTATTTGTACTGTTACAGTTGTAGATAGACAAGGCAGCTAAATAGCTTAAGGAGAGGTGGGCCAAAAGGAGCAGTTCTGGACACATGCATTAACCATAGGACATAAAGGAGAAATTTTGCATATCTCCGCCCCTAACTCTGGGGAACCTGGGAGCAAGAAATTACTTCATGTCTCTTAGATTTTGTGGGCAACACTATTCATATAGAATAATACTGCAAGATACCTTCTGTTATAAGAAGGCTCTGCTCCACAGTTGTAGATAAAACTTTGTTGTTTTTGTACTGTTACAGTTCTAGATAATACTGTGTAATTGTACTGTTACAGTTGTAGATAACATTGTGTTGTAATTGTATTGTTACAGTTGTAGATAACACTGTGTTGTAATTGTCCTGTTACAGTTGTACATAAAACAGTGTTGCAATTGTACTGTTACAGTTGTAGATAACACTAATTGTACTGTTACAGTTCTAGATAACACTGTTGTAATTGTATTGCTACAGTTGTAGTTAACACTGTGTTGTAATTGTACTGTTATAGTTGTAGATAACACTGTGTAGTAATTGTACTGTTAGTTATAGATAACACATTGCAAAGCTCCCAACCGTCCCATTTTCGGCAGAACTGTCTCGTTTTTGGGGTCCTTTCCCGCTGTCCCGGCACCCCCTCCCATTTGCCCGCAATTTCCCTGCATCTGGGAAAAAAATTGGTGAAAATCGGAAAACCGGAAGTGGATCTGCAGGATTTAGGACCCTGCACTTGATGCGAGTTGGATCCTCAGTTCCTGCCTGCTAAGGGTGGGGCAATTTGTTTAGAACGGAGGTGCTGGTAGTTGGGGCATAAAGAGGGACCGTGCAAACACATGCAGGGTTATTCAATAAAAGTTCTTGTCCTTTAAAATGGTGCTAATTTTGCCCCAACCCATCAGATGTAAGCTTTCAAATGTTAAAAAAGATCTGATTGGTTGGTTCAAAATTAGCACCATTTTAAACGATAAGAACTTTTATTGAATCTCCCTGCTGGTCTACTAGGACTCTAGGTCAGTACAGAGAGACTGGATCTGCCTGGAACGGAGTCTGCTATGTCCATCTGGGGTTTGTTTTCTGTAACAGGCAACTTATTAACCCTTCCCTCACTGAAGGGCCTGTTACTGCAAACAAACCCCAGATGGACATTGCACTTAGTTTAACTGTAAGGTGCAGGGGGTCAGTGAGGGGTGCAGGGGGGTCAGTGAGGGGTGCAGGGGGGTCAGTGAGGGGTGCAGGGGGGTCAGTGAGGGGTGCAGGGGGGTCAGTGAGAAGTACAGGGGTGCCTGTTTTACACTCAATGCAACATCCATCGGGGGTTTTCAGTAACAGGCACAGAATGTTCTCCTCTGGCTTCTTTCACATACTCATAAGCCCACCAGTTCTTTTCCCAGTGTTATCAAGCCCCCAGTTAATTTCCCAGAGTTATCAAGCCCCCCCAGTTTATTTCCCAGCGTTATCAAGCCCCCAGTTCTTTTCCCAGCGTTATCAAGCCCCCAGTTCTTTTCCCAGCGTTATCAAGCCCCAGTTCTTTTCCCAACGTTATCAAGCCCCCAGTTCATTTCCCAGCATTATCAAGCCCCCCAGTTTATTTCCCAGCATTATCAAGCCCCCAGTTCATTTCCCAGCATTATCAAGCCCACCAGTTAATTTCTCAGCATTCTCAAGCCCCCAGTTCATTTCCCAACGTTATCAAACCCCCAGTTCATTTCCCAACGTTATCAAACCCCCAGTTCATTTCCCAGCGTTATCAAGTCCCTAGTTCATTTCCCAGCGTTATCAAGCCCCCAGTTCATTTTCCAGTGCTATCAAACCCTCCAGTTCATTACCCAGCTTTATCAAGCCCTCCAGTTCATTTCCCAGTGTTATCTAGCCCCTAGTTCATTTCCCAGCGTTATCAAGCCCTCCAGATCATTTCTCAGTGCTATCAAGCCTTCCAGTTTTATTACCCAGCTTTATCGAGCCCTCCAGTTCATTACCCAACGTTATCAAGCCCTCCAGTTCATTACCCAGTGTTATCAAGCCTTTCAGTTCATTAGCCAGTCTAGTCAGCTCAACAATGTAAAATGACAGTAGTGGTCTTTTACTCCAAAAAGTGGGTGTGGTTTTTAAAAGTGGGCGCGGCCATAAAATTGCCCCAATTACGCACACCATCAATTTGTCCCTCTTTGGACTTTCCAACTGTTGGGAGGTATGCACTTGTAATTGTACTGTTACAGTTATAAATAACATTGTGTTGAGGGGGAAAGTTGTAAATGACAAACCTACCGTCATTAAATTAGTTTGGCAAAAAATATCTGTTGGTTGTTTTCTTTAGTATGGTATTTGGTAAAAAAACAAAACAAAACAGGATGTGCAACTTGCATCGCTCCAGATAAAAACCACAAAAAGGGCTGCCAAACTTCTGGAAAAGCACAGGTTGCATGTCCTTGCCATTGACTGTAATCCTATTGAGTACCAAGAGATAGTAAATGAAACGTTATATAACAAACAATTCCAGCTGTTTTTGGGTCTGTGCTACATTTGCTCTAGGTTTTTTTTTTCAGCGTAATGACACCATTTCCATACATAAAGTAGCATTACCTACTGTTTACTCTGATGACATATCACTCTCACGGGGTTACCCAATGTTGTGCGTGTTTGTAACTGTAAAGTAGCCGATTAAAAAGGAACCATGATACCAGCTTGGAGCGTGGCTGAAATGCTACTGTTAAGGTTCTGACACACCCTCTCTCCTTATGAATGGTAATGTTTGTACCACCCAGGCATGTAGAATATTGAAGCAAGAATGTAGCATGACGTGGTGGCAGGCTTACAAATCTTTTGGCCAACATCTTTTATGCTACATAAAGTATGGTATGGATTTCATTAAAGTTATCTGGGCACACTTCCTACACTCTATCTCCCTGGTTCTACATTTTTAGATCCGCAAAGGAACAAGGTTTAGAGAGAGTGACAGCCATGGATGCTCCTGGCCAACTGAGGTGATTGTTCTACTTTTAAAGAAAAACAGAAATGGATTTATTTAAAATAAATATATATAAAAAAAAAGGAAATTCTAAATATGTATAGTCAGAAATAATAGTAGATTGGGTTACTTCCACGCTATGGTGTGGTAGGGAATGTCTCCTTAAGTAGGGTGGCTGCACTGCAAGTTGTCCACTGAATTGTTTATAAATCTTTAAAAGTATCTTGCTTGCGCTTGGGGGTAGGGGAATGGTTAAAATAAGAAGTAAAAAATAAAAAATAAAATAGGTTAAGATCAAGATCTCTGTAAAAAAACAGTTTAAAATGACACTTCCATATATTAAAATTCAACCACGCACTTATGTCTATCCACCACTAGGGGTAATGCAGGCTTCACTCTGTGCTGTTCTGATGCTTGCTTGGTCTATATAGTTCCCAAAAACCTCTGCACACAGGAATAAGGTTGCCAACAAACTTTAAAAACAATAAAAAGCACTAAAAAACCTTGCAGAAACAGTCCATTAGCAGTTGTTGAAGTTGCACCTCTCTGCTATGGTGTGGCCCCTTTAAGTCATGGCTTGTGAGGTAGTTCCTACGCGTTTCGCTGTTTTAATCCTTACAGCTTCATCAAGGATAACATTTGAAGTGTCTCTCTGGCTTTTAAAATCATGATTAAAACAACTTCCTGTTTCTGTAACAGGAAGTGACATTTGTGTTCCATTTGCTGTCTGTTTGTGTTCCAGCAGCCATCTTGGATTTTTTTTCCCTTTAAAATTAATTTTAAATAGTTCTTTTTATATATTCAACCTTAGAGGTATCTCCTTGTCCAAAATATATATTGGTTACCACAGTAGAGTGGCAAGCATCAGAACAGCACAGAGTGAAGCCTGCATTACCTCTAGTGGTGTATAGACATAAGTGAGTGGTTGAATTTTAATTTTAATATATGGAAGTGTCATTTTAAACAGTTTTTTTTACAGAGATCTTGATCTTAAAAGGCATGTCCACCCCCAAAACTATAATCCCCCCAACTACTGGCCCCACCATGTAGTGTAGTGTAGTTTAATCCTTACCTCCCAACCCAGCTCCATAGGGTTCTCCTGTAGTCCCCCCCCCCCCAAAGTGCCAAAAACTGCCCACCAGGAGGCTAGCAGGGCCCTGCCTCCTACCTTGCCTCAGGTAGATTTTTGCCACGCGTACTGCAGCTCTTCTCCCCCCTCCCTCTCCCTCCCGTTCTGCTATCCCTCCCCCTAGCTTAAAACCCCTTTATGTCAGCCTTCCCCCATGTCCCCCAGCCCCAACTGCATAAATTTTATTTTTAGAAAGCTCCCAAATCTGTTACTTACCTCTCCGCTTTCCTACGCGGAAGTGAGCTGCCGGCAGCCGCCTCCGTGATTGGCTGCCGCTCAGCCAATCACAGACGCGGCTGCCGGTCCCGCCCTTCTGCTTGCATTTCCTCGCAAGCAGAGGGCCGGGAGCGCGGCGCAGGAAAGAGGGGAGGTAAGTAGAGTTTGGGGGGCTTTCTAAAAATAAAATTAATGCGGTTGGGGCTGGGAGCCCAGGGGGGATCGCATATTAAAATTTTTATTTTAGGGTGGACATACCCTTTAACCTATTTATTTTTTACTTCTTAATTTAACCCTTCCCCTACCCATACCCCCAAGCGCAAGCAAGATACTTTTAAAGATTTTATAAATATTTATATTTTTTTTACCAATTTCTTTTACATTTTTTTTTAAATTTTCAGCAAAGCCTTTTCTTTTACAACTCTAACCACATGCCTTGTTTTCTTGTGTGTTTATAATATCTTAATTTATTTAAAGCGTAGAATGAATCTGCTGCATCTGGACATTTTTGGATTCTACAAAATAGACAAAACATGTCCTTACACATCATTGCCTATATGGTTTCAAGTAATATTTGTTTGGAAAACTGTGGTCTGTTTATAGCTGGTAGCCGGCACTCAATCTGAGTTTTCAGTTATTGAATTAGAATTCTGAAGATACCAACAGAGAGATTCAATATGGGTGAAATCCGAGTAAAACCCACATTAGTAACCCACAAAGTAACATCGGATTTAACGGGTGTTTCACACGGATTTTAGGGCACAACACCATTTCCAAATGTTTTTGGAAATAGCACCGTGCACCTGATACAAAACCCTTTTGTTAAGTTTTGCACTACCTCGAAACTAAACGGGATTCTGTAAGGGAACCTTATTCCAGCGCTACCGGAATGTCTTACCATTACATGGCCCCAGGATTCAATACCAGACGTAATCTCGTTTATGTCTGGTATTGTATCATGGGATCACGCAAAGCTAAGTCCTGCATATTGAATCTCCCCACATGGCTTTTATCTGAACTCTACCCTTTTAAGAAACATTTTATACAGAAGTTTGGTTTCAACAAGAAAATAAAAAACAAGTGTATAGGATTAACAAATGAATTGATAAATACAAAGCCAAAACTGCAGAAGACTTACATTATTAACATTATAGGTCCACTTTGATTCTTTGACAGGAATCCACTTGCGGGACCCTAAAAATAAATTGGTAAATCGGTTATGTAGTATATTTCAAAGTAATACTAATGAAAACAATGCATCTGCAAAGGTAAAAGGATTAAAGGATAACTGTATTGCCTCAATGCTTTTAAAAAATTGCTATAAAAAGAGTGAAGGTATACAGCCTTTCCCATACATTTTTTTCCTGATTTCGAGCCTCTCTCTGCCTTCAATTAGCCATGTTGTGAAGGGGAGATAAACAATTCTGTCTGCCTCTGTCATTCAAAGCTAGCATGCGAGAAAACACTCCTCCACCCAGCCTTGATCAGCTATATTATGTAGGCTGTATCCTAGCAACAGGACATTTCAAGTTTGTTTAACTGGCAGAGGAGGAGTAGAGCGCTTGTAACAGACTTTTCCACTAGCCAATGACAAGTGTTATGTTAGCCATGCCCCCCTGGGCCATCTAGGAGTAGGTCTTTTAGCACTCATCTTTGCTGTGTGATATCAGTGTGATATATTTAATCAGCACGACCGTAAACGTAAGTGATTTCAGCTGCTGGAAGTGTGGACATGTAATGGGGGTGATGTTTTTTTGGATATTGTTGTCCTTTAACTACTTTCCCTTAAAGGTAAACTTGGTCACCAAACAAAATAGGGTTAAAGGATAAGTACACTGTAAAACAATCACATAACTGGCTGAAGAAATACCATTAAACATAAAGTAACTGTTAGGCTGGGTACAAACAGCCGGACTATTTGTCCCGACCGAGCAATCGCTACAAGCGAGCGATCGGTCACTCGATCCTTCGCAATTTGGACGAATTTGTGAACGGTCGATCATGCGGTCCCATAGGGAGCCACACAATCGATTGGAATTTTCTGACACGTTCGATCATCCAATCTGGACAAACAAACGATCGATGTTGGTCGGGGCCGGCTGCCCCACACCATCCTATATTTTCGGCCGACAGATTCACGGCACTTTCGGTCGGTAGGCGGAAAATATTTGCTGGTGTGTGCCCAGCCTTACTTAGGATAAATCTGAACATGCCAATAAAGAATTCAATCTCACTACTGGTATACAGACCATTGCGCAGCAACATCCTCTCACATGCCTCAACCCCGTCATCATGTGGCATCGAGTTGTATAAGCTGGATACGCCAAGTGTCACTAACAGTGTTATCCCAATTCTCTGTACATAAGTTTATCCAGAAATGACATAGTGTCTTTAATATAGGATTGTGTGCCCTGTATCAGGAGTGAAAGAACCCTGTCCAACAGGACGGCCATAGGGCTAAACAGGGATCCAATCCCTGCCACTATGGGATGCCCAGGCGGTTGTACAGGGTTCTTGTGAACCTTCGGCAAGGCATACAACATGGGTACCACTGGGTGTTCAACAGTCAAATAACGTTTCAAATCTAAGGAAATCACCCCGGTTTCATAAGCCGAATCAACCAATTGTTGAGCCTTTTTGTTTATATTGTCAGTGGGATCAACCAAAACTTTTCTATACACCTCCGTGTCAGCCAAATATCGATATACAGTATTTCTCCAACGTAATAGTCAGTGTCCAGCTCCCCCCTTATCGGAGGGTTTAATCAAGATCCCATAAGTTCCGGGCCATCATCAGGGTTACCAACCCTGATGACGGCCCGGAACTGATGGGCTGAAACGCATAGGCACTTCAGACCTACTGTTTGGATAAAAAAATATTTTAACGAGACAGTGGAGTGCTTGGTATTCGTTTAATATATATATATTTATATCTTCATAGGAGATTGCATTGAGTTTTTAGGAGCTACTAATGTGGTGGGGGGTATACGATATTACATATAGGAAAGGTGTATATGTATGTGTGTACTATCTCACTATGACCATTTAAATGACCATCAGGAAATGCATATAAAGAATAGCACTGACTTATATTAGGTACAACACAAAATATACAAAATACATAAACTTACTTACAGGGCTGAGATCCCTATTTCAAAATGGAATGGTCAAATGGCAGCTTAAACCACATCCCTGGGTCTGCTCCATGTAAAGGGTAATGCAGAAAAAGTTTCTGTCTGTGTATTGTAATGGACATATACACCAAGGCTCCTTATTTAACATCTCCAGCCTGCAGGTGGCATCAGTGAGTAATAAAAGACAAGACATCCCTGCTCTCTATGGCATGTATAGGAACCTGAAGCAGACGTTCCAGGGGACCTATCTCTGTGTCAGGTGTGAGTGGGTTGCCCATTTGGAAGCTGGGGGCAGCTTGCAGCATTGCAAGGATTGGCAAATCTGAGGGCACAGAAGGCACTGGCTGGGGCCAGTATCGAGGTGGGTGGTAGGGAACAGGGAAGGTTGAGGAGGAGGTAGTTTTGTTAGGGTTACTAGGGGAAGTGGGGGACGGAAGGGTAGGGTTGATTCTTCCCAGCTTGCCCATCCCAATAGATTAGCCTTCTTAGGTGATGATGTGGAGGAGGACAGCTGGGAATTAGCATGTATGGAGCGGGCTAATCCCTTGAGCACCCAGGGGACTGCCATCTCTGATACAAGGGAGGAGGAACGAAGGGTCAGGAATGCAAGGCAGGTGGTAGTGGTAGGGGACTCCATTATAAGGAAGGTAGATAGGGTAATCTGCCACCAAGACCCTACATGCCGAACTGTGTGTTGTCTGCCTGGTGTTAGGGTTCGGCATGTGGTGGATCGTGTAGACAGATTATTGGGTGGGGCCGGGTGTGACCCCGCGGTCTTGGTTCACATTGGTGCCAATGACAAAGTTAGGAGGAGGAGAGGTCCTTAAACATGATTTCCGAGAGCTAGGGAAGTGTTTTCAGTAATACCACTGCAGCCACGTGCTATGCTAGGGAGACAGCGGGAGCTTAGGAGCATTAATTTGCGGTCGGCTACAGGCTTTTTAGTAGGGATGCGTTGCACCTCACTGATGGCGATGCAGCTGTTTTGGGAGAGAAGATGGCTAGAGGCTTGGAGGAGGTTTGGGGGGGAAGGTATTAGCAGTCTCACAGGGATATATAGCCTAGGAGGAAAGCAGGGTGTAGATAGGTGGAAAGGGGGATGGGGCTAGCATAGAGAGTAGTGAGGCATGTGTATTAAAGTGTATGAATAAATTACATGATCATAATCTAAAATGTATGTTTGCAAATGCGAGAAGCCTGGCTGCAAAATGGGTGAATTGGAGATAATGGCGTTGAATGAAAATTATTATGTAATAGGTATAGCAGAAAAGTGGTTGAACAGTTCTCATGACTGGGCTGTAAATTTAGGAGGATACACCTAGTTTAGGCAGAACAGAGAAAAAAGGAAAGGGGGGAGGAGTATGTGTTGAAGCCAAATTTAAAAGAAGAGATAATAGACGATATGGATGTTAAAGTAGAGGGAATATGGGTGGAACTAGGCAACTAGGTAGTGGGACAGGGAAGGTTGAGGGGGAGGTAGTTTTGTTAGGGTTACTAGGGGAAGTGGGGGACGGAAGGGTAGGGTTGATTCTTCCCAGATTGCCCATCCCAATAGATTAGACTTCTTAGGTAAAAAAATGTCATTGTTGGTGTCTGCTATAAGCTGCCAAATGCTAGCAGGGAGGAAGTGAGTGAGCTTCATATGCAATTGGCAAGGGCTGCAAGTTTGGGGAGTGTACTCATTATGGGGGACTTTAGTTACCCTGACATTGATTGGTGGAGTGGAACTGCCAACACATGAGTTTCTGAATTTGCTGCAGGATAATTTTCTCTCACAGGTGGTTGAGGTTCCTACTAGAAAAGGAGCTCTGTTGGATCTGGTAATATCTAACATCATGGAGTGTATTTGAGATATAAAGGGAACTGGAGGCTTAGGGAACAGTGACCATGAAATAGTGTCGTTTGAAGTGTGTTATCGAAGGGGAAAGTGCGCTGGGTTAACAAAGACTTTTAATTTCGGGAAAGCAAATTTTCCTAGGTTAAAAGTAGCTCTTCAGAATGTCAACTGGGATAAGGTATTATCAGGTAAAGGTACTGAACAGTGGTGGATTGTGTTCAAGGGGATTTTAAGCCATTTCACATCTAGATTTATACCCTTGGGAAATAAATGTAAAAAAAATAATTCCGTGCAAATGGAAAGGAAGAAAAAGGCATTTAAAACCTTTAAGTCAGAGGGAACGGAAAGGGCCTTTAGGGATTATATAAACTGTAAAAAGGAGTGTAAGAAAGCAATCAAACTAGCTAAAATTAATAATGAAGTTAGGATAGCTGAACAAAGCATCACTAAGCCTAAACCTTTTTTTAAGAATATATTTAGTAAGAAGATGAGGACTGAAAATGTGGCACCATTAATTAATGGGGATAAGTTAGTTAGTTAGGATGGCGATAAAGCAAATGTCTTAAATATTTTTTTTTCCTCTATATACACTTTAGAAGATCCAAGTACAGATATCATAGAGAAAAGTAGCAATAATGGTATAAAAGATTTAAGTGTGCTTTGGTTAACCGAGGATATGGTACAGAAAGAACTAAATAAGGTTAATATTAATAGATCTCCTGGACCGGATACAATACATCCTCAGGTCCTTAGGGAGCTAAGTTCAGTTTTATCTAGGCCATTGTTTCTTATTTTTGCTGATTCCCTCATGTCCGTATGTTTGCCTCTGGATTGGAAAAAGGTTGATGTTGTTCCAATATTCAAAAAGAGTAGTCATTTACAGCTGGGTAATTACAGGCCTGTAAGTTTAACTTCAGTGGTGGGGATGATACTGGAAAGTTTAATAAGGGAACATATTCTAGAGTATGTTTCAAGGACTAACTTTGTAAGTAGTAACCAGCATGGATTTAGGAGGAATAGATCTTGTCAAACTAACTTGCTTGGATTTTATGAGGAAGTATGTAGAAATTTAGACTCTGGCATATCAGTAGATGTAGTATACTTGGATTTTGCAAAGGCTTTTGATACAGTCCCCCATAGGCGACTAATGTATAAGCTAAGGTCTGTTGGTCTGGGGAGGCACATTTGTACATGGATAGAAAATTGGTTAATTAATAGGATGCAGAAAGTAGTTGTTAATGGGGCTTCATCATTATGGACTAAAGTGCTAAGTGGGCAGATGAGATTCAATGTTGATAATTGTAAGGTGATGCATTCTGGACTTAAAAATCCTTGTACTGCTTATACTATAAATGGCTCTGTGGTAAGTGAATCCCTGTTGGAAAGGGATCTTGGAGTTTTGGTGGATAAAAAACTTAAAGGTAGCAAGCAGTGCCAGGCGGCAACAGCCAGAGCCAGCATGGTATTGTCTTGTATAAAGAGAGGCATGGATTTAAGGGAGGAAAATTTTATTCTCCCTCTTTACAAAGCATTGGTAAGGCCTCATTTGGAATATGCAGTGCAATTTTGGAATCCTGTGTACAAAAAGGACATCTTTGAAATGCAAAGGGTTCAGAGAAGGGAAATAAATGAGGGGGGGGGGGGGGGTCTTGAAAATGAACAGAGACTGGATAAGTTACAATTATATACAATTATAAAGGCTCTTGCATGATTACTGTGTATAAATACATTAACGGGCCATACAATAAACTATCTGGGGTATTGTTCACTAATAGAGCATGTCAGAGGACATGTGGACATCCCTTAAGACTTGAAGAAAAAAGGTTTAGGCTTCAAGTTCGGAAAGGGTTTTTCACTGTGAGAACGGTAAAGCTATGGAACCGTCTTCCAATGGACGTTGTTATGGCAGGTTTATTGGTTAGTTTCAAAAAGAAGCTGGATGAGTTTCTGCAAACAAGGAATGTTGCAAGTTACTAGTAGAGATATATTAAGTAGAGTTGATCCAGGGAAATTTCCGACTGCCACTTGGAGTCAGGAGGGAATTTTTTCCCCCCTTCATAAATTTGGTGGGGGTTTTTTGCATTCCTCTGGATCAACAGTTAGGCAGGAAATGAGGATATTGCTAGATGGGTTGGACTGGATGGACGTTTGTTTTTATTCAACCTCAAATACTATACTATAGATTATAACAGGATACAATAATGTATTGTTATATGAATCCCCAACAAGTGTGATAAGCTTTGAAATAATTGACATTTTATATAATACATTTTTGTACAAATATGCACATTTATGGTAGTCACAATCACATTAACACAAGGCACATGCACTTATGCACATATGTATAAAGTTTGTATAAACACTTAAAAAATGCATTATGCTGAATAATACATTGAGAGGCTTATAAAAGCAGTGTGTTAATTGGAGGCGTGTGTCTAGGTCTAAATGTAGATCACAGAGTGTCACAACTATACTGATGAAGGTGTTCAAAAATAAACCTTACCTTACATTACCTATTAGTTCCCAAGATATGCCTTTTCAAAGTCCAGAAAATTGAAGACTCCAGGCTGTCTGTGAGACTTCTGATCCCCGCTGTTTTCTTGTCCTCATCAATGTCTGGAGCATGCGCTCCGTAGCCTTTTTTATTGCATGCACGCGGGGGCGGGTTAGGGGTGGGTATGTGGGAGTGTCTTTGTCTTTCTAAACCATGTTATTGTATAGGTCTGTAAGCCCAGTACTTCCGGGCTGAAACGCGTCGGTTTAACTGACCCAGCATATTTGAATAAACTGTTGCTAAGTCCTCGGAGTGCCCAGTATCCTATTTCGTTTTTTCATTATATATATATGTGTGATTTGTGTGTGTGTATGTATGTATATATATATGTTAGATCTGCTCTACTTGTTCAGCTGTAACCTGCAACATTATATCTAGTACAGAGCCTGAACTCCACACAGTTCTTGCAATTTGCAAATGAACTGAAGGTGAAGGAAGGAGGGGGGAGGATGAGCTCAGCTAATAGTACTGAGGAGAACAGTTCTAAAATGCCAGGTAAAAGCTGCTGCAGACTTTATAACAGTGGCCCCTGTGACTAGCAGCCATAAGATCCCTATCCCTGCCTCTTTCTTCCTTCCACCCAACTCTCCAATTAGAACTTAGGTGAGTAGGTGAGGAGTGAACAATTCAATGGAGGAGACATGGAAAGCAGGTACATACTGTATATCAGGTCAATGCTGGGAGCTGAAATGGTTAAAGATAATACTCAAGCAGAAAAGGGTTGATGGAAGCGCACACTGTTTGTCAGAAAATTCTGTTTATTGCATCACACAAACACAACGTTTCGGAGAACGCTATGTCTCCTTCATCAGGTGTAACCCACACAATAACCCATACCACCATTTATAGACCCAGTGATCCAACATTGCTCCTCCCTTCCGTCTTTTAGGGGAGTGGCCAAAAGTGATTGAAACATACAACATCCAGTTTTGGTAAAAGAACAAACCAGAGGGGGAGACTTTAACAAAATGCTCCTGAAAAAAGAGGCAATGTGGATAGATAGATTGAATACAATTAACCCATGGGTTGTAACAGTATCAATATATACACCAATAACCGGATTTCTTAAATTTAGCACTCTTATAGTGCTTAGATAACAATGTTATAATATTTGAATAGCATTAATTAGCATTTACCGACTTACTTAGTAAGTCAGATGACCCGGGTGCAAATGCCCCGAATCACTCGCAAAGGAGAATCCTCTGATTAGTAATCCCAGCGTGAAACACACCTCATGATCCACTCACCCGTATTCCTGGGTGGCCCAGGTGCTGCATGCCCCGGACCCTTCGCTCAGTCCCAGTTTCCAATAAGCATCAACCAAATACAATACGGCCGCGCACTCCGGTAGACAAAATCCAGCAGCTCGTTCAAAATTCAATTCAATTTATTCAATACATCCTCAGGACAAAAGACAAGTGTACATCAGATCCACAGCCTTACGCGTTTTGAGACGACTGCTCTTACTCTTGAATTTTGAACGAGCTGCTGGATTTTGTCTACCGGAGTGCGCGGCCGTATTGTATTTGGTTGACAATTAACCCATGGGGCCTAAATGAAGACACAGGTCTGAACAGTTTCTTATAAGCCAGAGTAACAATGATCTTTTATTAAATTAGGTAACTCACCTCGCTGTATCTGTTTAATGTTTTTTTTACCTATTAAGCTTTAACATGTTTTAAAAATCTGTTATATATACAATGAGAGATTCACTTGTATCCTCTACAGGAACAATATTGTATGGTAGATACATTGTAATTAGAGATACATTGAAAATCTTGTATCTTGTACAGGAACAATACTGCCACCTAGTGGCGTACATTTATATTTGTGTTTTTATTGTAACAAATAGAGACAATACTGAAATTTGTTTTTAAACTGTTTTATTTTGTAACACTGTAAATTCATGCACTTTTTTCTATACAGCTGTATATACATTGGAAACACCTAGAAGTTATTCACAAGATAAGGACTTTAAACATGACTTCACTAAATGTGGGACATTATTAATAAGGACATTTATGGACATTCCCAAGACACTGGATGTTGTATGTTTCAATCACTTTTGGACACTCCCCTAAAAGACGGAAGGGAGGAGCAATGTTGGATCACTGGGTCTATAAATGGTGGTATGGGTTATTGTGTGGGTTACACCTGATGAAGGAGACATAGCATTCTCCGAAACGTTGTGTGTTTGTGTGATGCAATAAACAGAATTTTCTGACAAATAGTGGAGGAGACGTAAGGAAAGTGACGTCATCTCAGTAGTGGGAACGCCGAGCGAAGCTGTTGGGACGCTGACTTGGTCCCCCCGAGCACAAGGAACCCACTAAAGCGGAGTGAGGGGAGCTACGGGGTCAGCTTCTGCGTAAAACTCCTATAGAGCAGGAAGGAGATTAATTAATCACTAGAGTTCCCACAAATTGAATATCGCTAAGAGAATCAAGTCACCCGGTGAAATCTTTCATCCTCCCTCGGACAGTGTGTTGGAGAGACAAGCGACAGACCTGATAAGTATTACAGCAAGTCTGCAAAACTGTGTCTCTCTACTGCTTATTTGTCTGCTACATAACAAATAATCACCAGGAACATTGACAGATTGCAATTGTTACAATTCACTGTAGAGTGGACTCCAGTGACAGAACTAAGTTACATATCAATTTAATTGCAACAATAGTTACAAGTACATTAAGTTACTGGGACTGAATCTTAATGTTTATTTCACAGGATTATAGTGTTTAAATGGTTTTTTACAGTACTGTCTCTTTTTTATAAAGTATGGGCTGGCCAGCCAGGATTTTTATGGGTATATAAATTGTGCTTATAAATAGGTTATTTTATGGATATATAATTGTGTTTATAAATAGGTTATTTTAGAGCTAATGTTCTAATAATTGAGTATTGGTTTCTGAATAAAATTGGATGTAAGAGAAAGTAATTTTTATACATAGTTGGAATTATAATATATGTAATGATCTATGAATAAAACTGTAATTTTCCCCTTTCCAGTAAACCTTGTTCTGGGTTTGTGGGTGAAAATATTTTTCTCTTAAGGGTCTTTTGGTTACCTTTTTAGAGGCTCCTTTTGGAGCAGTTGATGGTCTGATTGGGATCCAGGCTATCACCCTATGTTCTTAATTTATTACTTAAATATAAAGGGAGAGATTATTATTACCTTGTTATAGAGAACACTGGTGCCACATACCGCGCATCCACTGAAACCTATCCTGTCCTTCCAATCAGTATTTCATTTGTGGCCAGTGTCGCTGCATTCATACAAAAGTATGTATACCCGCCCACCTCACCTGGTACAGCGTGTGCCCCTTACCAACTAGTAAAGCGGTTCTACTATAAAGAAGAGTCGCAGTAGACTGTGTCAGAAGCAGAAGGAAGATACCCAGCTGTAGTCTGACAGGCCAAGGTTTATTTGTTGTTGTTGGGGTTTTTTTGTGTTGTTGTTTTTTTGGGTTTTTTTTGGGGGGGGGTGTAGGTGGGAGGTTGCCTAGGGCGCCAAAATGGCCAGAAACGGCCCTGCTTACAGTTATACAAACTTTATAACAACAGATACATACATATATATGCAATATGATGACATTCGTGAGGAAATGCAGGGACAAGGTCACATGCTACTTATAAATATATATGGAGATCATAATCCCGGTTGAGACCAAGTGGATACAACAATTTCAGTCGGTAAATCCACTAAAAACTTCCCTTTTACGTAATGCCAGTTCTCGATAACCACCCCATCATAACCGTGGAGCTTCCTCCAACACTGTAAACTGTAAATCAGACTCTTTGTTTCCCATTTCTACTTTACATTTACAGCTTAACATTACCCTGACAAATACTGGACTTATGTTGAGAGATTCTCCCTTTAATGGGCTGTATTGTCTCTCCTATATAAATTAGTCCACATGGACAGACCAACACATACACAACATAACAAGTATTACAAGTAAATAGCCCCTTAAGTGGAAATTCCTCCCCTGTTTTGGGATATACAAAAGTTTTTGTTTTTAGGACATTGACACATTGATTACAAGATCTGGATGGAAACATTCCTGTAGTACCAGTCTCCCTATTTTGTTTACTAGTGAAATCTGAATGTACAAGTTGGCTTGATATAGTTTTATTCCTCTTATAATAGGTGAGTGAAGGAACAGAAAATTCTTCTACCAGGGCATACCCATCTTTTAAGATGTACCAATGTCGTCTCAAAATACGATTAATATCAGTACTTTATATACAATATTGGGTTACAAATGGTATCCTTTTCGATTTCTCAAAAGGCTCATTGGGTTTCTTTCTATGGGATTCTGAAGTATTACACAATACATAAGGGGGATATCCCCTCTGCTCAAAACTTTCTCTGCATATTGGTGATTTGGGTTTCTCTACGGACAGGATCACTTACAATACATTCAACTCTTTACATTTGGGGATGAAAACATTGATACATCACTAACTGGTTACGGTCAGTAGGTTTTAAGTAAAAATCCGTACTGAACCCATTATCTTGTAAAAACAACACATCCAAAAATGATATATTAGTATTATTGTGTACCATGGTATACTGAATGTTCGGATTTAACCTATTTAGTTGTTCGTGGAATTCTACCAGGGAGTCCAAGTGGCCCCACCAAAGCACAAAGATATTGTCTATGTACCTCCACCAAGCATAACAGTGCATAACAAATAGTGGAATCACATAGACAAAATCCTCCTCCTGCCGAAGCATGAAGGAGTTGGCATATGACAGGGCCACATTGGACCCCATGGAGGTTCCAAGCAACTGCCTATAAAATCAAATCTTAAGTATGATTGTGTCAAAATCAATTCCAGCATACCCTTTAAAAAAGCAATTTGTTCCCTATTATAAAGGGTGCTATCTTTCAACAACTTTTCACAGGCCTCTATACCCTGTGTGGGGAATTGTGGTATATAAACTGCCTACATCATGGGTGGCCATAATAAGCTCTCTCCCCCCTGGCAGAAACCTTTACTATAGCTAGCTCTGTGGGTAAAATGCTGAGTATCTTGTATATAAGAACGTCCCCCTCTGTAAAAGTGGTGCAATTCCCTGACCATTATATATATATCCAAATGGCTGCCCTGTAATGTCCCTCCAAAGTCCCAAAAACTGGCCACCAGGAGCCTGGCACAGTCCCCCTCTCCCTCCCGTTTTGCTCTCCCCCCCCTAGTTTAAAACCCCATCAGGGTATAGTAGGTCTCCCTCTCCCAACCCCTATATTAGTTTTGGCAGAAACTCCCCCTAACCTTACCTCTCTCCACTGCCAGCAGCCACGTTCATGATTGGCTGCCTCTCAGTCAATCACGGACGCGGCTGCCGGTCCAGCCCCCTGCTTGCAGTTTCATCGGGACAGTATGTCGGAGGAAAGAGGGAAGGTGAATAACGATCGGGGGAGTTTCTGCCAAAACTAATATCTGGAAACCAGGTTCTCCTTGGCCATGCTGGAGCAATCAAAATTAGGTTCGATAATTCTCTCCTGGACTTTTGAATTACCTTTGGAATTAAAAGGAAGGAGGGAAAACATATGCAAGTCTGAATTCCCATCTTTGGGAGAGAGCATCTATCCCAGCAGACTGAGGACTTAGGGATTTTGAAATAGATGTCATTTTGAGTTCTTTTCATCTGCCATCAAATTGCACTGGGGAATTCCCCAGATTTTTGTGATCTGTTGAAAGACTGATGGATTTAAAACCCTTCCTCTTAGATAAATATCATGTCGACTAAGAAAGTCGACTAGATAATTTTTCTTTCCTGGTATGTGAAAAGCTATTACTGTTAAAAGATTTTGCTCTGCCCAAGAAAAAATGATATCTTATATCATTAAGGTGTCTTGCTTTTGGTTTCTCCCGGACGATTTAAATAAGCCATAACCGTCCGGTTGTCTAACATGATTTTGACATACTTGTTTGTTATACTTTGAGAAAATGCCTTTAGTGCCAACAGAACTGCTTTTAGCTCTAACAGATTTATGTGTAAATTATTTTCTATCACGGTCCATTTTCCTTGAACTGTTTGATGCTAGAGAAGCTCCCCAGCCTGTCAAACTTGCATCTTTGAATATTACCAAATAATCGTGGGCCAAAAACAATTTCCCTTTTGTTAAATTTTTTCTTAGCCACCAAATTAGAGACTTTTTTTACATTGGAATTTAAAATAATTCTTTATGATAGCTCTTCTCAATTTTTGTTCCATCTTAGAAGAAAATGAAACTGAAGATCTCTTGCATGAAATTGCGCCCATGGAACTGCTTCTCATTAAACCTAGTAATTCCATGCATTCTCTTGCGGAGACAGATCATTTAAAAAAATTTTTTTTTACCATAATCTGTGTTTTTAATACTTTCTCTAAGGGAAGGAACAGTTTTTCTGTTACTGTATCTACAGTTAAACCCAAATGATTTAATTTTTGTGTTGGAATTAGAACACTTTTCTTTAAATTCAGTAACCATCCAAATTTTACCAGAAATCTTTTTGTGAATTCCATTGCTTCCATGGTCTCTGAGACCAAATTTCCCCAAATGAACCAATCATCCAAATATGGGACGACCATAAAACCTTCTTGCCTGATAAAAGCCGCTACAGTTGACATTAGTTTCGTAAATACCCTTGGGGCAATGTAAGTCCGAAGGGCATGGCCACAAATTGCCAATGGTTTCCTAGTACCTGAAATCTGAGAAATTTTTGACGGAAACACCAAATTGGGACCTGCAGATAAGCACTGGTTAAGTCTAGAGATGCCAACCAATCTACTTTTAGGTAGCTTGTCATCGACTTTAATGTTTCCATTTTGAATTTCTCTTTTAAAATGAAGCTATTTAACTCTTAAATCTAGCACTGGTCGAAATGAACTGTCCTTTTTTTGTACTACAAATAGGTTTGAATAAAAAACTGTTTATTTGATCTGTCGGGACTTGACAAATAATTCCTTTTCAGAGAAGATACTGCTTCCAATAAGGCTTTGCGTTTGGCCTTATTTGTAGGAACTCGAGGCACATTTTCTCTGAGGAGGAAGGGACACAAAATGTATCCATTTGTCTGTTGTGATTTGGCACCATTCCTCTGAAAAAAAGAGAGATGATCTCTGATACAAAGAGGAATGACACCTTGACTTTCAGAAGGATGGTCTTCTGGACAATCCTCCTCTATGCATGTTCCTACAAAATTCATTACGATTGACTGACCTAACTTGTCTAAGAGCTAAATCAGAACCCTGCATCAGATCTCTGTCTTGTCTGAAAGGTCTAGATAATGCTAATCGATTAAATCTAAATGATGATCTAAATTTGTTGCAGGAAAAAAAATGATCTTGAGGAAGAAAGGATTGTTTACCAATTGATGAAATAATAAATTTATCCAATTCTGAACCAAACAAAGAATCTCCCTGAAACTTATACGGCCTGCAAGGGCAGAAGATCTGGTAGATAATTTTAAAAAGTCTAACGCTGCATCAGACAAGAAATTTGAAACTTGCATAAGTCCTTCCAACATATCCTCTTTCTTACAATCTCCCTGGATGGCTTACATCAGCTGCTCAATCCATATAGATTGAGTTTTAGCAACGACCAGAGATGCAACACATAGTACAACCTGAATTAACAAATAATCTTTTAAAAACAGATTCCATTTTTTTAGCCATGTGATCCTTAAAAGAAGATGAACTTTCGACTCGAATAGTAGTTTTATGGGTAAGTTTAGATATCACGGAATCAACTTCAGGAACATTTTCCCATTTATTTTTAAACTCTAATGGAATAGGATTTTTTTTATCAAAATACTGCATAAGGGCTAGATCTTTTATCAGGTAAATTCCACTTAATGCAAAGTTGATCCTTTTGTCAGTTTTAATATCTTATCCATAGTACCCAGAGATTCCCTTGGAATTTCAATATCTAGCATATCTGTTGTATTCAATTAAATCAACTGGTAGTGAAGTTTAGTTCTTGAAGACATTTCACTAGTCATCCGACTGGCTTTCTCAATTCAGAATGACTTCTACAAGAATATGTGGCAATTATGTACCCTGGAAAATCCCAATTAGCATATCACAACCAGGTGTTAAGGGCGTGATTGCATAGTGGATAAGAGGTGTTATAGGAACGCCCAGAGTAAGGTTTCAAAACAGAATTGTACATGGCAGACAGTTGGTGACGAACCCCCCCCAACCTCTTTTTAGGCTTTGTTTCTTTATTTTCACATAAATGGCCTCCTTGACACCTCTCTTGAACCAGTCACGTTCCTTTGCCAACATGTTAACATTATAATCTTCAAAGGTATGTTATTTATCCTTAAGATGCAGGTACATGGCCTGTACACAGAGTCCTGACCCAAGGAATTGGCTCTTCTGTGCTGAGCCATACTTTGATGCAGTTGCTGTTTGGTCCCCCCACATACAAATCAGAGCATTCTTCACTGCACTGCGTATATGATGTCGCTTTCTTGTGTTTCGGTATTAGGTTTTCAGATGTACCAACTGCTGCCTCAGTGTGTTGTTCGGTTTAAAGCAGACAGGGATACAGTGTTTTTTGAAAATTCTTAATTTCTCTGAGACCCCTGCTAAATATGGGATGACCATGTTCTTTCTCCTTTCTTGCTTTTCCCCTTCACTGTTGGTATACGTGTTCTTTTCTTTACTTCTACTTCTTTTGACAAAGGCCCAGTCTGGATATCCACAAGTTTTAAGGGCTCCTCTGAGATGTTTCATTTCTTTAGCCTTCGCCTCTGTGCTAGTGGGGATGTTCTCAGCGCTGTGTTGCAGGGTTCTGATGACACCTAGCTTGTGATCTAAAGGGTGGTGGGAGTCAAACATCAAATACTCATCTGTATGTGTTGGTTTTCTGTAAACCTCTACTTCCAGTTTACCATTTTCCTTAACTTCTACCAAGCAGTCCAAAAAATCCAGTTTGTTGTTTTGTTCCTCTTCCCTTGTAAATTTGATGTTTTGGTCTACCGCATTAATGTGTTCCGTGAAAGCTTGTACTTCCTTCTGGTGGATTTTAACCCAGGTGTCATCTATATATCTGAACCAGTGGCTGGGTGCTATGCCCTTAAAGATATTAAAGGAGAACTAAACTTAATTTTTAAAATCCTAATGTGAAAGCTTTTCTCCCCAGAATACCTATACATTGAAAGATTCTTCTCTATTTATTTGCATTTAGAAGATATAAGTAATTTTTATATATAGCAGCTCTGTTATTAATTTACCAATTTGTTGACAGTATTTGCTGACAGTCTTCCTGTAGCAATACAAAATAGTGAACTGATTTTACTGACATTTACTGAAATGTACATCTATCTATTGCAAGTGCACTGGTGGCGCGTTCTGCTGAAGTGTTGGGTTAGTAAAAAAAAAATAAACTGTTGGGGCACAGGTTTGATTTCCCATCCTCCCTTCAGCATGAAGAAGGGCTTATTAACCCTTGTGGCCTAGCGGTAGAAAGCTTTGATTTTAGAAAGACACAGCTGCTGGTTCGATTCCCCATACTTACTTTTATTTTTTGCTGAAATGTTAAATGTTCTGTTTCTTTCATCCATGCTAGCAAAGACATACACTGCAAAGATTACTTTTCTTTTTTGTATGAAAAGCAAAGGAATTTATCATTGTTAGGGACAGGAGCATTTGTAATATGTCTACAAAAAAACTGCACTGAAATCTAAGCTCTTTGTCAAAGGGAGGGATTTGGCTGTCAGCTTCCAGGAAGCAAGACTTCCTGTAAATGTGTACTGCGTACACTTAGTGGGGTGTACCCAGGTAAGGGGACTTATGGGAGCTGACCCCTTGTACTCACAGGTTATTTTCATAAATCACCCAGTATCCACAGCAAAGGGAGGGACGAGACACTTGTTGTGTGTTTCTGAAAGTGCTCTGTGTATTGGGACAATGCTGTCTGGGGACTTTAGTTCTTATTTAAATGCCTGTTTTTCTACCTCCTCCATGTAAAGGTTGGCCACAATGGGTAAAACTGGAGATCCCATAGCACATCCATGTTTTTGTTTATAGAACTTATCCCTGTATTTGAAATAGGTGTTATACATAAACAGTAGTATGGGAACCACCTCCCTGCGCACAGCCGAGCATCCGATGAATTAACAGTCACAGTAGGCACTTGGTGCTTCCAGTAAAGTAAATAGATATCCACAAAAGTAAGCAGCACTCCAAGGCCTTATGATAAGTTTATTTAAGTACAGTAGGTCAATACAAAATGATTTCAGCAGAAAATTGGTACACTCACAAGCTTGTAAACTTCACCCAATAAAGGTCATAAAAGAAGTCCTTGGAGTGCACCAATTTTCTGCTGAAATCATTTTGTATAGTTTAGGAGCACTCCAGGATTTCTTCAAAGTGGTTTATTAAACATAGCACATGCTATGTGCTATGTTTAATAAACCACTTTGAAGAAATCCTGGAGTGCTCCTAAACTTTACTGAAGTTAATGGTTACAAGGATCCGTTGCACTCCGGTCTAACAAGCAACTGCCTGGGTGCTGAGGTAAGAAGCATAGATTCAACAAGGACGCTGAGCACTCCGAGGACTAGTACATCAAGTTTATTGAACAAAAGTAGGTCCTACCCAGGACCTCCGGGCCGAAACCCGTAGGTTCGCTTGACCTACTTTTGTTCAATAAACTTGATGTAGTCTTCAGAGTGCTCAGCGTCCTTGTTGAATATATATATATACATGAACGGTTGACAATAGCCTTGAATATAGGTTGGATCACCGAAGCCCAATTTGGGTTTTTGACTACTAGGTATCCCAGATGTCCGGTGTTATATAATTTACCCAAGGTCCATGAAAGTTTGGTTTCACCTCCTGGTAGGCCGATCGTCTCATCATATGGTTCATTATTTAGACCTGTTGCTGAATTTATTGATTTTTTCTTACAGCCAGCTGTGAAGCTCATGCCCTCGTATGTACGAGACAGCCAACATTTGATTGAGACAATGGACACGTTAGTATGTCCTATGGACAATTTCATGTTTTTAACCTGTGATGTCAGTAGTTTGTATACGGTCATCCCTCAAGGGGATGGCATTGAGGCCTGCAGGGCGGCTCTTCTTGACATTGAGCACAGGGGGCCACCTATTGAGTTCCTCATTGATTTGTTGAGATTCATCTTGATGAACAATTATTTCAGATATAATGCATCTTATTACGCCCAGAGGGTTGGCACGGCGATGGGCTCTAATGTAGCTCCGCCCCTTGCCAACCTTTATATGCTCATGTTTGAGAGGAAATACATCATTCCGGCCATTGAGGGATTGGTGTGCTTCTATAAACATTATATAGATGATTTGATTTTTATATGAAAAGGTACAGAACAACAGGCCATCGATTTTGTTACCAATCTCAATGAACTGAATACCCCTATAAAACTCTCCATAACTATTGGACATGATGAGATTGAATTCCTTGATCTCAAATTGTTCAAGACCGCATCTGGAATTGGGACTACCTTATACAGGAAACCAATTGATAAAAATTCAGTACTACATGGCACTAGTTGCCATCCTACGAGATCTAAATATGCTATTGCGTATAGTCAATTCCTGAGAACATTGCGTAACAATACAGATAACTCCAGGGCTGAGGCCCAACTAGATAAGATGTTTCAAAGATTTTGTGAGAGGGGATACGACCCAGACCAACTTTGCCATCAGTTGCATAGGGCATGCGACTTCCATCGCTGTGATCATTTACCGAAAACTACATGTAATAATCTGAAGGATAAGATTTGTGTAAATTTTTGTTCCACTTACACTCCTTATAGTGGACAACTTAAAGGTTTGATTAACCACAGGTGGGACTTGATCAGCGGGGATAGATCGTTGTCATTTGATAATGTTAATGTCCGTCACACATATAGAAGGGGCAGAAATTTGGCTAATTTACTTGTCTGCAATGATATCGCTAAGACAAAAAAAGTGGACACCAATGTCCAGAGTGTTTGGCAAACTAAAAAGAAGAATGGGTGTTTTAGATGCCCTAATTGCATTACATGTAGCTCAATGCTAACTGGTCAGAAATTCACACACCCCAGAGATGGGACTAAATTTACCATTAAACAACGGTTCACCTGCACGAGCAGGAACATAATTTATTTTATGGTTTGTCCTTGCGGACTATATTATGTCGGCAAGACCAAAACGATGTTCAAAGAGCGCATGGCTAACCACTGCGCATCTATTAGGAATGCCCTGTTGGCCAAAGATGCTGGTTGCATCACAAGTAAGTTTGGTGACTTGTCAGTCGCCAGACATTTCAAAAAAGAAGCTCATCAGCTCTCTAGTCTTCGTTGCATGATCATAGATGGTCTGTCTGATGAACAAATGAGCGTGCCAGGGGACAAGGATAAGATATTATTGCAAAAGGAGGCTAGATGGATACATAGACTCCAGACCTTATCCCCTAGTTGATTAAATGAGCAGTTTTTGTTACATTGTTTCCTATGAGCGATTCACTCAGGCTGGCTGTCAATACTTGTTTTGCTAAATTATACTGTTTCACCACCAATCATTGCAGACTTTATCCTGTGATGGAATAAATGAGCAGCTTTTGCTACTTTGTCTTTTATGAATGACTAACTCAGGTTTCTTGCCAATACTTGTACTGCCAAACTATATTGTGTTATTAACTATTTTACATTGATGTACGGTCATTGACTTTTTATATATATTTTAACAGTTGTATTTTGCTTGTGGTATTTATATGGTTAACATTTAATTAAGTTGTTTATGTGCACTATGGGATAACTCTGTGGTGGGTGGGGTAAGTAATATGGTGGGTGGTATTTAAAGGTGATCACCTAGCGGGTGCTATATCGTCCTGATGACGGCCCGTGAGCAGGGCTCGTGTAATGCTCTGGATTCCCAAGTATTCCTTCAGTCCGAATACCCCAATCTACAACCACTATCTTCACCAATACACATGTCCCCATTTGCAGGGAGGCTAGATGTGCCTCACTGAACACGGTTGCCCCCTGGACTTAGAGTGCAAGGTATTCGTACTGGGGCTGGGAATACTGGAGAAGTCAGAAGCGAAACAGACCGGCAAAAGGCACAAGGAGAGATACAAAAGGTCAGAGACCAATATACAAGGTACAGAGTCAAAACAGAGCAGAGTACAGAGCAGAGTCAAAAACAAAGCAAGAGGTCAGAACCAGTAGTCAGGCCACCAGGCATGGTACAGAGGGTACAGCAAGAGCGTAGTCAGGAACGAGCAGAGGTCAGGGAAGGCAGATACGATTCAGAGTCAAAAAACAGGCAAGGGTCAGTAACAGAATACACTAGAATAATCACACCACGAGCAAGATAGGTAAACTAACCGCTGTATCAGGCAGGGAAACTAAGGGCTGAGGGGTATAAATAATGCAGAGGGGCCAATGGGGAGTGGAAGACAGAGTCAGATGATGACGGTCTGCTATGCAGACGGAAACATGTTAACAGGTGAATAAAGGATTTGTTTGTTTGCAAGACCTGTGAGGGCGTCCCTCAACATCAGTTTATCTATACTTTTTGGACGGCACCCAGGCGAATCATAGACAAGAGGACAGTGCCGATCCATTGCATTGGAAACTATATATATATATATATATATTATAATTTATATATATATATATATTATAATTTATATATATCCCCTGGACCAGATAAAATACATCCTCAGGTCCTTAGGGAGCTAAGTTCAATAAGGGAATATATTCTAGAGTATGTTTTAAGGACTGACCTTATAAGTAGTAACCAGCAAGGATTTAGGAGGTATAGATCTTGCTTAACTAACTTTGGCTTGGTTTTTATGAGAAAGTGGTAAGAAATTTAGAAATCTGGCATAGCATTGGATGAAGTATACTTGGATTTTGCAAATGCTTTTGATACAGTCCCCCATAGGCGACTAATGTATAAGCTAAGGTCTGTTGGTTTGGGGTGGCACATTTGTACATGGAGAGAAAAAAGGTTGATGAATAGGATGCAGAGAGTAGTTTTTAATGGGCTTCATCAGTATGGACTAAAGTGCTAAGTGGGGGGTCATAGGGTTCTGTGTTGGGGTAGCTTCTATTTAATCTGTTTATTAATGATTTGGAAGTCTGCATTATCATAGTAACTTAGTAATTAAGGTTGAATAAAGACATACGTCCATCAAGTCTAACCTATTCACCCCCCTTTTTTTTTAACCCTACCTAACAGTTGATCCAGAGGAAGGCAAAAAAAAAAACAGCTAAAAAGGGGGAAAAAATTCCTTCCTGACTCCAAACGGCAATCGGAAAGTATCCCTGGATCAACCAGATCTATATGCATTAATACCAGTAATTCTCAATATTTTTTAGTTTTAGAAACTTATCCAGGCCTTTTTTAAAGCTATTCAATGAACTTGCCATTACCACATCTGCTGGAAGACAGTTCCACAGTTTCACCGTTCTCACTGTAAAGAAACCCTTCCTAACCTGAAGTAAACAATGTTAGTAAACAGACCTGTTAGTAAACAATGCACCAGAGAGTTCATTGTATGGGCCATTAATGTATTTGTATAAGGTTATCATGTCCCCACGCAAACATCGCTTCTCCAGTGTAAACAGCCCTAACTTGTCTAATCTGCCTGCATATTCAAGCGCCTCCATTTCCCTTATTAATTTAGCTGCCCTTCTCTGAACTGCCTCAATTTCCAAGATGTCCCTTTTGTATATGGGATTCCAAAACTGCACCGCATATTCCAAATGAGGCCTTACCAGTGCCTTGTAAAGAGGGAGAATAATATTTTTCTCTCTTGAATCTATTCCCCTTTTTATACAAGACAATATCTTGCTAGCTCTAGCCGTTGCTACCTGGCATTGTTTGCTATAGCTAAGTCTGTTATCTACCAGAACCCCCAAATCTTTTTCCATTACAGATGCACTTAACACAGAGTTATTTATGGTGTAGGTGGCACAGGGATTATTAAATCCCAAATGCATCACCTTACATTTATCAACATTGAATCTCATCTGCCATTCTACTGCCCATTTTGATAATCTATCTAGGTCTGCTTGCAGCACTTGCACATCATTGGAAGTTTCCAAAGCTCTGCATAGTTTAGTGTCATCAGCAAACACAGAGACCTTGCTCTCAATGCCCCCTTCTAAGTCATTTATAAACAGATTAAACAGAAGCGGCCCCAGTACAGAATCCTGAGGCACTCCGCTTAGAACTTTAGCCCACCTATATGTAGCTCCATTAACCACCACTCTCTGTTTGCGGTCCAATAACCAGTTCTCTATCCATGAACTAATGTTTTCTTCAAGGCCAATAGTCCTCAGTTTATACATTAGTCGCCTATGTGGCACAGTATCAAAAGCTTTTGCAAAATCCAAATATACCACATCCACTGCTGTGCCTGAATCTAACTTACTCACTTCTTCATAAAAACCAATTAAATTTGTCTGGCAAGATCTATTTCTCATAAATCCATGCTGACTACTACTAATAAGATGATCTCTTGACAAAGTCTAGGATATGATCCCTTAACATAGTTTCCATCACCTTCCCTACCACTGATGTTAGGCTTACAGGTCTATAGTTTCCAGGCTGTGAACGACTACCTTTTTTGAATATTGGTATTACATTGGCTTTTTTCCAATCCAGCGGCACATCCCCAGACAAAAGCGAATCTGAAAAGATGAGAAACAGTGGTCTAGATAGAACTGAACTAAGCTCTTTTAAAATCCGAGGATGCAATCCATCTGGTCCTGGCGCTTTATTGATATTAACTTTGTCTAATTGTTTCCATACCATATCCTCTGTTAGTCAATGTGAATACTCTTCATTTCTTTCCTGCATATTATTACAATCCCTACTGTAAGGACAAGGATTCTCAACAGTAAAAACCGATGTAAAAAAAGGTTTAGCAGATTAGCCTTTTCGGCATCCTCTACAACCACCTCAGCCCCATTATTTAATGGTCCCACATTCTCAGTCCTCATCTTTTTACCATTTATATACTTAAAAAACATTTTGGGGTTGGACTTGCTTTGTTCGGCAATCCGTATTTCATTTTCTATTTTAGCTAATTTAATTGCTTTCTTGCACTCTTTATTACAGCTTTTGTACTCCCTGTAAGCCTGTTCTGTGCCTTCTGTTTTCAAAATTAAAAGCCTTTTTCTTTTTTTCCATTTCCCTTTTTACCTGAGCATTAAGCCATGCAGGAGTGGACCTCATTTTTTTACACTTGTTACCTAAAGGTACAGATTTAGAAATTTAATAGTTTAATATCCCTTTAAAAGTGGTCCACATCTGCTCAGTATCTTTACCTAGAAACAGTTCCCCCCAGTCTATAAGCAGGAGTGATTCCTTTAACAGCTTAAAATTAGCTTTCCTAAAGTTAAAAGTTTTTGTTAAGCCAGTGCACTTTAGTTTTTTGCAACCTATATTAAATGACACTATATCATGGTCACTATTCCCTAAGCTTCCCATTACCCTCATCTCCAAAATGAGCTTAGGGTTATTAGATATCACCAGATCCAACAATGCATTCTGTCTAGTAAGAACTTCTACCATCTGTGAAAGAAAATGCTCATATAGGAAGTTTAAGAACTTTATACCTTTTGAGGTGCTGGCAGTTCCCTTACTCCAATCTATGTCAGGGTAGTTAAAATCCCCCATAACCAGAACATGCCCCATACCAGCAGCCTTCGCCAACTGCATATGGAGATTCGTTTCCACCTCTTCCCCGGCATTTGGCGGCTTATAACATACTCCAACAATTAATTTACCTACCTTCTTGCTTCCTGTACACAGTTCTACACAATGTTTCTGCCATATCGTTTACTCCCCCATCTATTCCATCTTTTAAATTTGGCTTCAATTCCTGTTTAACATACATAAATACTCCTCCTCCTTTCTTATTAACTCTGTCATGTCTAAATAAGGAGTATACTTCAATATTTACTGTCCAGTCGTGTGAATCATTAAGCCATGATTCTGCTATACCAATTACATCATACCTTTCCTTTAAAGCTATTATTTCAAGTTCGCCGGTTTTTCCAGCCAGACTTCTTGCATTTGTAAACATACATTTTAGATTATCAATTGATTTACTTCCATACATGGTCGTACATGCCTCCTTATCCTCTATGCTCCCCCCTCCCCCTTCTACTCCCTCCATTGTGTTAATAGCCCCCTGATCCCTAACTTCTCTATCTACCCCTGTGTATTTCAACGTTCCCTCCCTACCTAGTTTAAAATCTCCTCCAACCCCCTAGCAATCTTCTCCCCCAAAACAGCTGCACCATCACCATTGAGATGCAATCCGTCTCTACTAAAGAGCCTGTAGCCATCAGAAAAATCAGCCCAGTTCTCTAAAAACCCAAACCCCATCTCCTTACACCACTCTCTTAGCCACGCATTTATACTCCTTAGCTCCCGTTGTCTCCCTAGCGTAGCACGTGGCTGCGGTAGTATTTCTGAAATCACTACCCTTGAGGTCCTTGCTTTTAACTTGGCCCCTAATTATCGGAAATCATTTTTAAGGACCTCACCTCCACCTCTAACTTTGTCATTGGCACCAATGTGAACCAAGACCGCCGGGTCACTCCCAGCCCCACCCAATAATCTGTCTACACGATCCACCACATGTCGAACCCTAGCACCAGGCAGACAACACACTGTTCGGCATGCAGGGTCCTGGCGACAGATTACCCTATCTACCCTTCTAATAATAGAATCCCCTACCACTACCACCTGTCTATCCTTCCTAGCCCCCAGTTCTCCCTCCCTTGTATTGGAGATGGCCGTCCCCTGGGTGCTCAAGGGAAAGGCCCGCTCCATACATGCTGCTTCCGAGCCATCGTCCTCCACATCATCATCTAAAATGGCAAATCTGTTGGGATCGACCAGCTGGGAAGAAGCGTCTCTATCCTTCTGTCCCCTACTTCCCCTGGTGACCCTTACAAACCTATCTTCCTTCTCCACCTTATCTGCCCCATGTCCACCCTCCAGTTTACTGGCCCCTGCCAGTACCTGCATTTCCCCCACATTTGCCAAGCCCTGCAATGCTGCAAGTTTACCCTTTAGATTCTGGACCTCAGATTCCAAATGGGCAACCCACTCACATCTGACACATACATAGGTCCCCTGGGACGGCTGCTCCAAGATCCCATACATGCAGCAGGATGCACACTGCGTGGCCCCAACAAAACTGTCCATACTAAATAGCAATACACACCAGAGACACAGCAATACACAGCAGAGACAAAGCAATACACAGCAAGAGACAGCAGAGACACAGCAGTGTTGTTCTTAAACCCTTTCTTGTTCTAAACGCTTTTGTTTTTTAACGCTTTCTCCCCTTAAATACAGAAACCCCTTTAAAACAGAAAATCCCTTTGAAAGAAAATCGCTCAAGAGCTGATCGCTCTGAAGAAATGACTTAAATGAGTTTAAAAAAAACCCAAAGAGCCAACGGCCCTCAGCCAATTTAAACCAATTAGCTACACCCCCATCCAATCAGAGGAAAGAAAAAAAAAAGCCTTTCCTTTGTCTCTTACCAGCCCCCGCTCTACAGGTAACAGTGCTGTTTAAACACCAGTATTTATTTTATTTATTTTATCAACAAGGCTTTTGTGTTTGCCGACGACACAAAACTTTGTTGACCATTAAAACCTTCAGAGGATGTGCAATCATTGCAGGTGGATCTAGATACACTATGACATGGGGCTATTAAGTGGCAGATGAGATTCAATGTTGATAAATGTAAAGTGATGCATTTTGGAGTTAAAAATCCTTGTGCTGCTTATAGTATAAATGGCTCTGTGTTAAGTGAATCCCTGTTGGAAAAGGATCTTGGAGTTTTGGTGGATAACAAACTTAGGAAGGTAGGAAGTAGTAGGTAGCAACAGAAGGTAGGAATAACAAAGGTAGGAAGCAGTGCCAGGTAGCAACAGCTAGAGCCAACAAGATCTGGATCAACAGTTAGGTAAATGAGGATATTGCTAGATGGGTTGGACTGGATGGGGGTATGTCTTTATTCAACCTCAAATACTATACTATATTGTCTTGTATAAAAAGAGGTATAGATTCTTGGGAGAAAAATGTTATTCTCCCTCTTTACAAAGCATTCCTAAGGCCTCATTTCGAGTATGCAGTGCAATTTTGGAATCCTGTATACAAAAACGACATCTTGGAAATGGAAAGGGTTCAGAGAAGGGCAACTAAAATTATAAAGGGGGAGCCTGGGGGAGTTTGAATATTAAGACAGATATAATTATATACACTAGAGAAAAGGTGTTTGCAAGGGGATATGATTGCTGTGTATAAATACGTTAAAGGGCATCTGTAGTGAAACTTATACATTCCTCCAATCCAGACATAAAAAAAGGTTATTGTATTCTGCCTTATTCTTACCTTCCTCTGTGGCTCTGTGTTTGCACACAGTCTGATTTACTGCAGAGCTACCCACTCCACCTCCCCTCTCTGGTCATTCCCCCATTCAAGTAGTCCGGCTGTAAAGTAAGCCTGTGAAACAAGCCGCTCATATGCGCATTAATCCTCCTACACATGACATCACTCTAACCTTTGTAAAAAAAAAAAAACTCTGTCTGTAAGCCTGTAGAGAGGAAGTCTCTCTGTTGTTCTAAAGATTGTGCTACATAAGGTGTGTGTGTGTGTGGGGGGGAGTTTGGAGAGACAGAGTCCTGCCTTTCACTGCAGCCCGATCTCCCTTTGACAGACAATACATTGATAAAAGCTTGCGGAGGGGTACTTCTCCTTCCCTTTACTTCTGTTTTTAACCCAGTATTTTAGCCAAGCATTTTAGTAAACAGGAAGGAGTCATCGGGAGACTTGCTGTAAAAATTGTGTAAACCTACACACTATACTGGCATGCTGTTAGGGGATTTGATTGACAGCTCAAGCAGGAGTGGTGTATTGAAATCTTCACTTCTTTTAACTTCTATATCTCACGACAAAGGAGGAAACTGAAGAAAATAAAGGTACTCTGGAGGTTGGAGGGAATTATAGAACACATAGAAAGAAAAAGAACTTTTTTCCCCACTATAGATGCCCTTCTAATGGGTCATATATTAAACTATCTGGGGCATTGTTCACCAAAAGAACATGTCAAAGGACATGCGGACATCCCTTAAGACTTGAAGAAAATAAATTTAGTCTTCAAGTTCAGAAAGGGTTTTTCACTGTGAGAACAGTAAAACTATGGAATGGTCCTTCATGAGAGTTGTGATGGCAGGTTCATTTTTTCTGAAAACAAGTAATGTTTCAGGTTACTGGTATTGATACATAAAGTAGAGTTGATCCAGGGATATTTGTGATTGCCACTTGGAGTCAGGATGGCATTTTCTTCCCCTTCATAGTTCTGGTGTTTTGTTTTGTTATTTGCCTTCCTCTGGATCAACAGTTAGGCAGGAAGTAACATTGTAATTGAGGTTGAATAAAGACATACGTCCATCAAGTCTAACCTATACTGTAAGTGTAGGTATTTTAAAATATTTGAGGACTGCACAACCATGTTAATTGCAGTGCTCCAGGTCAATAATAAAGTTATTTTTATGGCTAAGAAAAAGTACCGTAAGGCACACTCTCACGTTTGTTAAGGACAGATTTGACAAATGCCCCAATTATAAGCCATCCTTGGATAATATACGTAAAAACTCTAATTTATTAAATATAAATAAATCCCATAAACATATAACCCCGCCCCGTATAAAATACTCATCAGGTGTAGCAGCAAAACTAAAACTAGACCAAGCGTACCTGGACTAGTCAGAACCTGCTATAAGTATCAAAGGCACAGTCTCTTAGTCCTGACAGTCCCATAGGGCTCCCACAGCTGATTATCCAAAGAGCTAAGCGTTATGTAATCCACCATATAGAAAAACACAAAGCGTGATTACAGATAGATAGTTCCAATATCAGTTCTACCTTAATGTGTATACCTAGGACTTACAAGCAATGCAAGAGTAAAAACAGCTTGGTATGCTTACCAGCTGTACAGTCCATCCCTAATTCAGGTGCTTACATTCCCTGCTCTTCAGCTGGTCATTCCATTCTTCACGCTGGATGTGGATTGCTGCTCAACAGGACGTAGATAATCATTAATGCTGCTGTTATGCTAGTAGTTAAGCATGCCAACTTGTGTTTACTCCCGCATTGCTTGTAAGCTCTGGGCATACACATTAAGGTAGAACCAATATTGGAACTATCTATCTGTGATCACGCTTGGTGTTTTTCTATATGGTGGATTCCATAACCGCTTAGCTCTTTGGATTATCAGCTGTGGGAGCCATGTGCCCATAGAGGGACTGTCAGGACAAGAGACCATACCATTCCAATAGGGAGTGACTGTGGTCTAGATTTAGTTTGCTGCTACACCTGATGAGTATTTTATACAGGGGAGGGGAGAGGGTTTGTATGTGATTATGGGATTTTTTGATATTGATATTTAGAAAATTACAGTTTTTATGCATATTTTCCGAGGATGGCTTATAGCAAATTTATTTATGGCCCTCTGTTGGGGCATTTATTGAATCTGTCCTTTAAGGTACTTTTTCTTAGCGTAAAAAGGAAGTGTGGCTATTGATGACTAGGTTGGACTGGATGGACGTATGTATTTATTCAACCTCAAATACTATACCATATTAGCTAGTATAAGATCTAATGTATTTGGTTCATGTACCACAATGATTTTAGTCACTTAGCTACATAGCTGAGTGACTTTTTATAATATATTCCACTGCACCTCCCAATGAAAATCCAGAGCCTTATATATTATTATATCATAATTGTCAGCAAAAGGTATTCATTTTAAGCTCCCCCATTTTGCCTAATAAGCTCCATGCATTCAAAGGAGATAATAAAAGTCTAAGCTACTCTGTCCCCATTTCTTCCTGCAGTTGTATACATATTACTTTTTGCATGTAATAATTGGCCCACCCTGGCAGTAATATTTTCTTTCTCCCTCATATCCACTCCTCCTTGCCAAGTCTAATCCCAGGCAGTGAATTCTACTGGGACCTTTTCCACTTAGGTGCAATCAATCACAGCTATGGAGCTTGTAACATAATGACAAGTTTGCATGGTGTTCTAAAAACACAAAGCAGTGTAGCATGTGAGACAAGTAAAATTTCAGAAAAAAATTACCTTGGAGTACCTGCTCTATGACCGAAGTCTCTAAACTCATGCTTTAAGGTGCTCCATCCAACACTCACTTTCATATAAAATAATAAACTGTCTGTTACTTTTAGTAAACTTTTAGGGTGCACATTATATAAAGAAAATTAACAGCACATATGTAAAAATAAAAACAACAAAAAGCTAACAGGGTTATTCAATAAAAGTTCTTATCGTTTAAAATGGTGCTAATTTTGCCCCAACCAATCAGATGTTAGCTTTCAAATGTTAAATAAGATCTGATTGGTTGGGGCAAAATTAGCACCATTTTAAGCGATAAGAACTTTTATTGAATAACCCTGTAAATTTACAGAATAAAAAAAGAGTAGATTCAATTAACTAATTATTTAAATCTAAAAAATGTTCAGGATGTTGAAGATTCTTAATGAATACCTGGTAAGATAATGTTTGTGTCATGTCTTGACTCAAATGGTTTTGCTGGATGCCTTAAAAAGTGATGTTTTAATACAGACATTTTTATCCAGGGATTTTCTGTTATCTAGGAATGAAACACATAGAATTTATTTTTATAATGCATGCATATACAAACATACACATTTACTGAAAATTGAATCTGAAATTTAAATATGGTAATGAGGTGAGCATCTCCAAAGGAACACGATAATCCCACACATGAAAAGTGGCATCACAATTAAGAATTTATATGCTAGAATAATGCAGGAACTGCAGGTATTGTTGGTTTACATAAAGTGGACAAATTATACTAATATTCGCAGAAATAAATACAGATTATTGTCACTATTCATACGACCTGGTACCAGGAAACTCAACCTTTTGACCCACTAGGTATCTCTTTGTTTTAATCTCAAGTCTCTGTTTCCCTGAAAAGTGGTATAACCTCAAGTATCATGCATCAGAGATGACCTGCAAAGTGATTTTGCTCTGTAAAATTCTTCAGTACCAGAAAATGTATATCATGTTTATATCTGTTGTATTCAATTAGATCAACTGGACTTGAAATGTAGTTCTTGAAGACGTTTCAAGTCCAGTTGATCTAATTGAATACAACAGATATACCATGACCTGGATGAATGAGAACCTTCACAAGCATATCATGTTTATATATAATATATAATATTTAAGGGATAATACGCCCCTTACAACGTAATTCAAGGATATAAGTACTGAGGAGTTCCCTGACCATATAAAAGCAGGCCTAGTGCTTCTATACAGGGCAGGGAGATCTATAGCATGTAAATATATATGAACAATGGCCAAAAGTGTCATGTAGGACATGGAGGACAGCATCCATTATCGTTTATATTACAGAGCACCCTGGTAAATGTGTGGCGAGTAGTGGAGTGTGAAGGACTTTTGGATTTGTTCATGTCAATATATATTATAATTCTATATAGGGCACGGACCCAGACTGATTTACTGACGCACCCAAAAGAAGTGGTATCCTACCTAATTCATTTTTACAAAGACGTATATACCAAATAATCCCCATATACACCAGAACAAACACTTCAATAAGAAACCCCTTTATCTGAATTTGAAATTAGAGATTCCCTACCCTCCCTAAACAGAAACAAAGCCTCAGGTACAGACTGACTCCCAGTTGAATTTTATAACCACTATAGCACCACATATATTACAGCTTTATGAAAATATGTTTGCCCAGTTTTACATCCCCACATCAATGACTTGTGCACTAATTACACTTCTTCCTAAACCAGGAAAATATCCACACAGCCCTAAGGCTTATAGTCACATATCCTTATTGCAAGTAGAAATAAAAATACTTGCTGAACTTCTAGCCTGGAGATTTAATAGTCACAGTCAATAGTCATTACTAAACTCACCGGGACCAAACCTGATTTATCCCGGGTAAAAATACTTCCATTAATAAGAGACTTTTATTGAATCTCCCTGTAAGACACTATATGAATATGGGAGCCATTCATGATATAATGGGCTCTAGATTTATAGTTAGCCTAGACACTGCCGGAGCATTTGGCTCAATGGAGTGGGCCTTCCTATGGCAAATACTGCACAAATTCGGTTTTGGGCAATGGGCTCAACTATGTCCGGTGTATTTCTTTATTATACTTAACGCCCACTACCCAAATATTAGCAAATGGGTGGGCATCAGACTGTTATCCCCTGATATTCGAGTGAACAATAGAATCCCTGGTAGATCAATTACAACAGCACCCTCTGGTAGAACCGCATGCCAAATAATGAATGAACGAATTTGGGAAATACTCTGGCCTGGCCATTTACTGGTCTAAAACTACAATTCTGCCAATTCACAGTCATTCAAAATATTTCCTAGAAAGATTTTTAAGTGAACTATAAAAGCAAAAATGTCATTATATTATTATGATTGTGAATTTATATAGCGGCAACATCTCCGGTAGAGCTTCACAATTACATGTATACATTCACATAAGGCCCTGCCCCAAAGAGCTTACAATCTAAGCACAATCCCATCCTATCAGTATTTCTTTATGATTGTATAGGAAACCGGAGTTCCCGGAGGAAACCCACGCAAGCACGAGATGAACATGCAAACTCCTTGCAGATGTGTACAAGGGTGGATTCAAATGCAGGACAAAGCACTGCAAGGCGCCAAGTGCTAACCAATAAGCCACCGTGCTGCCCATATTATATAGCATATATTGATAAAATTTCAGTATTATAAACAATAAAGATTATAACCTTCATGTACATGTTTAGAACATCAACAATTGCCTTACTATACTATCATCCCAAGAAGCTCTCCTCTCAAAAGGATCCCAGGCACTGCAACCAATATTTGTAGAGGCTACTAAGGTATAGAATAGTCATTAAGGAATGAAATATACCAAAACTAAACTTAATATAAATCTTTAGGAATTTCTACTAAATATTTCTAGTTAAACACATCATGGTAAATGCTTAAGAGTGAATAAACATTTCTAATGTGATGTTTTTCACTTATTTGCAAGTCAGAGTAAGTAAATGTCTTGAATAATTTTTACCTCTGTATACTCTATAGAAGATCCAAGAACACTTTAGTAACAATAATAGTATAAAAGATGCAAGTGCCCTTTGGTTAACCGAAGACATGGTACAGAAACAACTAAATAAGGTTAATATTACTAAATTTCCTGGACCAGATAAAATAAAAACTCGGGTCCTTAGCGAGTTAAGTTCAGTTTTATTTAGGCCATTGATTCTTATTTTTGCAGATTCACTCAGGTCCAGATGTGTGCCTCTGGATTGGAAAAAAGCTGATGTTATTCCAATATTTAAAAAAGGTAGTCGTTCACAGCGGGGTAATTACAAGCCTGTAAGTTTAACAACAGTGGTGTGGAAGATACTGGAAAGTTTAATAAGGGAACATAAAAAACATTATTTTTTTTGGTTTTGTTTTGTTTCTTTTACTACTTACTGCTTGAATAAGGTGGTAGGAATTGTAAACTGTAAAATTGTAAACTTAAACACTGGGTTTCTAAAATAAATACTTGTGTTCAACTGCATTGTTACCTGTAGGGTGGGGGCTGGTAAGAGACAAAAGAGAGACTTTTTTTTCCTTTTTCTCTCTGATTGGATGGGGGGGTAGTTAATTGGTTTAAATTGGTTGTGGACTGATGAAACCTTGGTTTTCAACCACACAAGTTCTTCCTCCAGAGCGACTAACTCCCTTGTAAAGGGATTTTTTGTTTTAAAGGGGTTTGCCTGTTTTTAAGGGGTGCATTACGAAACAAAAGCGTTTAGAACAAAAAAGGATTTAAGAACAAGCAGTTTCTCTTGTTTGTATTGCTGTTTTCTCTTGTTGTGTATTGGCCATGCAATGTGCATCCTGACGCATGTATGGGATCTTGGAGCAGCTGCACCAAAGGACCTATGTATGTGTCAGATGTGAGTGGGTTGCCCATTTGGAATTTGGGGTCCAGAATCTAAAGGGGAAATTTGCAGCATTGCAGGGCTTGACAAATCTGGGGGAATTACAGGTACTGGCAAGGGCCAGTAAATTGGAGGGTGGAAATGGGGCAGATAGGGTGGTGAAGGAAGATAGATTTGTAAGAGTCACCAGGGGAGCTGGTTGATCCCAACAGATTTGCTGTTTTAGGCGAAGATCTGGAGGACGATGGCTCAGAAGTTGCATGTATGGACGGGCCTTTCCCTTGAGCACCCCGGGGACATCTCCAATACAAGGGAGGGAAAACTGGGGGCTAGGAAGGATAGGCAGGTGGTAGTGGTAGGGGACTCCATTATTAGAAGGGTAGATAATCTGTCACCAAGACCCTACATGCCGAACAGTGTGTTGCCTGTCTGGTGCTAGGGTTCGACATGTGGTGGATCATGTAGACAGGTTATTGGGTGGGGCTGGGAGTGACCCGGCGGTCATGGTTCACATTGGTGCCAATGACAAAGTTAGACCTCAAGGGTAGTGTTTTCAGACATACTACCGCAGCCACGTGCTATGCTAGGGAGGCAACAGGAGCTTAGGAGTATAAATGCATGGCTAAGAGGGTGGTATAAGGAGATGGGGTTTGGGTTTTTAGAAAACTGGGCTAACTTTTCTGTTGGCTACAGGCATAGAGATGGATTGTACCTCAATGATGATGGTGCAGCTGTTTTGGGGGAGAAGAAGCTAGGGGGATGGAGGAGATTTTAAACTAGGTATGTGGATGGTACGTTGAACTACACAGGGATAGAGAGAGTAGATAGGATAGCTTTAAAGGAAAGCTATGATGTAATCGGTATAGCAGAAACGTGGCTTAATGATTCACTAGACTGGACAGTAAATTTTGAATGATACTACTTATTTAGAAATGACAGTGAGAAATGAGTTAATAAGAAATGAGGGGGGAGTATGTATGTATGTTAAACAGAATTTGAAGGAAAATCTAAAAGATGGAATAGATGGGGGTGTAAACTATATGGCAGAAACAATATGGGTAGAGCTGTGTACAGGAACCAAGAAGGTGGGTAAATTAATTGTTGGGGTATGTTAAAAAACGCCAAATGCCGGGGAGGAGGTGGAAATGAATCTCCATATGCAGTTGGCAAGAGCTGCAAGGTATGGGGCATGTTTTGGTTATGGGGGATTTTAACTACCCTGACATAGATTGGAGTAGGGGAACTGCCAGCACCTCATAAGGTATAAAGTTCTTAAATTTCCTATATGAGCACTTTCTTTCACAGATGGTAGAAGTTACTACTAGACAGAATGCATTGTTGGATCTGGCGATATCTAATAACCATGAGCTCATTTTGGAAATTAAGGTAATGGGAAGCTTAGGGAATAGTGATCATGATTTAGTGTCATTTAATATAGGTTGCAAAAAACTAAAGTGCACTAGGTTAACAAAAACTTTTAATTTTAGGAAAGCTAATTTTATGTTGTTAAAGGAACCATTCATTACTGCTCATAGACAGAGCTTTGGAAACTTCAAATGATGTGCAAGTGCTGCAAGCAGACCTAGATAGATTATCAAAATGGGCAGCAGAATGGCAGATAAAATTCAATGTTGATAAATGTAAGGTGATGCATTTGGGATTTAATAACCCCTGTGCCACCAACATCATAACACTCTGTGTTAAGTGAATCTGTAAAGGAAAAATATTTGGGGGTTCTGGTAGATAACAGACTCAACTACAGCAAACAATGCCAGACAGCCACGGCTAGAGCTAGCAAGATATTGTCTTGTATAAAGAGAGGAATACATTCAAGAGAGAAAAATATTATTCTCTCTCTTTACAAGGCACTGGTATTGATATATATAATTAATATATACATTCCATATCCTCATTTGGAATATGCAGTGCAGTTTTGGAATCCCATATATAAAAGGGACATCTTGTAAATAAAAGCAGTTCAGAGAAGGGCAACTAAAACAATAAAGGGAATGGAGGGGCTTGACTATGCAGGCAGATTAGACAAGTTAGGGCTGTTTACATTGGAGAAGCAACATTTGCGTGGGGATATGATAACCTTATACAAATATATTAATGGGCCATACAATAAACTCTCTGATGCATTGTTCACGAATAGGTCATATCAGAGGACTCTTGGACATCCTTTAAGGGTGGAACAAAAGTTTCATCTTCAGGTTAGGAAAGGTTTCTTTACAGTGAGAATGGTGAAACTGTGGTGAAACAGTGGTAATGGCAAGTTCATTGAATAGCTTTAAAAATGGCCTGGATAAGTTTTTAAAACTAAAATACATTGAGAACTACTGCTATTAATACATTTCCTGTAGATCTGGTTGATCCAGGGATACTTTCCGATTGCCGTTTGGAGTCAGTCAGTTTAGCTGGGATTTTTTTTCTTCCTCTGGATCAACTGTTAGGAAGGGTTAAAAAATTTTTTTTAAAAAAGTGAATAGGTTGGACTTGATGGACGTATGTCTTTATTCAACCTTAAATACTATGTATGTTACTATATTCTAGAGTATGTTTTGAGGACTGACCTTATAAGTAGTGACCAGCATGGATTTAGTAGGAATAGATCTTGCCAAACTAACTTTGGCTTGGCTTTTATAAGAAAGTGATAAGTAATTTATAAATCTGGCATAGGCATAGCAATGGATGAAGTATACTTGGATTTTGCAAAGGCTTTTGATACAGTCCCCTATAGGCGACTAATATATAGGCTAAGGTCTGTTGGTCTGGGTGGCACATTTGTACATGGATAGAAATAGGTTGATGAATAGGATGCAGAGAGTAGTTGTTAATGGGGCTTCATCAGTATGGACTAAAGTGCTAAGTGGGGTACCACAGGGTTCTGTGTTGGGGCCGCTTCTATTTAATCTATTTATTAATGATTTGGAAAAGGGTATTGTCAGCAAGGTTTCTGTGCTTGCTGATAACACAAAACTTTGTCGACCACTAAAAGCTTCAGAGGATGTGCAAATTGTTGCAGGCGGATCTAGATAGATAGTCACATTGGACAAATAAGTGGCAGATGGGATTAAATGTTGATAAATGTAAGGTGATGCATTTTGGACTTAAAAATACTTGTGCTGCTTATACTATAAATGGCACTGTTAATTGTATCCCTGTTGGAAAAGGATCTTGGAGTTTTGGTGGATAACAAACTTAAAGATAGCAAGCAGTGCCAGGCAGCAAAAGCAAGAGCCAGCATGGTATTGGCATGTAAAAAGAGAGGTATGGATTCAAGGGAGAGGAATTATTGAAGCCATTAGGGAATCTGGATTGATACATTAATATTTTATTCTATCCCATACTCTCAATGTATCTACATGTACACATTGTAGGGGGGAGAGACCCCTTTTTGGGTGGAATCTAGGTTATGGTTATGTTGAGGGTATATGAGCTCATACTCCAGGGTTTACTATCTGGGTACTTCGATTTGGCAATGCTAAGTGATAAGGTGGGTAAGTTGGGCCTCTATATAATTTCTATATAATAAGGGAACCCAGGGCTGCCATCAGGGAGGGAAAAGGAGTACTCCAGAATGGGGCCCAGACTTGGAAGGGGCCCAGAGAGTGAGGAAAAGGCCAAAAAAAATAAAAAAAACATTTTACCTTCAATACAGGAGTTCCGTTCCCAGAAAAAGAGAAAAGAGGGCATGTTCTTGTTTCCTGGGAGTTCCTTGTGTCTGGTGCCTGCATGCCTGGTGGTATACAGCAATGATTTAATCAGTACATGGCTTTTATTGGGGCCGTTTATAAATGTTGGGCAATGTGTGTATTGGACATTGGGGGCATTTTATATATATACAAGGAAGTGTGTATTGGACATTGGGGGCATTTTATATATATACAAGGAAGTGTGTATTGGACATTGGGGGCATTTTATATAATATATTGGGCAATGTGTATACTGGACATTGGGGGTGTAGTATATACACTGGGCAATGTGTGTACTGGACATTTGGGGATTTTATATAATAAACTGGGCAATGTGTATGCTAGACATTGTATATAATATACTAGGCAATGTGGGTACTGGACATTGGGGACATTTTATATAATATACTGGGCAATGTGTGTAATGGAGATTGGGGGCATTTTATATAATATACTGGGCAATGTGTGAACTGGACATTGGGACATTATTATATATATAGATATAGATATATATATAGATTATAGTCTGCCGTAGGTCCCGCACTCACGTTTAAAATTTCTCGAGCCCCAGTGCATCTATATAAAACATATACTACATCCAAAGAATAGAGCACTCGTGGGTCTTCACACATAAAACTTTTATTTGTACATCGACGCGTTTCAGCTGTCTCAAGCAGCCGTCCTCAGGATGTTACAGACGTGCAGGTAAGTGAAAATTTAAAACCTAGAGTGAACCGCTTCCTCCCCCTGTGCTCCACCCTCCAATTATTAACCCCTATTAAGGTGCATATAGTGAACATATTAGCAAATACAATAATAGATAAATATAAAATAGTATGAATTACTTAAAAATCCTCAGTGGTAAAATTCAGTGTACAGTGTTAGAGATGTAAAATAAACACCAAAGTGTGATAAAACCAATAAAATCAATTAATACAATATATCATAAAATTCCGTATGATGGTAATCAAATATATAGTGACAAGTGATGCTAAAATTTACGATGATAAAGTGGAAAAATACCAATCCAGTAGATTACCAATAGGTCCTCTAAAAAGTCCTAACCATAACATTACATTATATAATATGGTAGGTCATAATGGGGCAAGGTGAAACAAAATAAGACAAAATAAGACAGTATCTGGGCTATATACAATATTAAGCTCTAAACATAAGCTATATAATACAAAGTGTAGACCTAACTTACATCTACCAAATATGGGGAATAGACTCTCATGTTAACGCAAGGGAAAAGGGGGTTCTGTTTACTTTAAGCATGAATATACACAGCCATCAAAACATCTCACAAAGTACAGAGATCAAAGGACATCTTACAAGAAGCATGATAATCCATATTGTTCATTTAACCCTTTGGGCGATAAGGTGCCCAGTTTTTTTATCCAGTGGGCTTCCCTCTGTAATAGCTTCTTGCCCCTCTCTGATGATTCTTTGATGCCCACCACTTGATCGATAGCCATCCATCTGAATGTTGCAAGTGGGTGGCCACTCTCCCTGAAATGACGTGCTACTGATTGTTCGCCAAATCTTAACTCTTTTTCCGGGGCCCTGGATTTACCCTCACCACCTATTGTCAATGCTGCCCGTATGGATGATCGGTGATTTGCCATCCTCTCCCTAAGGGTTGTCGTGGTTTTTCCCACGTAATATTTACTACAGGGACACATGATTATATATATAGCATCCGAACTAAGGCAGGATAGTTTAAATTTGATTTTAAATCTATGGCCAGTGTATGGATGGGGAAAATCTCCCCCCGGTGTCATATAATTGCAGGCTTGACAACCAGTACACTTGAAGCACCCATTTTTCTTATGGGATAGCCATGTTGTTGCTGGCTTGGTAACATAAGGTGTCATATCTGTTTTGACTAATAGGCTTCGTAAATTCCTGCCTCTCCTATATGCAAATAAAGGGCTAGTTTCCTTAAAGGGGAGGGAACCATCCCTACTAAGTATTTCCCAATGTTTTTTAACACTTTGTTTTATCCCACTAGAGAAAGGGGAATATTGAAGTGAGTAAGGAATACTACATAGATCTTTTTTCCTGATTGTTGGACTCTTGATTTTGGTCCCCTCAGTTATATGGAGTTTGGCTCTATTCATTTGGATTTCAATCTCTTTTGGATGATATCCACGCTCCCTGAACTTTTTAGCCATAAGCTGTAATTGTTCTTTGGCTGTATCCTTGTTAGAGTTATTATAGAGAACCCTCAAGAATTGGGAGAACATGACCCCCCTTTTTTGATGTAGGGGGTGGTAACTACGGGCATGTAAAAGTGTATTTCTGTCCGTAGGTTTAGAAAATAAACAGGTTTTAAAGTTATCATCCGTTTTTGTAATCCTAATGTCCAGGAATTTGATGGTCGTCTCATGTGCCACCATTGTAAATTTTACCATAGGTTCATGGGAATTTAGGTTGTCCAATATAAATTGACTTTCCTGAATTGGTCCGTTCCATAGTATAAACAGATCCTCAATGTAACGTTTATAAATTAACAATTTGTTTCCAAATGTCGGGTAGATATAACTGGACTCAAAGTGTTCCATAAACAAATTGGCGAAGGACGGTCCAACATTGGATCCCATAGCCGTGCCAGTGGTTTGGTTATAGAATTTTCCTTCGAAGGTAAAGTAGTTATTTTGTAGGGTGAATGTAAGAAGATCCATAAGGTATTCTGTTGGGGGATTTCGATGTCCCCCTTTGATTAGCGCCTGTCTACAAATATCAACACCCTCCTCCTGGGGGATAATGGTGTACAGGCTATGGACGTCCAGTGTGATAAGAGTAGTATCATGAATGGGGCCCCTATATTCCCTCAATATTTCCAATAATTGCCTACTATCCCGAAGATAAGATTGCATTTTGACCACTAAAGGTTGTAAGTAGTAATCCACAAATTTGGCCACTGGTTTAAGGATGGATCCCAAGGACGATACAATTGGTCGACCCGGGGGTTCCTTAAGGTTTTTATGGATCTTTGGGACACTGTAGATAATCGGTATCTTAGGTTCCATTGTAGTTAAAAATTTACTTTCATGTTCGCTAATCCAACCGTTAGTGAGCGCTGTACTAGTCATATTATCAAGTTTGATTTTTAGAGAATTAGTGGGGTCTTTGTCCAAGGACATATACGTTTTTTGGTCCCCTAATTGGGCCCGTAATTCCGAGGTATAATACTGTCGGTCCAATAGTACTATGGCCCCCCCTTTGTCAGCGGGCCGAATCACAATATGGATTATCATGCTTCTTGTAAGATGTCCTTTGATCTCTGTACTTTGTGAGATGTTTTGAATTAGCTGGGTATTAATGATAAAGTAAACAGAACCCCCTTTTCCCTTGCGTTAACATGAGAGTCTATTCCCCATATTTGGTAGATGTAAGTTAGGTCTACACTTTGTATTATATAGCTTATGTTTAGAGCTTAATATTGTATATAGCCCAGATACTGTCTTATTTTGTCTTATTTTGTTTCACCTTGCCCCATTATGACCTACCATATTATATAATGTAATGTTATGGTTAGGACTTTTTAGAGGACCTATTGGTAATCTACTGGATTGGTATTTTTCCACTTTATCATCGTAAATTTTAGCATCACTTGTCACTATATATTTGATTACCATCATACGGAATTTTATGATATATTGTATTAATGATTTTATTGGTTTTATAACACTTTGGTGTTTATTTTACATCTCTACACTGTACACTGAATTTTACCACTGAGGATTTTTAAGTAATTCATACTATTTTATATTTATCTATTATTGTATTTGCTAATATGTTCACTATATGCACCTTAATAGGGGTTAATTTGGAGGGTGGAGCACAGGGGAGGAAGCGTTTTCACTCTAGGTTTTTAAATTTTCACTTACCTGCACGTCTGTAACATCCTGAGGACGCTGCTTGAGACAGCTGAAACGCGTCGATGTACAAATAAAAGTTTTTATGTGTGAAGACCCACGAGTGCTCTATACTTTGGAGTAGTATATATTATATATATATTATATATATATATTATATAATATATATAATATATATATATATATATATGTCAGTGTGTGGACTGAACATTGGGGGCATTTTATATAAACAGGTAAGTGTGTGGACTGGACATTGGGGGCATTTTATATATACAGGTCAGTGTGTGGACTGGACAATCTGAGCATTTTATATATACAGGTCAGTGTGTGGATTGGACATTGGGGGCATTTTAAATATACAGGTCAGTGTGTGTTTTTGGACATGACATTTCATATATACAGGTCAGTGTGTCCTGCTGCACATGGCATTTTATATATACAGGTCAGCGCAATATAAGTGTTATTGTATATGTGTGTGAAAAATGTGTCTTTTTAATATGTCTCCTAGACTGTGTGTAATGTGTGTTTAGGGGCCCCCAGAAATTACCCAGTATGGGCCCAGAAAAGTCTGTTGGCGGCCATGGAGTAACCCCCATGCCTCCCTCAAATTTTGAACAATGCATTAGGGATTTAACTATCCGTGGCCTTTGCCAGCCCATATGAATTTAGTTTATGAGATTAGAGGGGAATCAAACAAGATTTTGATTTCGGGATCCATATCGGTGACTCTAAAGAGAGAAGAGAAATCGAGGGAGAAGATTCATTTTTATCATGTTGATTCTTCCATTCTATGATATGGTGAGTTAATGCCATTTCTCTAGATCTTATTGTAATGTTTTGTAGGTTGGGAGGAAGTTTTTTTTGGTATAAACCTCAATTGATGGGGTAATATGTACCCCCAAATATCGAAATCCTCTATCCCTCCATTGTTATTGAAAACTCAAGAAAGTTTTTTATGTACATATTCAGATTAATTCCCATTATCTCGATTTTGGTTTGGTTTATATTATAAACCAAATATTACGTATACAGTATATTATTTCAAATGCTTTGGGAATAGTTTTGTACAGTAGCTCTCTAAATAGGTTTGGCAATACAACCAGAGAACTTATGGTCATAGCCATATCATCTATGAATTAGCTTATTCCTGTTGAGCAATTTGTACCGTATGGCCTCAGCTATTGGTCCAATGGCCAATATGAATATACGGATAAGTGGGAATCCCTGTCTAGGCTTTAGTTGCGAAGAGTATACATCTATCACATGATAAACAGCCTGAGCAGCCAGTGTCACAATTGGAGGACAAATTACCCTCGGTAGTGAGACACTGTCACCGAATTACAACAGCAGGTCCTTCTACAACAAGAACGTGTAGAGGACCACGCAAACCGCTCCTGGAGACAAAATATGAGTTGGTGGGATCCCCTGAGGGAGTTAGGGTGGTTGCCCAGAAGTCTTTTTAGAATCCTGGCTCACATGGCCTTTACTCTGAAACAGGCACACCCATGTCCCAGGTAGGCAACCACTCCCTATATCTAGACCATTTATTGCCTGCATACTTAACGGCAGGGATAGAGATGCACTGTTGAGGCTGGCGCATACTAAACAAAATCTAAAATATGAAAATGTAACAATTGTTTCCCAGACTTCTCAATAGACAAACAACGGCTCAGAGCCGCAGTAATATCCTACTCTTTCTAACCCGGCCCACCTAAGGATTATTCACCATCAATGCACACTATTCTTCACAATGGCAGCAGAGGCCCTACACTGGTTGGAACATACACGCCTGACAAAAACCGGCACCTATACCCCGGGAAGATTGATACAACTAGGTTTTGGTCCTCAATAAACTTTTCCAGGGATTACTATCCCTAAAAACAAATCTGCGCTTCTATTTTGGTGAAACCACTGCTGCTACTGAATTATAATACCTTACACCTCCTCTACTCTACTAACATCCCCTTTTTGTTTTAAGTTGATCCCAAATTAATATGTCCGCCATAGTATACCCCATTGTTGAACCCCCGCAATGACGACTAGAACCCTTACTATACATTTGGTATGGTTAATGGTTAATGAATAAAATGAAAGAAATTTTGATAAATAAGCTTCCCTTATTACATATATATACACATGGTTAAACTTGCTATATAACTGCTTACTGGAACACTTACTATAAGTTATAAAAGGTAATGGGACACAGTGCAGTGTCAGTAAGCAGGCAGTGATGTCTACACTAACCAACGTGCCTGTATCATCAAATAATACTGAATTGGGGAAACCCCCCCCCCCACACACACACACACACACACTTCTCAGAACTCTGATATATTAAGGTTAGATGACCCATCTATTTCCAACATGCCAAATATATGTTGCTGTGCATGTGTATGTATGTATGTATGTATGTATGTACATACATAGATGTCCTGATGAAGACGTCCTGCGAGACGTCGAAACGTTGAATAAAGAGTGATTGGTTTTCACAAGACAACAGTGTGCCCGGGAATTACATTCGAAATTTGAACCATAATATTACACATAGCGAATGGGAGCTGTGTGACCTGGAGGTACCTGAATACAGTATTATGGTATATTGGATGAGTGCATTTGAACCTGAAGATATATATATATTGTTTGTGTGTGTGTGTGTGTGTATATATATATATATATATATATATATATATATATATATATATATATATATCCCTTATATTATATAAATATATTTATATCTTCATAGGAGATTGCATTGAGTTTTAGGGAGCTGCCAATGAGGTGAGGGGGGGGTATAGGATATTACATATAGGAAATGTGTATATGTATGTGTGTAATATCTTACTATTACCATCTAAATGTCCATCAGTAAATGTATATCAAGAATAGCACTGACTTATATTAGGTACAACACAAAATATACAAAATACATAAACTTACTTACAGAGCTGAGATCCATATTTCAACATGGAATGGTCAAATGGGAGGTTAAACCACATCCGTGTCTGCTCCATGTAAAAGGAAGTGTAATCCAAAAGTTTCTGTCTGCTACACAGGATGTGATGTGTATTGTAATGTACACATACACCAAGGCTCCTTATATACCACCTCCAGTCTGCAGGTGGTATCAGTGAGTAATAAAAGACAAGACATCCCTGCTCTCTATGGCTAGGAGGAGAAAAAGTAAAGGTAAATTGTGGTGTGTGCTTTGCAGTGATATTGAATGTAACACCAGATCCTGTGTATAAGATCCTGTTACCACCTGTTGGGAGGACAGATTATTGCATCAAACGATAAGGAAGGCACTTGCTTTAAAATTCCAAAATTTTATTTCCACATGTTTAAAAACAAACACAAGGCTTCAGAGTCAAAACGCTCTTTCAGGCATTATTTGCAAGCGGCAGGTAGTGACGTTTCGGGTCACATGACCCTTTCTCAAACAGACATGACCCTTTCTCAAACAGAAAGGGTCATGTGACCCGAAACGTCACTACCTGCCGGTTGCAAATAATGCCTGAAAGAGCGTTTTGACTCTGAAGCCTTGTGTTTGTTTTTAAACATATGTGGAAATAAAATTTTGGAATTTTAAAGCAAGTGCCGTCCTTATCGTTTGATGTGAAATCCTGAGAGGAGAGATAGCGGAATCCTCGGACGTGCACGGCGAATGTGTGGAAGTACCGGGCGAGACAAGTGAGTGCCGATGTAAAACTTTCTTTAATTAGGACAGATTATTGGACAGACAATTTACCTTATTGGATACAAACTCTGAGGCAACATATAAGTGTACACCAACTTACAAGGAGACACAATATACAGGCCTGGTCAATATTTAAAGTGGTGCACCATAGACAAGGACACCCCTGATTACTGCACATGTTATGTGGAGAACCTGTTTATGTGCACTGTCTGCATTGTGCCAGACCACCAGAGTATCACAGTGTGCCATGCTACCCATAATCCTACATAAAGCAGTGATCTGGTACAAATTGGTGGCAGCGGTGCTGGTAATACAATTTATTCTCCCTGTTTTTTCTGTATATTTGTTCTCTGTATTAAGCTATGGAGGCTGCTACTAAAAGTATTGATTTAAATCCTCCTGTCCTTGTACCTGCAGATAAAACGCCCCACTTACCAGGCCCAATTGCCAAACCTATTTTTAAACCTGATCCATCTGATGGGGTAACTTGGCAGCCACTATTAATGGTTGGGATGAAGGTGCTCGCTTGCAAGTCCTTTTGCTTAGTGGTAAAGCCAGGTAGTTAACCAAGGTTTTACTGTAATACTGAAATAAATAGCAGTTATCAGTTATTAAAAATTGCTCTGAAGCAATTTTTTTTCAATTATATCTGTATAAAAGAGTATATAAAGGATAAATCCATTTCTTTAGGTAAACTGGGAATAAGATGTTTGTTTATACGTTAGATTATTACGGCAATGTTATTATAATAACATGATGCTGTGAGGTACCTTCTGTGATAATATATGAGGTACCATCACCACTTGCCGTGGTGAATACTAATAAGTATTAACCTAGCATGTTTATTTTCAACCACACAGTGTGGCAGGGCTGCCTGGATCTACTCTCAGACCTGCAGGATTATCCTATTTGGTCAATATATATATATATATATATATATATATATATATATATATATATATATATATATATATATATATACACATACATATACATATATATATACATACATATACATATATATATACATACATATATATATACATACATACATATACATATAATACATACATACATATATATAACAAAAGTGTGCCCATGTGGGTGTATTTAGAGATTTGTACGAAAAAATTAAAGGCAAGATGTTAAAAATAAAAGAAATCCTATGAAATCTTGGTTCTATTAGTGTCACATCCCCCAAATGAATATTTTTTTTGTACCCCAATAGGTATTAGAGGGGACATATATACACACATATTTTGCATTGTTCTGGAATTGTTTGTGCTTTAGAAATACATGTTAAATATACATAAAGTACAGCCTAACATCTAGATAAGACAGACGTTATCCATCTTATATTTGTTGTATAACACTAGACATTTTTCTGTTTTGTTAATTGATTTGTTTTGATAAATCTTTACAGGAAGATATTTAAATCCAGGGTTTTGAGTGATGGGCGAAACTGCTAAAATCCGTTCTGCCTGTGGTCCTAGAAAATGGTCTGGGAAAAACATACATACATTCAGAAGAATAACTTTCCTCATGTTCAAACGGTTTTTCGAGATTACACATTGTATTTTCGAGGGTCACCAAAAATTTCGAAAATTAGAATTTTAAAGGAATTTTTGAAAATTTTGTAAAAATGATACAGTAACTTACTTTAAATGACTCTGGGGAACAGATAGTCCGATTCTTTCAAATCAGAATTGGTTATAATCAGATTTTTTTCAAAAAGAAACTGATCGGTATTCTAACCAATCAGATTATTTCTGAAAGCATCTAATTGTAACCAATTCTGATTGGAAAAGAATATGATTGGTATACTAACTAAACAGAATCTTTCTGAAAGAATCTGAATGTAACAAATTCTGTTTAGAAAATAATCTGATTGGTTAGTATACCAATCAGATTCTTTTTGAAAGAATCTGATTGTATCCAATCAGAATTGGTTACAATCAGATACTTTCAGAAAGAATCTTATTGGTACGCTTTCTGGAAGAATCTGATTGTAACTAATCAGAATTAGTTACAATCAGAAAGACCGAAAATTTCCATCTGCCACGCTAGACTCCCTATAGAGGAGTCTGACGCGGCCAAGGGAAACACACAGTCCCGATCTTTCTCGGGATGCAGATCTTTAAAAGATGACAGACATCTTTCAATAATCTGTAGTGTGTTTACCCAGCTTAAGATTCTTTCTAAAAAAAAAAAAAAAAGCTGATTGTAACCAATTAGAATTGGTTAGTCAGATTTTTTTCAGAAAGAATTTGATTGGTATGCTTTCTGGAAGAATCTAATTGTTACCAATCAGAATTAGTTAAAATCAGCTTCTTTTAAGCTGGTACACACAGTAATGATAAAGCCCTAATACCGTCGGGGCTTTATCATTATATCATTATGTGTGTACTTTTGTTTCCCGAATGTATGCGCGGCCGCCGAACGCTCGTTCAGGAAAGACCGAAAATTTCCATCGGCCTCGCTAGGCTCCCTATAGAGGAGTCTAGCGCGGCCGATGGAAACAGTCCCGAGCTTGACAAGACGATCTTGCAGATCCTGTCCGTCATCTTTCAGAAATCTGTAGTGTGTGTACCTAGCTTTGGAAATAATCTGATTGGTATAGTAACCAATTAAGCTGGGTACACACAGTACAGATCACTGAAAGATCTGCATACACACATTCCCGAGCGTTCTCCCTATGAACACCGATGGAAACTGTGTGTTTCCATCGGCCGCAACTAGACTCCTCTATAGGGAGTTCGGGAAACGATGGTGCACACATCGGATCTGACGATATTGGTGCTTTATCGCTACTGTGTGTACCCAGCTTTAGATTCTTTTCTAATCAGAATTGGTTACAATCAGATTCTTTCAGAAAGAATCTAATTGTCTTTTCTCCAGACCATTTTCCAGGTCCCAAAACTATTTACAGCTAAATAGTTTATTTACAGTTACTGTATAATTTTTACAAAATTTTTAAAAATTCCTTGAAATTGTCTTTGAATTTTCGAATGCGTCTCGAAAGTGGAATCCGTGAATCAAGGAAATCCGTTGCGGAACTGGGTTCAGATCTGCGATCCGGTCCATCTCTATTCTCTATAAATGTTACTATTTATTGTAACATTGTATAGAGTGTTATAGTTCAGTGGAGACACCACAGTGAAATACAACTCATGTGCAGAGCTTGAATCAATCTTGCCCCTTAAATTTCCAACCAATAATAGATCAATAGGAGATCCATTGGATCATTCTATAATTAAAGTTAATAGTCTCTTTCAATACTCACCCTTCCAATTAACTCACAGCTGTCACCAGGGTTTCTGTTAGAGAGGGATCAATATTGGTAAATGTGAGGTCCTATAAAGAACCAAGACTATCCTGTCATATCTCAGTCTTATTACATTTTATCAGTTCAGGACGGACAGGTTCATGGATTCTATGGGGTCTATTGCTTAAATAATTTAATAAACGATCAACAAACTCACTTCATTGTCTCAGAGAAGTGGGCATGGAGATGTTTTCTTTTCAGTCCCCCTATCATATATAACAGGGGTAAGCAACCAGTAGATCTCCAGATGTTTGAAAACTATAACTCCCAGCATTCCTCTACAAGCACTCTGTAGTTAGGAAATTCAAACTACAACTCCCAGCATTCCTCTACAAGCACTCTGTAGTTAGGGAGTGTTTGTAGAGCAAGAATCTAGGCGGTCTATGTGGAATAAACCTGCAGGTTTGAGAACAGACCCAGGCCATCCTGCCAAAATGTGCAGTTTAAGCTGAACAGCACCATTGGGCAAACCAAGACCATAACCAGTATCCGGATTAACATGCTAGGTTAATGCTTATAAGTGTTTATCACAGCAAGTTCCAGATTTACAGTCACTATAGTGTTAGGAATATGGTTAGCTTTATAGGTAAGGGAGAGGTGTGGTTAAAGGAGATAAAAGCTCCCCAGAATATAAAATGAAATAGAGCCTTCTTATAACAGAAGGTACCTCACAGCCTTGTGTTATTATAATGGCATTGCCCTAATAATCTAACATATAAACACATATTTCTCACTCACACTAATGGGGAGGGGGGATATACAAAGTATCTTATTTAAAGCCTGTAGCTAAGCCATGAGTTCAGATGCAATACAGCCTAATGGTATAGGGCAGGGGTGTTGAACTTCATGTTATTATAATTATGCCCTAATAATCTAACATATAAACAAATATTTCTACCTCCTAGGTTACCTAGAGAAACATGCAAATTATCATCCTTTATATCCTCTTTCCTACATACACATCACTTCCTGTGTAGCATACAGAAATATTTTTTGATTGGCTAAGACTGTCACGTGTTTTAAAAACAGCACATCATTGGATGTTATACTGACCACTTCCTTTCAGTATTCACATGGAGACCCCATAGCAGTCACAGGTCACATGGAGACCCCATAGCAGTCACAGGGGTGTGGTTTAACCTCCCATTTTGACTATCCCATATTAAAATAGGAATCTCAGCTCTCTAAGTTAGTTTATATATTTTGTTAAAGTTGTATATTTGTCTTGTATATATTTGTACTATACTTTATATACATTTATTGATGTCAGAAACTTTAATATACATTATAAGATGTCAGAAACTTTCACGACACAAAGGTAGGCTAAGGAGGGGCATAGGTAAAAAAAATGGCAACAGTATTTTTAACAGTATTTTTAAAGCTGCATATATCCAAATGAACATAACTTGATTTTACAATGCACTTATCCTTTAACATTTCAAAGCCAACATCTGATTGGTTGGGGCAAAATTAGCCCCATTTTTAACGATAAGAACTTTTATTGAATCTCCCTGATCCAATGTTAGAAATAAATATATTGTGTTAAGTCAGGAAAGTATTGTAACAAACATTTTAAATTTTTACAATTATAGCGATTAGGTCTTATCAAAAATTAAAACACATGAGATGCCAAGGTAAAGCAATAATCACTTTTGGGGGAGGGGGTAAATGCTGGTACCTGTGGTGCAAGGGAATGGGGCTACGGCCCGACCAAACACATCCAGATGAATGTGGTAAATACAGATATAAAGGGCACAAAATATTTATTTGGCAACTAATAGTGTGGATAGACATAATATCACAGTTAGCTTTAGCTCATCGAAGGGAGGATCATTCATAATATATATGGCAATACCAACAATGGTATACCACAAAATACATGAGTTATGGCCATTAAAAAGATGGTATATTAAATCACAGGTCAGAACTCGTATAATAGGAGAACCCCTCTCCCCATATGACCATCTTACCTGGCTAATTGGCTATGAGTAAAGAAATTAATGACATTAATGATATGAGTGACACTACCCCACATATACTGATTTGGTATATTGTTACAATGTGCAACACCTAAAATGTTTTATATTTGTTATTAACTGTTAAATGTTTAACATTGTTTTCTATACTGTTTGATAAAAATTTTTAGCTGTGCTGTAGGAAAATCCTTATGGTCATTTAATATAAATGTGGTCACTAAATTGTATTGTTTGATGGTAAATATGTGGTACCTTCTCCTCTCTCCTTTTTCACCCCTATCTTTCTACCTTTTTTCTTCCTCAGGCCGCCCCCGGGTAAATAAAAGGGTCTATTAACCTGACTTTATTCCTAACAACCAACACATGGCTAACCCATTGACAATACTGAGCTGGAATGTAAGAGGATCCGATGACCCGCTTTAATGTCTACAAATACAGAAACTACTTTCCAAACACAAACCAGATATAATGTCTCCAGGAGAATCGTCTCACAATCAGAAACCTCCTGGGTGAATAAATTTTGGGTAGTCTGGACATCTCATAGTTGCCATTCCACATACTCTAGAGGGGTCTCTCTCTTAATCTGCTCAATGTTACAGTTTAATATCTTAAAAACACTTATTGATATCACAGGATATGTTATGACCGCTCTAGAGATCAATCACCCTATATACTAATTGTATTGTATAACCCTTCTTCAGCATCAGCTAATGTGCTCCAACATATGGTTTCATTTTTTAGTGAATTTCCAAGCGCATACATAATATGCATTTTAATATTGTATATAACGAACAATGGGATCGCTTTCCAGCTAGATCAACCCCATATACTATCTCCAATGACACACCGTTATCCAGATTCATATCTATGTGGTGCCTTGAGGATGCCTAAAAACATCCCCACTTCTCTCGGATATACTTGCTACTCAGCCATGTATGACACTTTGTATTCTTCTCACATTTATTAGTAAGCAAACCAGAAAATTAACCATCTACCAAGAGCTATGGAGTATGGACCTTCAGACCATACTCCTATCCTATCAAAGATATTCCATTGCTCTGCCTACATTTGCAATAGATTTTGGAAACTCAATTCATTCTGGCTCACTCTCATCACAAAACCATCTAAAATAAAAATACTATTACAAGAATGTCTAAAGGTAGACCAGGGAGACGTATTATACACTATACAATGGGACACTCTAAAAACATTTTTGTGGTTGTCTTTCTGAAGATTAAAACCCAAAGACTCGGAGCTCTTAAACAATTCAGTATAGGGAAGAACAAACCAGGCGAACAAAAAGGAGATATGAGTTGGGCAAAACTGCTATAATTTGTTCCCCCTGCGAATCAGTGAATTTTCGAAAAAATTCTAAAGTCTGCAGAAAAACACATTAAAGTCAATGGAAGAAAAAAATCCGCACAGATCTGCCTAGATATAAGGTAAAATAGCAATGGTAACTTACTGCAATTGCTGGGACCTGGGAAATGGTCTGGGGAACACATACATATATCCAGAACTTTAAAGGGAAAGTTCAGTGGAAAATATCAATAATTTAAAAATTCTTGGTTTGTATTATGCATAGCTATTCTACATATTCTCTCCTGTTTTGAAAAATCAGTTGATTTCATGGGCCCTATTTATAAAAGATCGGTATCGTTATCGTAAAATACCGATCATTATCATAAAATAACGACCTTTTTTTTACCGATAACGACCGGTATTTACCGATAACGACCGGTATTTACCGATATCGTTCCCTGCTGTTGACATTAGTGAGCTGACATTTCAGGTTCCAACGGTCTTTCATCCCAGGATGCACCACTTCCTTGGAATGTTCTTAGTAATTTCTACTGATTGGCTGTTGGATGGGTCAAACATGCTCAGATCTCTAATGAGCAACTGAATCAACCCATGTGCTGGGTCAAGGGCAGAAAATAAATATCTCTATCTCTTAACTATCTCATAAAAATCTCTATTAGGGGTCCTGCAAACAGGAAGTCAGAATATCGGTTGCATTTCTTTTTACACAGATGTTTTTACACAAATGTTGAATCTGCAGGTTAAGCTCATTGGGAATGAAAATTGATGCTCTTTTTTCTTAAAAGCATATGTATTTGCACTGAACTTCCCCTTTAATAAAAAAAAACAACTTTACTCACAATCGCACTGTTTTTTTAAATTTCCAAAAATTCAAATGTTCAAGGATTTTGGAAAATTTTATAAAAATGATACTTATTTACCGTTATCCCTTCTGACATAGATCTTATCATTCTTTACAAATGTCAGCAATTTACAGATGTCACGTAGCTGTATTCTAAAAGTCAGATTGACCTGTTGCTTACTTATTAGCTTACCATTGCAACTCTCATATTTGTGAATTAGAAACATATGTATATATATTATTGTATAACCCAGATTGACTATTGAATAAAACCCACCTTAACAATACAGTTACTGTAAATGGGTAGTATTCTAATCAGATTCTTTCTGAAAGAATCTGATTGTATCCAATCAGAATTGTTACAATCACATTCAGAAACAATATGATTGGTATGCTTTCTGAAAGAATCTGATTGTAACCAATTCTGACTGAAAAGAATCTGATTGTCTGTTACCTGTAATCTATTTGTAACCAATTCTGATTAGTTATAATCAGATCTTTTTTCAGAAAGAATCTGATTGGTTTACTAACCAATCAAATCAGATCTTTCTTCAGAATTGGTTACAATCAAATTCTTGGTCACCAAGAATTTGTCACCAATTCTTATAAGTTACAATCAGATGTTTTCAGAAAGAATCCCAGAGCCATTTACAGTAAGTTACTTTATAATTTTTACAAAATTTTAAAATTTCATAAATTCAAATTATCGAACACGGCTCGAAGAAAGGTGAAATTCCATAAAATCTGCTAGATCCGCAGATCGTGGAAATCTGCCACGGAACCAGGTTAGATCTGCAATCTGGACCATCTCTAATGACAAGCTATGTCACCCCTTCAGATGCGGTGCCTCCTAGACTGCATTTCACAAATACCAGGGCCACAACACCAGACCCGGCCACAGAGTCAGCTACCAGACAGGACTTGGATATGCTATATACCACCCTAGAAAAACTGATCGTGGCAGCAAACCAGAAGACGGGAATGGAGGTAAAACAGGAGGTGAGCATGCTGGGAGAGAGTAGTGTCCTTATAAACCTCGCACAGCTATGTCTCCAAATACTGTATATGCAGGTTGAAGCAGACATAGGGGATCCCAACTCCAGGCACTACAAAACAGCCAGGAAGATTCAGACAACCGTTCACGAAGCAACAATCTCAAAATAAGAGGAGTGCTGTAAGAAGTAAGTGATATTCTAAAATACCTTAAATGGTATCTCCACTGATAAAAGTCACCTGGGTTGTAAGGATAGATATGTGTAAGGTGGAAATGTATCCTGTGTCTTTGAGCAGTAGTTTAGAAGAAATCCAATGAGTTTCTCCGTGAACACTGGATGGTGCAGGTCTGCCCACTTTCATTGACTGCCTGCTTGAGAAATGTCCGACGCGCGTGTTCCATTAGTGCATGCGCAGAACGTGCGAGGGTCCGTCGGGACTGCCGTCAGTGTGATCCGGATGGTTGGTCGATTCTACACACACAATCTTAGATCACTTTTTCAACCACCCCTCTCAGAGTTAGACACAAAAATATCTTTATTTAAAACAACACAAGTTCCCCCTGCCTTTGTTATAGTATTGTGGCATAAGGGTTTTAACTTTTCCTCCCCTGTCTCTTTCTGCATGATCAGCTGTAAAAATAAACTTAGAGAGTCAGGGAGGAAAGGATTTCTTACTGCAGCCAAGTGGGTGTGTCTGCTACCATGATGATGCACATTTAGTGACAGCACTCCCAACACAGGGGAAGACACCCCCCCAGCAACCAGCACAACTTTCCCATGCTGATGCAATCAAACGAAGGGGAATTCTGGGGGGGAAAAGGTAGGGTTGGGGGATGGTGTACTTTAAAATAAACCCCCCCCCAAAAAAATGCTTTCTCCTTTAATGGGGACTGGAGGGAGACCCACCAAGAGATATCATTACAAGGCTACATTATTAGACCACAAAAGAGGAAATCCTCTCAAACTACTGGGGATGTTTAAATAGACAACTGTCAAATCACCATATAGTAAGACTTACCACCCCAAACGTTACTTAAAAGAAGAGCTCTGAGACCAACATTACAAATCCTCAATACAGCAAATGCTAGTTATTGATGGGCATACCCCTTCAGATTGACAGCCATCCACCAAGGCACAATAGTATCTATAAAACAAATGTGTGAAGGGAATATTAATGTGTTAAAGGAATATTCCTGATTTTTTAAATTTCTCTTCCCCTATTATCTTCTTTTATTACAATAGCATCTATCACTGATCCTCAGGATTGGCCCATCCTACTACAAAAACTAGGAATCCAAACATCTTTACCACAGAAACCGGATACCTCTCCAATCAGAATTTCTCCTCCTCAAGATGACTGGTCTCACACATGAAGTCCTAAAGAGGCCCAGACAGCTATACATCAGCCTGCTACAAAATGTTTACAGAAACTGCCACATTTGACAATGGTACATTATGGTATCATTGATAGGGCAGAGTCTGACTGTTCATGTAGACAGACATGGAAAGGGTGAGCTCCCGCTACGACTTCACCTACCTTAGCCTGGCTACAGCTGAATTGGACCCCTAAAGCCCACACTTAACTGGGGAAAGCAGGAAGCCAAAGAACATCAAAAACTTGGGTTCTAAGGCTGAACTGACAGACTTCTGGCCTAACCCTAATACACCGTGCAACTCCCAAGATGGCGCTGGAACAGCGCGAGTCCCAACTACCGAATCTGTTCTGTGCACTCATCAAGACCTGGACAAACTTTACTCCCAGATTGAAAAAAATTGACCCTGGCCTCACAAACAAGGATCATAAATAAAGTAAGGCAAAAGATATCAGCACTGGGTGAGAAGGTAACAATGCTGGAGAACCAAACAGACAAATTATCCACCTATTGCCTGTATTATATTGGTACTACCTCATCTGTACTGTATTAACAATATACTTTACCTCTTAATGTATGTACCACATAACATGTATCGGAATCAATAATAAAATGTGTTTTTTTTAAAAAATACAATCTTATAAATTAATGACCCAGTCCTGGGTATAGTCAGAGATACCCCACAAATACTTAAAATCTTCCACAACTACTTTGAAAAACTATATAAATCACAAAACACCTTTACTAATGAAGATATTCATGAGTAGAGATGGACTCGAACTCGAGTTTGAGTCAAACTTTACAAGTCCGAACTGACTCGTACTTCTCAAACTATCCCAGACCCGGATTTCTCTGACTTTCTGGACTCGCAAATTTACGGTTCGTTCGCTAACCCTAGAATGTTTTGTTCGCTAACCCTCGAATGTATCATTCGTTTTCAGCAACCCTCGAATGTACGGATCATTTTTGCTAACCCTAGAATGTATCGTTTGCTAACCCTCAAATGTAGCCTTCGATTTTCGGTAACCCTCGAAATGTATGGATTGTTTTCGCTAACCCTAGAATGTATTGTTTGCTAAACAAAAGTATTGTTCATTTTCGGTAATCCTCAAAAGTATTGTTCGATTTCGGTAATCCTTGAATTTGAGGTTCTATTTTCGCTAACCCTCGAAAGTATCGTTCTGTAACCCTTGAATTGGTTGTAAACCTCAAATGTAGCTTGCGCAAAACATGACAATTACCCGCTTGTGTTTAAGGAGGATAGTGACATGTTTCCCAGACCATTTCCCTGGTGCCACAGCCATTTACAGTAAATTACCATTGTTAGTTAAGCTGTAAATCATCTAGACTTTTCAAACTATCACTCCCCATTGACTTTAATGGGTCCCAATTCAGGACCCATTAAAGTCTGAACTTTATTAAGTTAGGACATCTCTATTCATGAGTACCGGGCAGACATTGAAATACCCAAATTAAATAAATAACCAAAGGACTTCTTAGATCAGAAAATCACTCTGGATGAAATAAAACAGGCAACACAAAATCTAAACCCAAGGCAAAGCTCCAGGACCAGATGGACTCCCAACATAAGCACTTAAACAATACACTACAACACTGTCAAAACCCCTACTCCAAATGTACCAGGCATCTATAGATAATCAATGGTTACCAAATTCACTCTGCGAAGCAAATATAATAATTATGTTGAAACCTGGGAAGAACCCAGAAGACTATAATTCATATCGACCCATTTCTCTCTTAAAGGGAATCTCCACTGTTTAAAGTCACCTTGATTATAAGGATAGCTATGTGTAAGTTGGAAATGTACCTGCAGTATCTTGTGTTTTTGTGCAGTAGTTTAAAAGAAATCCAATTTCTTTCTCCTTGATCGCTGTGGATGTTGCAGGTCCACCAACTTTCACTGACTGCCAGCTTGGGAAACAGCCAACGTGCATGTTCCTTTTGTGCAGCCAATGGGAATGTAGGTGGACTGTTGCTCGCTCCTACACACACATACCTTTTTTACAAGCTACCAAGTTCTCTGATTAAAGTGGAAGTTCAGTGTAAATACATGTACTTTTCAGAAATAAGAGCAGTATTTTTTCATCCCAATGACCTTAATCTGCCAATTCAACATTTTGTCTATGTATAAATAACTACAACCGAAATACTGACTTCATGTTTGCAAGGACCCCTATTAGAGACCGTTATGGTCTTGCCCTTGACCCAGCGCCTGGGTTGATTCAGGTGCTGTTCAGATCAGTAGAAATTACGATTAGGAACATTCCAAGGAAGTGGTGCATCCTGGGAAGAAGAAGGACCGTTAGAACCTGAAATGGCAGCTCACTAATGTCAACAGCAGGGAACAGCAAAGGATATGAAATCTACACATTCTCTTCCATTTTAAAAATCAGTTGAATAACTAGGTATGCATTACACAAACTAACAATTTAACAAATATTGATAATTTCCACTGAACTGTCCCTTTAATGGAGGAGTAATCACATGAGCAGCACAGCAGCTTGCCAAGTTCACTGCCTTTGTAACAATATTGTGGAAAGAGGGTTTTAACATTTCCTCCCCTATCTCTCCCTGCATGATCAGGTGTAAAAAGGAGCTTACAGAGACAGGGAGGAAAGTATTTCTTTAGTCTTTCTGAAGTCAAGTGGGTGTGTCTGCTACCATGATGATGCACACTGAGTGACAGCACTCCCAGCACAGGGTAAGACACACACCTTGGAACTAGCACAATTTACCCATGCTCCTGCAAGCAAACAAAGGGGAATTCTGAAAAAAAATGTGGGGAGGGTTGTGGGATGATGTACATTAAAAAAAAAAAAAAAAGTTTTTTCCTCAGTGGAGATACCCTTTAACAACAGACAACAAAATTCTCACAAAAATATTCACTAACCGACTCATCAGTCATCCTGTCACTCATAGCACCAGATCAAACTGGATTCATGCCTGGAAAATCAACCACAATTAACATCCACAGAACATCTGTTGTATTCAATTAGATCAACTGGACTTGAAGTTTAGTTCAATTAGATCAACTGGACTAAACAAGTCCACACAAAGCTCAGAACAAAAAGAAGCCCAGCTTTAACAACACAAACAAAGAGCCCGCATGTCACATGCTTCAGAGACAGTGACACCCGTCACTCACTCAAGTGCTGCGGTATTCAGTTGCAATCAACATGTTTTCCCCACAGCAAATTCTATGTAGCATGTTCACCACAACATTTGTATATTTACACTCCAAGTGGAAAAACTGATAATGTTGTATATAAAGTTTTTCTATAAACATATGTGCTATACCTAACAAACAAACTTACTGCATCCGCTCAGGTGGGAGCGATGTCCATCAAATTAGGCCGGCGCTCAAACAAACCTCCATCATACGCCGTCTCCCTCACAGCCAAAATGTTGAATCCAAAACCAAAACCCGAAAGGGTAAAAAGGAAGCGAGCAGCCGGACTTCGATAAAATCTTCAAGTATTTATTGGGAATCTTTTAAAATCACACATAAATAGTCATCACTGCATATAGTTGCAAACAAACTATCAAAAACATGGGAACTCTTCAGGCTCCGCCCAACGCGTTTCGTGGCCAATAGCCACTTCCTCAGGCGCATCCTTTTTACCCTTTCGGGTTTTGGTTTTGGATATGTGCTATACCTCCCTTAAGTCTTTTCCTCAACTCATAACTATTGAAAACATGACATACATTACCAACTGGGCACTTCTTTTTCCCTGTCTCATCCATTTAAGTCAAACATACACCTGCACATAAAAAATACTGGGTCAAGGGTAAGACCATAACGGCCTCTACTAGGGATCCTGCAAACAGGAAGTCAGTATTTTGTTGCATTTATTTATACACAGACAAAATGCTGAATTGGCAGATTAAGGTCATTGGGATGAAAAAATCCCAATCATAGCCTCTGGACTTTCTGGGACCGTCTTCCCTGGGATCCGCTGGACTTCCTGGGACCATCTTCCCTGGGACGCCGCTGGACTTCCTGGGACAGGCTTCCTAGGACGCCACTGGACTTCCTGGGACAGGCTTCCGTAGGACGCCACTGGACTTCCTGGGACCGTATTCCGTGCGTCTGTCTTGGCAGTGCGGGTATGGTGGACGGTAACAAGTGGAGACGTATGCATACCAGTGGATTATAGCCTGGGAGATCGCGAACAGCATCGGTACAGTCATAGTTTTATAGAAGACTCTGGAGATGAGCAAGGTTGGACTATACAACGGACGATAGAAGCATGAATCTATACGGCAGACACTTAAGTATTCTGGATAGCAGTAGTAATTATGTTTATTGACGTACGATCATTGATTCAGATGATCCATTTGAGCCAAGCTATTTCTGTTGCCTACTTGCTTTTTTGCTTCCTTAGGTGAGGTTACCCCGACCCCGCGGACGAGCGGAGGTTGCGCGGAGGGCCCATCAGTCGGCGTCTTTGGTCACTAATACGCTTGCTTACCTCTTTTCTAGCCGTGTTTGTTCTAGTTACTAGATACTGACCTGCTGCTCTATTATACAAGTGGCTATTAACCTATCTCCGCTTTGCGCTGTTACCTACCTGGACACTAGTTTTAGATTTCTCTATTAAGCACCTAGGGACGCCTAGGTTGCAAGCAGTTAACCATTTATATTTACTTATTGTATTATATTAGGTTTATCTGATAGAAGTGTTTTATAGTGCATTTATAATAAAGTTGTTATTTTATATACATAAGGTTGGTTGAGTGACTATTTCAGTGCCTGCACCTTTATTCCTGGCCCCCGGGAAGGTGGGGGATATATATTTCCTAATGTATGCCTTTAGAGTGCCTCTACAGGTTATCTGCAGAGTTTAATGGGTGTCTGCGATGGGGAGTTCTCTTCCCTATCACTCTGTTGTTAGTGTCATTGTTTATTACACCCACAGCACCACCACATATATAGTGGATATAAGGCGGGTATAGGTTACATTTTGCCCTTTTTTTCAAACATTTTTTCAAACAGCCTTGTACTATGTAGATTTCATATTTGTTCTGGCTCATTCTGTCACAAGTACAAGAAAGTGGTGATAGTAGGGAAGAATTGCAGTTTCCAGTAATGGGCAAGTATAGAATAACTAATTACCCAGTGTACATATCCTTTAAAGGGTCTTTATCTGTATAAATAAATGACTCTTGTCAGGAACTCGGCACTGGAGAGATGTATTAAAAATACTTTTTATTCTTGCCAGAACTCTGGCTATGCCGAATATTGTATTTCGTGGGGAGTCCAGCAAGCTGCAGAAGAAACAATGGCAAAACAATGGCAACTTCCTCAAATTTGTTGAAGCTATAAGCAAGTTTGATGCTGCTCTTGAGAAGCATGTGAAAAGGATTACCAACAAGGAGATACATAGTCATTATCTTGGCTACAATATCCAGAATGACAATTGATATACTGTCTCTTCAGATCAGAGAGAAGTGCTGCAAAGTATTGGACTGCACTCTGTATGTATCAGTCATACAGAGCAGATGACCTTGATGGTGCGTTTTGTTACAGTGAATGAAGTACCTGAAAGTGGCTCAGAAACAGTTTCCATCAAAGAGAACTTCTTGTAATTTATTGAAGTGGATGACACAACAGGAGCAGGGATGACAAAAGTGCTGCTTAGGAATCTAGAAGCTTTTAGAATGGACTTACAAGACATGTGGGGCCAAGGCTACGACAATGAAAGGTAAATGCAAAGGAGTACAGGCTCAGGTTCGAAGCTTAAACCCTAGAGCTTTCTATATGCCGTGCAATTCGCATTCATTGAATCTTGTGGTTAGTGATGATGCATCCTGCTGTAATGAGGAAGTTTAGTTTTTAATATCATCTAGAGCATTTATGTGTTCTTTTCTGCGTCAACACATCATTGAAACATTTTGAAGCAACACCTGTCTGAGATACAACAGTGGCTTACAATTAAACCATTAAGTACCACTCACTGGGAAAGACGCATTGATGCTGTTAAATCTGTCCGAAAACAGCTTGGAAAAATAGATGATGCCCTCTCTACTGCTATGGAAGACACAAGTTTAACAGGAGCAACTAAGTCTAAAACTATTGCTGAAGCAAGAAGCATCCAGAAAAATATTTGCAACTTTAAATTCTTCTGTGGATTAGTTGTGTGGCATGACATATTATTTGAAGTCAACATTACAAATATAAGACTTCAGGAAACTGAGGCAGACCTGTCTGGTGCATTGGAACAGATAGAAAATACCAGGTTGTACCTGCAAAGTTATCGGTCAAATGAGAAGTATGAAGATCAAAAATTAGCTGAAGAACTAGACATTGATGGAAATTTTCCATCTGAACAATGTGAGTATGTCGCACAAAGAGACAATTTGACTATGAATCATGGGATGAACAGATTAAAAATCCAAAGCAAAAGTTTAAAGTGAACTCTTTTTACAGAGTTCTAGATCGAGTATGGATTCACTACAAGATCGTTTTGAGCAGATCAAGGAGCACAGCAGCAAGTTTGGTTAACTATATACAATCCCACAGGTCAGAGTCCAAAAGGAAGACATTTGTAAGCAATGTGATCAGTTGGAGAAAGTGCTTTCACATGATAGCCAACGAGATATTGATGCTGCGGAGTTGTGCTAGGAGCTGTTTGCACTCTGTAGATATCTACCCACAAACTGCAATACACCAAGGACTCTTCTAGAGTTTACCTACAAAAAAGATATAAGCACAATCTTTCCGAATGCCTGCAAAGTGGTGAACGCAGTTTCTTAAAGTTAAAACTAATAAAAACATACCTACGTTCTACAATGACACAGTAGAGACTTGTTGGGCTTGCTACAATATCTATTGAGCATGAATTAGCCCACAGCCTGAGTCTCGATGATGCAATTCAGACATTTGCTTCTCAGAAGGCAAGGAGGGTTCCTTTGTAAGCCTTTTAAGTAGCAAAGTATTCAACAACTCCTAATTTGCCAATGGTCAAACACAACCAGTTATCGTATTCAACACTGACGGTTATTAAAGTTGGCATTTGAAAAAATCAAGGCAGTTCAGTCTTCAATTGCAGAGTCTTCACATCCACAAGAAAAGCTGCACTTTCCAACCAAGTCCAGAGCTGATGTTGCGAATAAAGGCTGGATCCCCTCCGCAATCAAGGTAAGTCCTTGCCTTTATTCTCCATATACATACACTTACACACCCACTACGTGATTGAGCTTTTTGTTTCTTTTCCAGGGTATGCGGTTTTCACAGAGCTGAGCTGTCCAAAGACTCCACCTGCAGTGTCTTCTCATCCAAAGAAAAGGCTGCACTCTCCAACCAAATCAGGAGCTGATGTGGCGAATAAAGGCTGGATCCCCTCCGCAATCAAGGTAAGACTTTGTCTTTATTTTCCAACACATGCATCCACTCACACATCCACTACGTCACTGAGCTATTTGTTTCTTTTCAAGGGTATCCGGATTTCCCAGAGCTTGAGCTGTCCAAAGACTCCACCTGCTGTGTCTTCCCAACCAAAGAAAAGGCTGCACTCTCCAACTAAGTCAGGAGCTGATGTGGCAAATAAAGACTGGATCCCCTCCGCAATCAAGGTATGTAAATTCTGCATTCTCAAACATTCATGCACATCCACTATTTGACTAAGGTGTCTCTTTTCCAGGGTGTCTACATTTTAAGAAACAGAGTAGAATATGCCTCTACCTGCTACAGTCCTTATGGCCACATATAGCCTAAGTTTTAAAGATGTTCTTTGAACTGGAGCCTGTTCGGATGTCGAATACTGCATCCCAGTCACAATCACGGTAAGAAGTTCTGCATTCTTTATTACATAAATAATTAACAGTTCATATATATTTGAGCAGTTTTTATATTTTTTAGGGGGTGTCTGGGAGCTGAGCAGTCTGAAGTCCTTGTGTCCATGAGAATCTGCTGATGTTGATGATAGTCATTTACTGTATATACAACATAGCCTCACATCTCAGAATAATCAGGGACTGGCTGCACGCCTCCTCAAACTACACCCGCACCGACCTAGAACAACAATTGTGTGACGCCCAGTCCCTATCCTCAATGCTGCACACACATTTTCTGGACCTGCCAGAGGAGAGTAGGAATAACCCTTTGCTGATGTCAGGCTGGAAGGCATGGAACAGAGCCCGCTCTGTGATGGGCTTGAAACAGTTTCACTCACTATGGCTACCATTCATTAAACATCCGAATTTCCAGGAGGGGAGAGCCCACATGGTATTCCACAGATGGAGAACAGGGGAGATAGAAACGATTCGAGATTTGGTAGATATGACCACTAAACGCCCCCTGTCTTTCTCACAGACAAAAAATAAATTTCCGATTGTGGGACCTAATTTATTCCATCATTTACAAGCCAGCAGTTATGTCTCAAAATCAATCTCCAGTCTGGGAGAAGCAGACTGGAGTAACCCACTAGACACACTACTGCAATCCCCGGAAAAAAAAGTCTGAACTCTTTATCTAACTACAATAAACTCCTGCAACATCATATCAACACTCAAACCACACACCCAAAGATAAACCAATGGAAACAAGACATACCCACATTAACAGAAAACATCATACAAGAAATCATCAATTTACACATAAAACATCTCCCTGCAATCTCATACTCTGAAGCTATTGCACAGGGGCTACATTTCACCATATAGGAGCTAAAAAATTACTCCTCAACATATCAGCAGCAGCCAAGAAAACCATACTCTAACAATGGATAACACCCACCCCACCATCCCTAAAGCTATTCAAAACCAAATTGTCATACCTATTCCGAATGGATTGGTTGGAAGCAACACTAGACAAAGAAAACAATTCTTCAAACTCTGGGAAAGCTTTATTGACATTTTACCCACGCATATCAAACAAAATATTCACAACTGCTTCTACATAACAGTATGGTATACGGAACAAACCTTGAGCCACAATCCCCCAATCTCTCTACCATGAATAGATACATAAGTCAGCCTGCGCGTTACTCCCCCCCTCCCTTTCTCGACCTCCTCCTCCGACCAACAGGACTGGGCCTCCGCCTAGTCCTTGGTGACAGAATAACGACAATAATGATATTGTTGTCACAATCCTGATTTAGGCAACTAGTTAAATAAGTTAATTTAATGTTATAACCCCGCAAATTAGTTGCGGCAAGTTAAGTAAATAAATAATAAAAATGATATAGAGCTAGAGATGTGGACCAATAAATATCTTATAAGACTCAAATAACATGATAAAGAGTCAATGTGGATATCTGTATATAATCTGCCTAAGAATCACTATTAGAGAATGTACAACTATAGAGCTAATGCAAAGAAAACCTTGAATTTCTCCTATCTCAACCCTCTTCCCAATGAGTATATCTATACAAATGTATGTTCTAATTTGTTTTCCTCTCTATAATTACTGAGTATATCTATGCAAATACCTGTGCCAACTTACGCTACCTATTTTATATTCTGTAAATTCCCATCTCTATTCTCAATAAAAATATTTTATAAAAAGATATTTTACCCGTTGTTTTGAATGTGTTTTAATGTGATATAGTTAGAATAGAGTTATGCTGTTTTATTATAGCTTATAGGTTTTGCACTTTACTTTTATTTCATAGTATTGAAAGTTTTTGACCAAAACATTGAACTAAATGACTCTTACTGAACTTGCTTAACCAAACATATTTTGCTTCAGAATTTTTTCATATTTCTGTTGATTAAATGTGTTAGATGTTGTAAAAAGGCATTTCATATGATTAGGTTAGCTTTAGCTAGAGTTTGTTAGGTTAGGCTAGGTTAGACTCATTAGGTTAATTAAGTCCCTGCTGAAAGTCTACTTTGATGTGGTAGCACGGCCAAAATATTTAATTTTTCAGTAATTATGTTGAGGATAAAAAAGTCTATTTGAGGAACTGTATAAATGAATACCTCAATAATGCCAAGTTCAAAATGCCCACCTGTGGAACCATGCCCACTGGGGAGCCACACCTACTCCTTAAGCCACGCCCACACGTGAAGCCACACGCGCCGCATGGAGGCAGCATTCACAGTTTGGCTCAGGTGGCAAAAACCCTAGAGACACCCCTGATTACCACACAGGAGTTTGAGATCTAAAACAGTGACTATTAACCCCTACATTATTAGACAGGAGTTTAAAGGACAACAATATCAAAAAAAATATCACCCCCATTATATGTCCACACTTCCAGCAGCTGAAATTGCTTACTCACATTTACAACCATGCTGCCCTCCTTTAGATATCACACAGCAAAGAAGAGTGCTAAAAGCCCGCCTCCTAGACGGCCCATGGCCATGGTTAACATAGCACTTGTAATTGGCTGATGGGAATGTCTGTTACAACCTATCTCCTCCTCCTCTGCCAGTCAAACAAACTTTAAAATGTCCTGTTGCTGGGATACAGCCTTCATAATCAAGCTGATCAAAGGTGGGTGGAGGAGTGTTTTCTTGCATGCTAGCTTTGAGTGACAGTTAAGAGGCAGACAGAATCATTACACCCCCTTCACTGCATGGCAAATTGAAGGCTAATGGAAGGTAGAGAGAGGCTCAAAATCAGGGAAAAATGTATGGGGAGGGCTGCATACCTTTACTCTTTTTAAAGCAATTTTTTAAAAAATGCATTAAGGCAATACTTAGCCTTTAAGATCCAAAACAGGGATTCAAGAAGAGCTGAATGTTATAGCATGTGACCTCTTCTCTGCTACAAACAGCTGCTATTCTTTCTCTCTGGATTTCTGGTAACAAACTCTGGTGAACTTTGCTGTGTATGAGTGTCCACAGAGCAGCTCCGAGTGCCACTTCTGGCACGCGTGCCATAGGTTCGCCACCACTGTGCTAGGGAGAAGAATAAGCGCCCTGGTTCAACGTAGGCGCCCTAGTCCTTTGCATAGGTGGCCTACGCCTAGAAAAGGCCCGGATTCTGATAAAGCTAATTCCTGCATGTTATTAAATTTTCTGTTACTAAACTTACATTTTTGCTGGCTAGATCGATCCCAAATATGATTTAATGGAAAAATTAAAATCTCCTACAAATAGATTTTATAGTGGATATTTCTGCAGTTGCATAAGATTTTTTACAAATTTTTTACTAATTCATTTTTTTATTTAAATTTTAACATTTTAAAATTACATTTAAAATGTTCAAATATAACATTGTTAATGCTGGTACATAATTATAGGAATATTTATACAGTAAGATACAGTACAATATCTGTTCACAGTGACTGTGTTCCATTTTAATCAACATTTATCTCATTATTGTTTGATTCTGGCAGTTCCATTTCTGTACACATTTGTAGTAGGTACCATTGGTAAGACTAAACATTTCCTTGTAGCTTTTATTTAATTCTAATTTATTGTTAATTTCTTTCAGAGATGGAATGGATCCACTTACCCCTTATGGAGGTTCTGGTTGCCAGAAAAGTATAAAAGCTTAGTATTTTAACTGGTAAATCATGTTTTTTTTCAAAACCATATTTAAGAGAGCCATCTCTGGTGATGCTATGACTGGATATCCAATTGTTCTTGATACAATTGGATATTTAACCATCTTTCTCCCAAGATTCTTTATTTTTGGACATTGCCATACTATATGTAGGAGAGTACCTCTATGATTGTGAAGGTTCTCATTCATCCAGGTCATGGTATATCTGTTGTATTCAATTAGATCAACTGGACTTGAAATGTAGTTCTTGAAGACGTTTCGCTAGTCATCCGACTGGCTTTCTCAATTCAGAATGACTTGTACAAGAATCTGTGGCAATTATGTACCCTGGAAAATCCCAATTAGCATATCACAGCCAGGTGTTAAGGGTGTGATTGGATAGTGGCTAAGAGGTGTTATAGGAACGCCCAGAATAAGGTGTTAAAACAGCATTGTACATGGCAGACAGTTGGTGTCGACCCCCCACCTCTATTTAGGCTTGGTTTCTTTATTTTCACATAAATGGCCTCCTTAACACCTCTCTGAACCAGTCACGTTCCTTCGCCAATATGTAACATTACAATCTCAAAGGTATGTCTTATCCTTAAGATGCAGGTACACGGCTGAGTCCTGACCCAAGGAATGGCTCTTCTGTGCTGGGCCATACGTTGATACAGTTGCTGTTTGGTCTCCCCCACATACAAATCAGAGCATTCTTCACTGCACTGCACTGCATATATGATGTCACTTTTCTGTGTTTTGGTATTGGGTCTTTGGATGTACCAATTGCTGCCTCAGTGTGTTGTTCGGTTTAAAGCAGACAGGGATACGATTTTTTTTGAAAATTCTTCTTAATTTCTCGGAGACCCCTGCTACATATGGGATGACCATGTTCTTCCTCCTGTCTTGCTTTTCCCCTACACTGTTGGTATTTGTGTTCTTTTCTTTCCTTCTACTTCTTTTGACAAAGCCAGTCTGGATATCCACAAGTTTTAAGGGCTCCTCTGAGATGTTTCATTTCTTTAGCCTTCGCCTCTGTGCTAGTGGGGATGTTCTGGCTCTGTGTTGCAGGGTTCTGATGACACCAGCTTGTGATCTAAAGGGTGGTGGGAGTCAAACATCAAATACTGATCTGTGTGTGTAGGTTTTCTGTAAATCTCTAATTCCAGTTTACCATTTTCCTGGTAAACCAAGCCTAAATAGAGGTGGGGGGGTTCGACACCAACTGTCTGCCATGTACAATGCTGTTTTAACACCTTACTCTGGACGTTCCTATAACACCTCTTAGCCACTATCCAATCACACCCTTAACACCTGGCTGTGATATGCTAATTGAGATTTTCCAGGGTACATAATTGCCACAGATTCTTGTACAAGTCATTCTGAATTGAGAAAGCCAGTCGGATGACTAGCGAAACGTCTTCAAGAACTACATTTCAAGTCCAGTTGATCTAATTGAATACAACAGATATGAGAGTACCTCTAGCACCACAGTTTCTCCAGGATTTATCTTCCGGCATTTTATATATTTTGGAGATAAGTACTGGTGTGAGGTAAGTTCTCTTTTACCTTTTTTTCTACACAAGTTCCCAATGGTTGGCACACTTACTATATGTAGATGGTGCTGACGAGGCTTGCTCTTATTGTTGGGTTGTGACCATTTTATTTAGATCATTCTGCCATGTTTGCAAGAATGAAATATCCACTGTTAATTCTATGCTGTTTAGTGTTTTGTATAATTGAGAGATACCCTTTTGGTATTATTGGAAGTTTGGGCATTGCAGTATTTGGTTATGTTATCTATGTTTGGGTTGAAAGATTGATTTTTGCAGTTTGAGGAGATAAAATGCAATATTTGAATGTATTTGTACTACATCTTAGGTGGGAACTGATATTTTGTTTCTAGTTGTAAGTTAACATTTTTATTTTCTATGTAGAAGTCATTTAGTTCTTCTGCTTTTGTTTTTTTTGTTTTTTTTAAGTTCCATGAAAAGAATGGGATAATTTATTTTATCGTTTGGAACTAAATTTGATTCCACTAGGAGCCAAGGGCAGTCTGTGGTATTTTGCCACCAGTGTTTTCGTGGCGCTAGTATTGTGGCTTCGTAATAATCTCTTATATGAGGCACGTCTATTCCTCCTGCGTTTCTAATTTTTGTAAAGTGTTGTCGTTCTTATTTTGTGCTTTTTGTTATTCCACAGGAAGTTTGAAATAAGCCTGTATGTTTGACTGAAGAAGGAGTCGGGAATGTTGATTGGTACAGAAAGAGGTATAGAAATTTGGGTAAGATCATCATTTTAATTGCTGAGATTTTCCCCTATAAGTGAGAGATAATTAATGCTCTATGTGTTTAATTTTTTGTGGTTTCTTGGAGTAGTGGTTTATAATTATCTTTGTAGATGTTGTTGAGTAGCTGATGTATTTAATTTTGTTGTATGACCATTGGAAATTATACGATTTCTGTAATTTTGATTTGGATTGGTTGTCTAGATTAATTTCCAATATTGATGATTTTGCTTAGTTAATTTTGTATTGTGAAATCATACTAAATTCTGAGAGTGTTTGATTTATGTGTTTTAGTGATTTTTCTGGGTTGGTGATTGTAAGTGTTATGTCATTAGCAAATAACATTATTTTGGTGTTGCTAGTTCCAGTTTTTAAGCCTGTTATATGGTTGTTGATTCTTATTTGTTCTGCGAGGGGTTCTATGAATAGCGCAAAAAGCAATGGTGACAGGGGGCATCCTTGTCATGTACCATTTGTGATGGAGAAAGTTTTAGATAACATTCCCAAGCACAATACATTTACTGATGGTGTTGAATATAAGGCCATTATTGCGTTGTTTATATTCCCTTGTAAGCCAAATTTGTTTTAGTTTTTTTCTAAATAGTTTCAGTGTACCTTATCAAAAGCCTTTTCTGCGTCTAATGGAATTACTGTCAGCAGAATTTGAAAATTTTCTGCGTGTTTTAGTAAGTTTTTTTCGAGTATTGTCGGATGTTTACAAAGTAGAATTCTAGTGCACAAGCAATTCTAATAGCATATTGGCTATCTGCATAAATTTCATGCTACAAACAGCCTGCTAAACCCTGGATAAATAAAGCAATTAGTTCAATAAGTTGGCCAAATTATTTTAAGCCCAGTCACCACATCAAGGTTGCTTTCTTTAACTGGGTCCTAACCTACTGGTACTTGCCTTATTGGCTACATGAGCTGACAGCTTCTCCTGTGGGGCCTGGATGCTTGAAGCTGACTCTCTAGTTTAAAGTACTATGCTCAAACGAGTGCAAATACAGACCAAAAGTATAATATATACAAAAAGTACAGTGCACAAACCATTCTAATTGCATAGCGGCTATCTGCATAAGTTTGCTGCTACAAACAGCCTACTAAAACCTGCATAAATAAAAGCAATTAGTTCAATAAATTGGCCAAATTATTTTAACCCTTTTATTTATCCAGGGTTTAGCAGGCTGTTTGTAGAAGCAACCTTATGCAGATAGCCAATATATGCAATTGGAATTGTTTGTGTACTTTTTGTATGTATTATATTTTTGGTCTCTAGTTGCACTTTAATATGGATGTACAACAGCCCAATTTTCTATATATTGTCAGATGTTTGCCTTCCCTGAATAAACCCTACTTGGTCTGTTTGAATAAGTTTGGGCATTAATGGGTTTAATCTGTTTGCTATACATTTTGCATATATTTTGATGTCTGTGTTTAATAGTGATATAGGTCTGTAGTTTTTTTTTGTGTCTGGTCTCTGTCTTATTCTGTATTGCTATTTATTCTGTATTGAATATGTTGGTTAGATGTGGAATTAGTTTATCTATGATTTTTTTTAGTAGTCTGCTGCCTAACCATCTGGTCCTGGGGCTTTGTTTAATTTGAGGTGTTTTATATCTATTGTTTAATTTGAGGTGTTTTATATCTATTGTTTCTTGTTCTGCAATTGGTAAGTTTAGATTTTCTAGTTTTTTGTTTTTTTTTAGATTTTTTAAAAAGATTGTCAATTTAAAACCTGGTGGATTTATAACCTGATAAAGATTAGTTATTTAGATCTAGTTATTAAGCCTATTATATATTTAAATTGTGATTTGGTTTGATGATGTTACTGATATAGGTGTGGTTCAGGGTTTACATTTAATTTTTTGTTTCTTATATTTGTTGTTTTAGCAACAGTGATGGTTGGTTTTTATTATTTGTTTCTAAAATTTGTAGTGTTTTTATTAGTTACATATATGTTTTTTCTCTTTTTTTTCTTCTCTCTCGATGCTATTTGTATGAGTATTCCTCTGATGTATGCTTTATGGGCATTCCACAGAGTGAATTTGTTTACATCATTTACTTCATTAAGTGAGAAGTACTCTTTTATTTTGTTATGAATCTCTGATATCAAGTGATATCAGAGATATCACTTCATTAAGTGAGAAGTACTCTTTTATTTTGTTATGAATCTCTGATATCAAGTGTTGATTGTTAATAATGGATTTGATTTCCAGGCGGTTATGAGGTGTTAGTATGGGGATTCTTTATATCTTGTATACAAAGTGTAGTGTGAAAATGCCAAAACCTTACATTTTGTGCAATCCAGCATGGCCTCACTGACAGGTCCCGGCCACTTCCTGCTTCTGCTCCGCTATAACGTGCATACCCAATAATGCACGCTATAGCAGAACAGAAGCCGGAAGCGATTTTCAGAACGGCCACACTGGATCAAGCGAAAGGTAATCTTCATTCCTGGCTCTCCAACAATTGATTGAAGAACGGGAGGTAAGGCATAGCTCCTTAACCACCCGGTCTTCAATCAACGTAGTAAAAGAATAGTTCACTATTGCAGTGAACTATTCCTTTAATTAGAATATCTCTTGGAGCTTGTTTAGGGGCTCTTGTTGATTTTGGAAGTCTGTAGAAAGTGAGAATGTTCGTGTCTTTATATAGCAAAGTTGGTACCAGATTGGTAATAAGGAGTTGTATTTGTTCGCGTTTAATGTATTATTTTATTTCCCTTAATATTAAGTTGCATTTTCTTGTGTTGTTTTCTAGTTTTATTAGTCTGTTAAACATAAATTTTAGATCGTAGTCCATAGTTTTGTGGACCTCTGCCAGATCATTGTGTGCAGAAAGCACATCATCTATCTTAGCTTTGTTGTGCAATACTCTGCTTGCAAAATTTTCCATGGATTGGATTCCATATCAATTACTGGTAGGTCTTTGGTTATGGCTTTTTGAAAGGATGCAAATTATTTTATTATGGGAATTATATTATAGGGATTGTTACTGGTGAGTCTTGACGGAGTGGTGGTGTTTCAGTTTGAAGTATTTTTGCTATAGTGGAAGGAGATACCTTGGGATATTTTCAGTCTCTTGTCGGTTTTTCTGGTTTCGCCAGATTTGGTTTCTGATTTGCCATGTGCTTGCCTGAGTTAATCCCTTTGGTGGTAATCATTTTTGGTGGGGTGGGTGTATTGTTTCTTTTGTTACCTCTTTTGATTTAGTACCCATTATATGGGTATTTTAGGCATGTCCTGCTACATTGGTATCTGAGTATATGATTTAGCGCATGTGTCAAACTCAAGGCCTGCGGTCCGAATCCAGCCCATCTGGCTGTTTTTTGTGACCCCTGTGACTGTACAGCATCCAAGACTTACTACACTGCTAACCATCCCAAGTAGTGGCATAACTATAGATTTGCCTGCTAGATACTGTGCTCCATTATTTTTAACAGCAAATCACAGTATCTAGCTTGGCGCTGGCGAGGGGAGGGAGGTGCCTTCAATTGGAGTTGGTTGTTGTATTACCTCACCAGTAGGGTAAGGTGGGTGTTCCACACTAGTGTGCTTCACATGTTTGATTTCCAATCTGCTAAGTACAAACTTGTAAGGAGAAAGTCAGCCTTTGTACAGGATTTCTCCACGTACAATCAGCAGCTCGTGTGCACCTCCGTATAAAACGGAAGTGTGATTGTCCCACGGGAGAAGATTAGAGGACCTTCAACTGCGTGAATTCAAGTGGTTAAAAGAGTCTATCCTGTTAATCAGGACAGAGTCGTAGGCATTAGAAAATGATCCTAGGTCATAAGGGAAAAGAGACTAGAGGACATGGATGAGGCAAGTGCTGAGAGAGATGAGTAAGGGCTAGACCACACTAGTGCGCTTTTAAGTGAAATCCAATCGCGCTTTTAAAAGCACACACTAGTGTGGCCCAATTGATCTGGCAACACTAGGTGCATTGTGGGCGTGATGCCATCTGTTGGTCGGAGCACATTTGATAACCATTTTGGTGCGATTTACACGTGCTCTGATCCCCATGTTCAGTGTGGCCTTGGCCAAAGAGAGGTTTTTAGTGAACACTAGATCCATGAAGTGGCCATTCTTATGAGTGCTAGCATTATTCTACTGATCAAACGAGTTGTTATTGTGTAGGAAACGAGAGATACAGGAAGAGTTGTCAATGTGACATTTAAAGTTACCCTGAAGTAAAACAGGACAGTCAGTAGAGCGAAAGAAAGTAAGCCAAGTTTCAAAGTAAGAGAGGAATGCGGCCGGAGATGCTGTAGATGACAAGTGTGTGAGAGCTAAATTGAATGAGCACCAAAGCTGTGAATAAAAGGGCAGGTGAGGTGAAAATGTTATTAAATTAACAGAAGGAAAAAAGTAGGAGATCAACACCACCACCACAACCAGAGGAGTGAAGAAAAGGAGACAACCGAGAGCAAGAGAGACCTCGATAGCAGGATTCAGTTAGGAAAGCCAGGATTCAGTAATGGAAAGAACGTGAAAATAATTAGAGCAGAAGAGATCATGAATGTTGGTAGATTTGTTAAATAGAGACTGAACATAAAGCAGAGCACAGGAAAAGGGCAGATGGGATTAGAGGAATAGATAGGATAGAAGGTTGGAGGAAATTGAACCATGAAAGGGGGTTAAGAAGGAAAGTTGGGTGTGGACAATAGCAGACTGAAATATTACATGGACCAGGAGAACTGAGATTTTTGCATGACCATATGGGGACTCCAGTGGGCCTGGATCCCAAACTATGTCTTCTAGGAATAACAAATCTTTCATCCTGAAAGTATTCACAGATCAACACTTTTCCCACATTTTGTTATGTTACAGCCTTTTCTAAAATGGATTAAATGTATTTTTTCCCTTTACAATTATACATACAATACTCTATAATGACAAAGTTAAAAAAAAGTGTACTTGAGGTTTTGGCTAATTCATTAAATATAAAAAAAACTGAGAAATCACATGTAAGTATCCACTGACTTTGCTCAATACTTTGTTTATGCACCTTTGGCAGCAATTACAGCCTCAAGTCTTGGGCAGATTTTCCCATTCCTCTTTGCCGCACCTTTCATGCTGCATCAGGTTGGATTGGAAGGGCCAGTGCACAGCCATTTTAAGATCTCGCCAGAGATGCTCAAATCGGATTCAAGTCTGGGCTCTGGCTGAGCCACTCAAGGACATTCACCGAGTTGTAATGAATCTGAATGTTAAGGCTGTGTGCTTATGGTTGTTGTCCTGCTGAAAGATGAACCCTTGCCCAAGTCTGAGTTCAAGAGCGATTTGAAGCAGGTTTTCATCCAGGATGTACATTGCTCCCTTTATCCTGACTAGTCTCCAAGTGTCAGCCTCTGAAAAACATCCCTACAGCATGATGCTGCCACCACCATTCTTCTCTGTAAGGGTGGTATTGGCCTGGTGATGAGAGGTGCCTGGTTTCCCCAAAATGTGATGCCTGGCTGTTTGCGGTTTCACACCAACAGTTCAATCTTTGTCTCATACGACCAGAGAATGTTTTTTCTCAAACTCCAGGTGGGCTGCCATGCACATTTTACTAAGGAGTGGCTACCATCTGGCTACTCTACCATACAGGCCCGATTGGTGGATTGCTGCAGAGATGGCTGTCCTTCTAGAAGGGCAAGTCCAGCCCCAAAATGAAAACTTACATACAGGTAAATCACCCCCCAAAACCCTAAACGGTAATAGTTTGAAATGTGAAATATATAAGTCTAACCTGAAATCCTGCACAATGTCCTGTTGCCCCTGTTTCTGCTTCCTGGTTCTTCCAGTTGGCAACTGTCAGTTATGGATTTGACATCACAGCCAATGACTGAATGTTAATCCCCTATCTGACTCTTCTAAGCATGTCCAGGCTCAGTACAGGTTTCTAAATTGCTCAGTTTCCATGAGGCATCCAGAAGTATAGCAGGCATACAGTAATGAATTCATAGGACAAACTATGATATATCAATATATTTTAAAGAGACCATTCGTTCTAAAAGATGGACAACTCCACCCTTATAAGAACATCAATCAATTTCCAAAACCTCAAGTAAACTTTTTTCACGTTGCCTCACCACAGAGGACCACTGATAAAATGACCATCAGGTTCTTTGTCACCTCCCTGACTAAGGCCCTTTTCCAAGATCTAGCCGGCCATCTAAACTGAGAGATTGGAGGAGTCCTGGTGGTTTTGAACTTCTTCCACTTATGGATGATGGAGGCCACTGTACTTATTGGGACCTTCAAAGCAGTAGAAATGTTCCTGTAACCTTCCCCAGATTTGTGCCTCGAGACAATCCTCTCGGAGGTCTTCAGACCTGGTTTGTGCTATGACATGAACTGTGAACTGTGGGACCTTATAAACCTAGACAGATGTCTCCTTTTCCAAAACATGTCCAATCAACTGAATTTACCACAGCTGCAGAAACATCTCAAAGATGATCAGGAGAAACAGGATGCACCTGAGCTTAATTTTGAGCTTCATGGCAAAGGCAGTGAATACTTATGTACATGTGATTTCTCAGTTTTTTTTTTTAATTAATTTAATTAATTTCCAAAACCTCAAGTAAACTTTTTTCATGTTGTCATTATTGAAGGGGAAAAAAATGTAATCCATTTTGGAAAATGTGGAATAAGTGATAAGCTCTGAATACTTTCGGATGCACTATAAAAGTTAATCTTATAAAATTATTAAATTTATCTTATTAAATGTATTATTCACAGTGAAAAAATGAATAGCTCAAAAATGGATATAGGAACTTTTACCTAAATTATCACAATGTAAAAAGTAGGTAAATGTAACTTTTACTTTATAAGAAACTAATGTACCAGCATAGAGGCTTCTTGTAAAAGTACATTCAAATATGTAAATGGCAATCTTCTTCTAGTACATGCAATGATGATTAAATATATGATATGATTAACGTTTGAAACATTTTTTCCGGGGGTCCACTAAACGTTCATCCCATGCAAACAAGATGACTTACGACTAAGGCCTCTTGACAAAAATTGCCTATTTCCCTTGCAATAGCCGATAATGTAGACCTCCCAAGGACTTTATGTTAAAGATCTAACCTTACCAGCTCTCATTCCAGAGTTGGTCTTCTGCTGCATTTTTCCGATCATAAATGCGGACCCTTTTTGCTGCTATTGCGATCGGGATATGCAGCAAAAGGCTGGCAGTGGAACGAGGTCTGCTGATGCTTCCAGCCCCTTCTGCTGCTTTTGCAATCGGGAAATGTAGCGGAAGTCTGGTGCTGGAAGGAGGGCTGGTAAGTAACTTTAGGATTAGATTTTTTGCATATAGACCTACTGAGGTCTAGGTAATGAGACACTAAAAGGGCAACAGCCTGCTTTTGCAACAAAAAATAAGTGGATGGAGCAGCGGGAAAGGGGGAACCCTGCACATGCCAGAAACCTCTAGCAGAACGAGTTTGTGGTGGAAATGGATTACACTAGAAAAGGGTTCCTACTCATAGAAAGGTATGGGTCAGTTAACACTACACAGTGGGGCCAATTTTAGTTGGGGGGGGTTGGACATGCTCTTTAAAAAACAAACAAAAGGAAATGTTAGTAGAGTCAATACAATAGTTAAGTAATGTATGATGTTTATGTAAATACATTAGTCTACATTGTGGGAGTGGAACAGTTTAATAAAAAGATTATTTGAGCACATTACACAATTGTGGGGAAATAAAGGACTATATGAAGAAACTTACCATATCATCCCCAAAAATAACACTATTTGTGATATCTTGCATGTAAAGGAACCCTTCAACACACTGATATATAATGATGGCTAATCCCAGACCTATACTGTCTCTTTTATAGAGCCAAGATATACCGGTAATATGCAGTAATATACTAATGTATGACTATTTTATGTGAATGTTATTTACAATGTACAACCAAAGAAACAGATCCTTCTACTGGAGGGATTAAAAAGAAAAAAAATTGTGGCGTTAACCTTCTTGCCCCTGATCTTCTGGGTTCTGGCAATGCAATAACTCACGCTAATTGAATACTGCATTGCGAGAACCAGGAAGGAAGAGGAGTATTTCATCTCCTTGTAGATTTTGAAAAGAAAATGTATATATTTAAAAAATAATTTAGTTACTAATAAAAAAAAAAAAAAAAATATTTTAAGACATAATGTGAACCTTCCAGTACAATATATGATAATGTTTGTATGGATTAAGAATGATTGTAATAAATGTCTCTTCATAATGTTTACCCCCAACAAAAAGTTTTAGATAAAGCATAGGTGCCCTCAAAACCCAGTTCTCTCAATGATTAATGTTCTCTCTGGGGCTTCTGAGTCCAGATATCGAATATTGAACTCCCCTGCTTCCTCACCGGTTTCTGATGCACTTTTGAATCGCAGCTGTCATTCAAGGTTGAGTGATGTCATGGGCAATGACTTATGACGGCTACACTGCTCGCCTGCTTTACCAAGCAGCAAAGTAGGCAGCAGAGAGTAGTGAGGGACCAGAGGAGTTCAAAATAAGATACGTGGACTAAGGAGTTCCAGGAGAAAGGAAAGTATTGTGAAAACAGGGTTTGGTTTGGTATTTAAGTTGTTGTGTGTCGTGAACTTCCCCTGTAACTTAAAGGGCAATTATAGTGAGAAAATTGTTTTTTTTTAATTTCTTCTAATGTATCCTATAAGTTATCCCATCCACCAGGGTACCTTTAGTTTCTTTAAATTCTACATAGTCCCCGAGATATAAGCCTTTGAATATGCTGTGATTTGTAGGAGCTGCTACACCTCATCTGTCACTCAAAGGTACACACCCACACAATCCAAAGCTCCCCTGCAGTACTGTCACACACTCTCTCACCCACACTATATGTACCATGTGCAACATATAGTCAAATGCTGTAGTGCTAAACACAATCAATAAACCATTAACCCAGCAATATGAGCATAACACACTATAAAACAACCCCTCCCCCCAAAAAAAATCTTATATACATACAAAACCAGTAACTCAAATGGAACACTAATACAGTATATATAATACAGTAATACAGACTATATACCAAACAAGACACACAGTGCAATCTATGAAATATATAGACTAAAGCAACTGAAATATAACAGGACAACAAGCAGTGTCTCTGTGTTTGTGAAGGTCTCACTACAAGCTGCTGTTACACTGACTCTCTCTTCAGTTATTATGATCTCAGCTAAGCAGGGGGAGAGATATGAACTTTAGGTAAAAAGTAAATAACAATTAGCAAAGTTAGAGAACAGGCAGAGTTCAGTAACTTACTTGTAAAGAATCTCAGCACCACTTGTCCTCTCTCCCCCTCTGCCCCTCCCTTCAGCATATTGCTACTTTATTCCACACTTTCATTGCTTGCAGTCTAGCTCTGGAAGGGAGGGGTCAACAGGATGTCAGCACTTCATTTAAAGTCCTTTCAACTGACAATGCTCGGACTCTGTATACAGCCCGTCACTGCTTGAGGGGGAGTAGACAGAGAGGGGAGGGGGACTACACAGCTTGGTACAAACTTCTGCCAGTGTGAAGAAATGAAGCCACACAGAAACATGAAAGTAAGGCAGCTTATACTAAGTGATCTATACATTGTATACAGACAAAGTTTTTTTTTCACTATAGTTGCCCTTTAACCATTTAAAAGTTGAACACAAACCTGTGTGGTGTTTTCATCAATAAGATCAAACAATGCTCTTGTTGTAGCTAAAACCAACTCTTTACACCTGAAGGAAAACAAAAGCATTTTTAAAATTAAAAAGAAAAATGGCAGAGTAACATTATATTCAAAAACAAATGTAAGAAAAAAGTTACATTTCATATAGAGAAGAATTGTTTATTAATGGGACAGTTTTTATGTCATGAGTAGCATTAGTTTATCTAAATTTACATTTTTGTTAAACTGTGATCTCTCCTAACAAATTAGAGTTAGATAAAAGCCTAAAGCCTTTTCCTCAAAATGATCTGGATCATATTCTGCAGGCTGGGAGAAATTATATTGTGGTAAATGCTCCGATTTCCTACTTCCAGTAGGAAACACCTCACCCCCTGCTCCTCCCGCCTTTCACCCAGGGGACAAACATGCTCTTTTTAAGGGCAACTATAATAAAAAACCTTTTACTTTGCCTCATCTTTAAAATAACTACATATAAGTATCCCTTGCTCGGAAATGTATTTGTTTGTTTCTAGCCATTGTTGATATAGTATGTCGGATTTTTGTTTCTGTGATTGGTTCGTCCAACATTATTTTATCATTTGTTGTGAGTGCAGGGAAAGGGATGTGTTGGAAGTATTCTACTGTTTCAGGTTCTGACTTTTGAAGAGTGGAAGTGTATAAATTGGAGTAGTAGTTTGTGAGCTGTCTCACTACATTTTGTGGTTCCATAGGTTGTTGGCTTATTGGGTTGGTAAGAGTTTATAGCATAGTATAGTATTTGAGGTTTAATAAAGACATATGTACATCCAGTCCAACCCATCTAGCAAAATCTTAATTTCCTGCCTAACATTACAGTATAAATTGTACATGCCTATATAGACATTTATTATTTTTACCCCCTGATGATTTTACTAACATTTGTCATTTCGTATACATAGTTGCGGGTGAAGCAGCATTATTGGTCCAACTATATACATTTACATTTAACCTGGCTTGACACTGAAACTTGTTCAAGCATATTTCCCTATAAACAATAACCTTAATAAGTTGCTGTAACCGTGGGTTGCATGTGGGGTCTAGGGTGATTCCGGAAAGAGGGTATTAGTGTGGGTGTCCAGGGGTTAAGTTATGTAATTAGGAAAGAAACTGGGGAGCTAGGTGACAACCCGGGTTTTCAGAAATATAACTTAAGTCTCTCTAGGGGGGCAATCCAAAAGAGAGAATTTTCTGAGCATGAATTCAAAACAAGTTCTTAAAATGAGTTGTTATTACTGTTCATTGTATTTTGAACAGTTCATTTCTCTGTCTTTGTTGTGGTTGTGGTCTTAGGGATATAGTTTCTGGGGTAGACCGGTTAGCAAGACAGTCCCATGTGACAACCAAGTAGAAAAACACAGCAAGGGGGAAGAGAACCACAGAGGCAATTATCATCACTGTAAATGTCTCCGCATTGTTTTTATAATTCTTTAAGTTCAGTGACTAGGTGCAGAGGGAGTTACAAGGGGAAAAGAAGAGGGTATAGCAAAGGGAGAGTATACTTGCGCATCAGATCATAGAGTTAGTTTGTTTCCCTAGGGGCTCCTACGATTCCCTCCAAAGTCTTGGTATCATACTTCTGTGCTTGGTATCAGGTCCCTTTATTTTGGCTGAGTGTCTAGCCATCTCTGCACATTGGTAGGTGTAGAGAAGAAGTCAGTTTTGTCTTCATGTGTCACACGCAGTTTTGCTGGATATAGCATGGCATATTTATATTGCTTGGAACTGAGTTGTCGCTTGATTTCTATAAATTTGGAGCGTTGTTTTTGGATCTCTGTTGAGAAATAGGAGTACGCCGAAACAGTGGTATTGTGTAGAGGTATATTGCCTATTTTCCCTAGTGAGTCGTAGTGAGTTGAGCACCCAGGAGACTGCCATCTCTGATACAAGGGAGGAGGAAATAAGGATCAGGAATGCTAGGCAGGTGGTAGTGGTAGGGGACTCCATTATATGGAAGGTAGATAGGGTAATCTGTTGCCAAGACCCTACATGCCGAACTGTGTGTTGCCTGCCTGGTGCTAGGGTTTGGCATGTGGTGGATCGTGTAGACAGACTATTGGGTGGGGCTGGGTGTGACCCGGCGGTCTTGGTTCACATTGGTGCCAATGACAAAGTTAGAGGAGGAGGTGAGGTCCTTTAACATGATTTAAGAGAGCTAGGGGCCAAGTTAAAAGAAAGGACCTCCAGGGTAGTGTTTTCAGAAATGCTACCGCAGTCACGTGCTAAGCCAGGGAGACAGAGGGAGCTTAGGAGCATTAATGCATGGCTAAGAGGGTGGTGTAAGGAAGAAGTGTTTGGGTTAATAGAGAACTGGTCAGACTTTTCTGTCGGCTACAGGCTCTTTAGTAGGGATGGGTTGCACCTCACTGATGGTGATGCAGCTGTTTTAAGGGAGAAGATGGCTAGAGGGTCGGAGGAGATTTTAAACTAGGTTTGGGGTGGGGAGAGTATTAGAAGTCTCATTGGGATAGATAGCCCAGGAGGAAAGCAGGGTGTAGATAGGCCAGTAGCGGGCAGAAAGGGGGGTGGGGCTAGCATAGGGGATTGGGAGGCATGTGTATTAAAGTGTATGAATAAATTACAAGATCATAATCTAAAATCTACGTTTGCAAAGGCGACAAAATGGGTGAATTGGAAATTATGGCGTTGAATGAAAAGTATGATGTAATAGGTATAGCAGAAACGTGGTTGAACAGTTCTCACGACTAGGCTGTAAATTTAGAAGTATATGCCCAGTCTGCTATAAGCCGCCAAATGCTAGCAGAGAGGAGGTGAGTCAACTTCATATGCAGTTAGAAAGGGCTGCAAGTTTAGGGAGTGTGCTCATTATGGGGGACTTTAATTACCGACATTGATTGGTGTATTGGAACTGCCATCACAGAAAACAGGAAATCAAATCATAGAGATTTCGGTTTCCCAGTCACTATCATGGCACAGTCACCAAAACTGCTGCCATGATATTCCTGTTCTATGGACAGGAAGTTAAAAAGCATTAAGGTATAAAGGTACACTCCCCCAACTATACCTTGTCTTCTTTCCAAGCTTAACATGCTCAACTCTGATTAAATAAGAAAATTCAGGGAAGGGCATTTTGGTGACTGCTGCCATGATAGTCACTGGCAAACAGAAATTATTTGATTTCCTGTTTTCCCCAGGTCACCATGGCAGCATGTCCCCAAAATGGGATATACCAAAGCTAAATAATGGGCGGGCAAGATATATGTTCAACACACAATATTTATTTTATGTCGGCCAACACAGACTGCAGGACTTTATGTCCAACTTTTGTGTCCCCTGAGGCCATAACGTCCAGCTTGTAGTGCCGTCCAAAGGTTTTTATGGAGGACCACTTTGCCGTTTTACATACGAGGTCCTTCGATGCTCTTGCTTCCATTGCCCAGGAACAGGCTAATTCTCTGGTAGAATGTGCTTTTAAACCCTCAGGGATCTTTATGCCTCTTATCTGATATGCTTTCCTGATGCAGGTCACATTCCAGCTGCTGATTGTTTTCTTGCTTGGAGCTTGACCCTTCTTATAGCCACCAGCAACAATCAAAAGATGATCAGACTTTCTGATCTTTTTTGTTCAGCTTATATAAATATTTAGGGCTCTCACTATGTCTAAAGAGTGCCACTTCTTTTCCAATTCGGACTTAGGCTTAGGATAAAATGAGGGTAAAATCACTTCCAGATCTAAATGAAATTCTGATAAGACTTTAGGTAAAAACTGAAATGCTGGTCTCAGCCTAACCCTACTATCAAAGAACTGAATATGAGGTTCCTTTACCGACAATGCTCCAATTTCGCCTACTCTGCATGCTGAGGTAATTGCTACCAGAAAAATGACTTTGATTGTAAGAAGCCATAAGGATATTTTCTCTAATGGCTCAAATGGCGTCTCTGTCAGCACCTGTAGCAGAAGCGGAAGATTCCATGGTGGAGGCCCCCGAAAAGGATCTTGGATTGATTCTTATTATTGCTGCAAAGAATCTCTTTACTATTGGTTCTAACAACCAATTTTTCCCCATGATTGCTGAAAGGGACAATTTGGTAATATTGCGATAACATTCGCTCTCTGATTCTGAATTTTCTGCAGGACTCTCCATATCAATGGTATTGTGGGAAATACATATAGAAGTCCCGAACTCCAATCCTGCTGAAGAGCATCCACTGCCAAGGCTTCTGGACACGGAAAACGGCTGTAGAACTGCTGCCATTTTTTGTTTTGATGGTTTGCCATAAGATCTATTGTTGGCTGCCCCCATCTCTTGAAAACTTGAGGATGTAAGCTCCATTCCCCTGGATGCACTTCCTGACGGCTCAAATAATCTACCTGAATATTTTCTGTTCCCGCCAGGTGTAGGGCTGACAAGTATACCAGATTTTTCTCTGCCCATAAAAAGATCCCCCTCACTTCTTCGAGGAGCACTTTGCTTCTTGTACATCCCTGCTTCCGTATATATATGTCACTGTGGTCATATTGTCGCTTCTGATTAGCATGTTGGCTTTTTAGAGCACCCTGGAATTCTTCCAGAGACATTCTTACCGCTCTTAATTCCAGCAGATTTGCTGACTCTCCCTTTCTCTGCCACCTTCCCTGAGCGAAGCGGTCCTGAAAGAGGGCTCCCCATCCAGTTGCGGATGCATCTGTCATTATTGAGAGGAAGCTAGGTTGTTCCAATAGAAACCCCTTGTCCAAATGCCTTTGCTCGCACCACCATTCCAGATCTTTCTGTATTGACGCTGGCACAAACAGTATTTTGTTCATATTTTGGTGAGGTATTCTGACTCTGGACAGAAGAAAGTGCTGCAGTAATCTCATGTGCCATCTTGACCACCTTGTAAGAAAAACTGTTGTTGCCATTAGGCCTAACACCTTCATTATTGAGCGTACAGACGCTCGAGGATTTTGTATCAGATGTTGAACGGCCTGTATTATTTTGAGTTGTCTTTCTTTCGGTAATTTTACCTCGTTCAAATAGGTTCAAAACAATGCCCCTAGGTAAACGATTTCCTGGCTCGGTTCGAGATTGCTTTTTTCTCGATTGATGAGCCATCCGTGGTCTTGAAGAATTGTGCTTACCACCTTGGTCTGTTGTTCTGCTAAGTTATGGCAGTGTTACCTTGGTGTGAGGAAGTTGGCTGTCCCCTTGTACCCCATTATGGTAGTGTTACCTTGGTGTGAGGAAGTTGGCTGTCCCCCTGTACCCTGTTATGGCAGTGTTACCTCGATGTGATGAGGTTTACTGTCCCCTTAGTTCCGGTTATGGCAGTGTTACCTTGGTGTGAGGGGGTTGGCTGTCTCCCTGTACCCAGTTATGGCAGTGTTATCTTAGTGTGAGGGGGTTGGCTGTCTCCCTGTACCCAGTTATGGCAGTGTTACATTAGTGTGAGGGAGTTGTCTGTCTTCCTGTACCTGGTTATGGCAGTGTTACCTTGGTGTGAGGGGTTGGCTGTCCCCCTGTACCTAGTTATGGCAGTGTATCTAGTATTGCCCAGTCAGTGTGGGCATCTTGTATTGACCAGTCAATTTAGGCATCCTATAATGATCACTGTGGGCAATCTTAAATAGCCATTGTTTGCATAATGTACCAGTCCCACGGGGGCATAATTATATCTAATTTTTAATCCAGTGTGGTAGCCCTGATAGTTAAGGTTTGAGGTGCACTTCCTATAACCTGTGCCACTGCAGGTAAGTATAATCAGTCATATATAGTTTGTAGGTAGGCACACTCAATATGGTATTCAAACAATACTTATTTATTTAAGTGCTGAAAACAACAAATGCCAAATACACACAACGTTTCGGGGGGTCCAACCCCCTTCACCTGAGGAAGGGGGTTGGACCCCCGAAACGTGTGTATTTGGCATTTGTTGTTTTCAGCACTTAAATAAATGAGTATTGTTTGAATACCATAATTATATTTACCAGTGTTTGCTTGGGGGTCCTCTGTATCATATATATGCCCTATATATGTCAGCCTTCCAGTTTACCATCCACTGTAAGGTCAGCCATTCAGTTCACCAGCCACTGTTAAGTTAAAACTAGCTAGTGAAGGCTGACCTAACAGTATCAGATGAACTGGAGGGTTGACCTAGAAGTGTCTGTTGAACTGGAGGGCTGCCCTAACAGTGTCTGTTAAACTGGAGGCCTGACCAAACAGTGTCTGCTGAACTGGAGGGCTGACCTAAGAGTGTCTGTGAACTGGAAGACTATAAGATTCAGCAGCCACTATTAGTACAGCCATACAGTTCACCAGCCAATGTCAAGTCAGCCCTCCAATTCACCAGCCAGCTACCCCACCACACCCACCTCCACAAGCCACGTTTACTTTTTTAGCTGGAACACAGTACATTAATAAATAGGCAGTGAGCTGTGTACAGTATGTACAGAAATAAATAATACAGGAGTAAACTTTATTAGTGTTTTATTGGAACTTAATGAGGCATTGCCGTTATTAAAGTGAAGTTGATTGGTTGATGATGAACAAAGGGGGGCTCAAAACTTACCATTTGTCAAGGGCTCTGACTGCAGGACAACCATTTGGAACAGAGGAGTAAGATAAGGATATTTAACACTATACAATGGGGCCAGCAGTGGGTTAAATTTTAGTACTGGGGTAGATAAAATTTCTGAGCAGGTATTTCCTGTTTTCCCCAGCATTAAGTCATAACTGAGCGTGCTTCTCCCACGGGGCAGTGGGGAGGAGCAAAGGTCAGGTGATGTGACTTAAACAACTGGAAGCAGGAAATTTGAAAAGTCCTCACATTATAATTTCTCACAGACTGCATCCAGAGATGTGACCTAGGGCTCATTTTAAAAGAGAAGACGCAGGCTTTTATTTAAGCCTTACTTGTTCTGAGACCATTGTTGCTCTTTAAATACTTAAGGATTAATTGTGTGCGTAACAGAAGGACTGCCTGTATTTTAGCTGAAATGTTGTTAGTCCCCAATCTTATTAATATGCCAATAGGTTAAAGGATGATTATACTTACCTCCTCCCCACTCCTCTTCTTATATGCACGCTCTCTACCTAAGTCGCTAAGTCCTCCCCCCTGGGCTGTTTCCACTTACACTGTTATACACAGCGCCACTCCACTAGGCTCTGCCCCCACATCTCTGTCTGTGACAAGGCCAATAGGAAGACACGCTCTGCAAAAAGAGTTTCTTGCTATTGGACCCATTGCAGAAGCAGACAACGGAGCGGAGCAGCACTGTGTAAGTATAACAGCATAAGTGCAAACAGCCCAGGTGGGAGGACTTAGCAACTTAGGTCCACACCCTTGGTAGAGAGCGTGCATATAAGAAGAGGAATGGGGAGGAGATAAGTATAATTGTCCTTTAAGGATCTGAGCTTAATACAGAGAATTGCAAGCGATTGGGTCACATGTTAAAGTTCCTTTGTAAATGGATTGGTGTGAATTTAAAGGGAAATTTCATCCCATAAATGAAAAATTGTACATGAGTTAATTATCCCACAAACACCAAAACTGGTTAGAAATCTGAGAGATGTAAGTCTGACCTGAAATGCTGACTGGTGTTCTATTACATCTCTTTCTGCTTTCTGGTTCTTCCAGTTAACAGTTGTTAGTCATGGATGTAACAGTTGACATCACAGACAATGACTGAATGCTATTCCCCTAGCTGCCCTCTCTAAGCATGTAAAAGGTTGTGAAAAAGCTTAAATGGGGCGATTTACCCAGGAGCGCTGCCGGCGTGCAGCACTCCTGCCCCTTCTTAATGTTGCGCTAACTGATTTACATTCAGTTAGCGTGACATTAAGGCTTGCTTTGCGACGGCTGTGTGAGATCCGGAACAGGAACTTGCACAGCCGTCGCAAACCTATTTACCAGAGGCTGCGCGGCCCTTAAGACGTAAGTAATTAATGCCACTAATAGTTGGCATTAAATACTTACGTCAGGGTGAGATTCACCCAGAGCCACGCAGCTTCTGGTAAATCCTGTACGGGAGTTTTGCCCAGAGCAGTTGTGGCTCTGGGTGAATCTCCCTAGAAGGGCTTAAATAGGAGGTGGAAACGTTAGAGAGGCAGAGGGAAGCGGGAGAGCATAATTTTGCTTAATAACAGATAATCCCTGTCTCTTTGCTTTCTATGTATTGAAGTTTTAGAGGGTGATTAACCTATACATATTTTTTTTTGTTTGAGAATAGGTTGCCCAGACAAAGTCAGTCTCAGCAATCACCTTAGGCAGCTGCAGTTCTCTATGCTGCTGTCAATCAACAGACAGACTAGATACTTTTTTTAAAACAAAAAAGGCTGCTTCTCACTGGATGCTCAATTAACAATGTAACAATCCATGTAACAATGTATGTAACAAGCTCTAGGGGAAGTACAGCTGAAGACTGAAACTTTTCCCTCTGCAAACTAAAAGGGGAGATTCCAGGTTGCTAATTCCCCCTAAACACGCCATTGCAGCATACCAGTTGAGACCCACCATCTACCACCTATTGGAAATTTTTGAAACAAATAAAAAAAAAAGATTTTTTTTTTTTTTAACTGGATGCTGCCATTGTCAAGAAATAAATAAAAAACACTAAACTAATATCCATGTGTGTACAGTTTATACTGCATACAGTTCTATTATTTTACAGACAGATGATACCATTTTCTTTTACACAGTGATTTTGCCAGAAACTGACTATTCTACTGTTAGTACAAGGGTGGAATGATATCTCACCGCCTACTCATTTCTGGGACACAGCCAGGGTCTTAGATCTGCATTCCAAAAGCCAATGTGACAGTTTCCAGGAAACTAAGTTGAAAGTTATTTTTTTAATTTCACCTTAAACATAGTGACGGTAACCCTAAATTAATTCTGTCAAGGTTCTTGTTTCTAACGCTTTTAATAGCACCAATCACGAGAGAAGGACAATCCCAAACTAACATAGCATAACGTACACTGATCACCAGATATTAAAGGAGAAATGGGTAATATATCCTGCTATTGTTAAAAATCCCACAGGTATGTCAATAAATTCTACTCGTATGTGTTACTTATTGTATCAAGTAACATTATACTCTAATGGGATCCAGGTTTTATTAGAACATAAAGGACATAGATCTGTGTAAACAATGCAATATTGGATTACACCTTGTGTGGCACCCTAAGTCTTTCAGTCTGCAGTGACCTCTATGAACACAGTTATGCAATTGGTTTTACAAAACCAAAAGGTGTGTCAGTACTCACAATGATGTGCTGTACCTGATATACTAAAAATATACCTACACTAAAAACCTACCCTTCTTGTTATGATGGTGTTGTTTAAAGTATCACTTCACATCTGCTAGAAATTACAGCTAGAAATTACACATCTGCTAGAAATTACTGCAGATTATGCCTAAATTACACATTAGGCATATCTGCAGTAGGTTAATCTGCAGCAACCAATCATGTTATTTAAGGCTGGGTACACACCAGCAGATATTTTTGACTGAACGACCGATCTTTCTCTATATCTGTTGACAATGCCCTAATTTTTCCTATCCAATCGGCACACTGCCTAGGGGTAATTATTGACTCCTCTCTCTAACCACATTAGCTATGTTGCAAAATCCTGCCACTCTTTCCTTCACAATATAGCAAAAATCCGCAGGTTCCTTTCTCTCCCGATTACCGCTATGCTTATGCACGCTCTCATTCTATCCAGTGGCGGCTCCAGCTCCAGAATTTTCCAGGGGCACAACATGGGCACAAAGGCTAACAAATGGGGCACATTAAAAAAACACCAATAATCTATGTCAGTATAATGTAAGGTGTACAAAACAGCTATTACACTCCTTACAGTGAGAGAGAGAGAGAGAGAGAGAGAGAGAGAGAGAGAGAGAGAGATAGCAGTGATAGATAGCAGTGATAAATAGCTAGATAGATAGCTAGATAGAGATAGACAGACACAGACAGACAGACAGACAGACAGACAGACAGACAGACAGATAGATAGATAGATAGACAGATAGACAGATAGATAGATATGGAGATAGATATATAGATACATAGATAGATATGGTATATAGATAGATATAGTATATAAATAAACAGATAGATATGGAGATAGATAGGTAGATATGGAGGGAGATAGATAGATAGATAGATAGATAGATAGATAGATAGATAGATAGATAGATAGATAGAAAGAAAACTCAAGCAGCAGCAACAACAGCCCACCACAGGCACTGGGCCTAAGGTAAGATAAGGATAAGGAATTAAAAAAAAACAGCCAGTGGACAGCACCAACAACCCATCCCAGTGAAAATATATACAATAAAAGACTCATGCTATCCCACTGGGATGGTGCTAGTAGGAAATAAATAATCCTAAAAAAACACAATAGGACAAAAGACGCCCGTATACAGCCCCCTAAATTAGCACTCCCCCACTTTAACCTACCCCAGTGACCCCACACTCTTCCTAATAACACTGTCCCAGTATAATCAAGTTTACCTACAGTGACTGGCATAATTAAGTTTGCCCACTGGTATAATCAAGTTTGCCTACAGTAACTGGTATAACCAAGTTTGCCCACAGTGACTGGGATAATTAAGTTTGCCCACAGTAACTGGTATAGTCAAGTTTGCGCAGTGACTGGTATAAAAAAACAAAGCTGAATTATACTCAGCACCCAGGAATCCGAAATCGTTGAGGCCCAGGTCTTGGAGAAAAGACTCAATCTTCCTCCTACTTTCTCCATCTGGACCAGCGTACCCCTATTGCTGGGAGGACTGCGTTCCAAACGTACCGTTTTTTGGGGCACCTGAAGACTGCCTTCCTGTTTTCCAGGCAGCTGGTCTGTTCTGTTCCGTCCCAGGCCTATAAAATTTTGAGTCCCAAAAGGACCTCTCTCTGTTAAATGCCGACTCAAATCTTGGCTTCTTGCTTCTGCGGTCCTGCGGCAGAAAGGCGCTCTTTCCACTTTGAGCTTGTATCTGCAAACCATGACTTAAGCCACAGTGCTCTTCGAGCCGCCACTGACAAGGCCATTGACCTGGCCGATAGGCGTACAATGTCTACTGAGGCTTCTGTGAAAAAGTCTGTCGTCATTTTGATCTCAGATAGCATTTCCACCAGCTTTGGACATTTGACATTTGACCCAATAGCCTCTTCCATTTTCTGGACTCATAATTTCATAGCCCTGGATACTGAGGTCATAGCCATGGCCGGCCTACATGATGCCCCTGCAGCCCCATAAGCTTTCTTTAATGAGAACTCCATTCTCTTTTCCATGGGGTCCTTGAAAATTGCTGCATCCTCTACCGGTAGGGTAGTCCTGCGGGCTAATCTTGAAACTGCTGCATCCACCTCCGGGGATATTAAGGATACTTTTTGAGGAAATCTTCCAGCTACTGCAAATTTTTATCTGTTTTTTTCCACTCTGCTTCCATTATTTCTCGCATGGAAAAATGCAGTGGAAAAGTAGCCGACTTCCTTTTTATTGAGGGAAACAGCTTATCTGCAGTCGAAGATAGCGGAGTTTCTACAGTAAGCGATAGAGAGCTTCTTACAGCCTTTATCAGTGGCTCAATAACTGAGGCGTCAAAGTTCTTCTCAATCTCTAATTCCTCATCTTCCGAAAGATATGATTGCTCCTCCGATCTCTCATCTTCGGAATACAGACAGTCTGAATCTACTGATCTGGATTCCTGACTCCGTGTTCTTTTCTTTGAATTGGAACCTTCCATTCCTTTTTCTACTGCTTGCTGAATGCAGCGCATCAAGGTATCGAATGATTTATTCTCCGACGTGGAAGGCTTGACAGTAGACTCCTCCTCGTCTATAGCTTTACTGCTGTCAAACTTCAGTATCGGCTCTTGAGTAGAGAGGCTGCAAGACACAAAGTGAATACAGCCATAAATGGCTGTGCTAGCACACACTCCCCACTCTCTATATACTTACCCCCGGCTCACCTAGATCCCTTGGGGTGACTCTTGGCAGAGCTACCAGACTCCATGGCTTTAACTGCAATAGGAGGCTGAAAGAAAAAGACAGGCAAAAAATCTATACTTTAAAACTGCATTAGCACCTCTTCCACAGCCCCCCTTTTACCTGCCTAGCAGGTATCCTACCTTCACAGACACAAAACCGGCTCCTGGCAAAGTGGGAGAGAGGACACAGCTGACACACACTGCTTCCCTGGACTCAGCGCTGCAGCTTTGCGCCAAACAGCCAGGGAATATTTCTACCCGGCTAGCTCCTCCCCGCCACCTCTCTGGACCTGATCATTGGAGGTTCCAGCTGCGGGAGGGGCAAAGAGAGAGAGACGCGCCCGAGAATGCTCCAATAGGAGCGCACTTTCCACATGCGGCCGCCTGACCAATCGGAGCGGCTGGCCCAAGACTCGCGCGGCCGCGCTTGCTGATGACATCACGCCGCGGGCCATCTTGGATGGGGAACACATGCACCCGATCGTGCAAGACTGCCCCAGGCCCAGTAACCTTGGGCTTCTTTCCCCACAGGCTGCTCCTGAAGAGGAGGCGACACGGGGGAGCATCAGGCCTGCCAGAGAGTGGGGAGAGACACAGGCCTGGATAAGAATCCGCAATGGACGGTGAGCTGGCGATGTGATACTCCCTATGGTGTCCATGGACAGGAAGGAAAAAAGACAAGATATAGTTGGGGGAGGGTACCTTTATACCTTAATGGCTTTTTAACTTCCTGTCCATAGGACCTATGGGGGTTAACCCATTTTGGGGACATGGGTTAACCTGGGGGAAAAGGCGATTTCCTGAATTTGCTGCAGGATAATTTTCTCTCAAAGGTGGTTGAGGCTCCTACTAGAAAAGGAGCTCTGTTGGATCTGGTACTATCTAACATCTTGGAGCGCATTATAGATATAAAGGTTACTGGAGGCTTAGGGAATAGTGACCATGAAATAGTAGCGTTTGGACTTTGTTATCGAAAGGAAAAGTGAGCTGGGTTAACAAAGACTTAATTTTGGGAAGGCAAATTTTCCCAGGTTAAAAGCAGCTCTTCAGAATGTCAACGGGGATAATGTGTTATCAGGTAAAGGTACTGAACAGAAGTGGACTGTGTTCAAGGGGATTTTAAGCCATTTCACATCTAAATTTATACCCTTGGGAAATAAATGTAAAAAAAATAAAAATGCGCCCATGTGGCTGAATTCTGATGTAAAGAGGCAAATTGAAAGGATAAAAAAGGCATTTAAAACCTTTAAGTCAGAGGGAATGGAAAGGGCCTTTAGGGATTATAAAAACTGTAACAAGGAGTGTAAGAAAGCAATCAAACTAGCTAAAATTAATAATGAAGTTAGGATAGCTGAACAAAGCATCGCTAAGCCTAAATTTTTTTTTTTAAGTACAGTATATTAATAGTAAGAAGGTGAGAACTGAGAATGTGGCACCATTAATCAACAGGGATAAGTTAGTTAAGGATGATGGTGATATGACTTGAATATTTTTTTTCCTCTGTATACACTATAGAAGATCCAAGAACAGATATCATAGAGTATAGTAGCAATAATGGTATAAAAGATTTAAGTGCAGTTTGGTTAACTGAGGATATGGTACAGAAAGAACTAAATAAGGTTAATATTAATAAATCTACTAGACCGGATAAAATACATCCTCGGGTACTTAGGGAGCTAAGTTCAGCTTTATCTAGGCCATTGTTTCTTATTTTTGCAGATTCTCTCGTGTCTGGAGGAGTGCCTCTGGATTGGAAAAAGGCTGATGCTATTCCAATATTCAAAAAGGGTAGTCGTTCACAGCCGGGTAATTACAGGCCTGTAACTTAAGGGGTGGGGAAGATCCTGGCAATTTTAATAAGGGAACATGTTCTAGAGTATGTTTCAAGGACTGACATTATAAGTAGTAACCAGCATGGATTTAGGAGAAATAGATCTTGTCAAACTAACTTGCTTGACTTTTATGAGGAAGTAAGTAGAAATTTAGACTCTTAGTCATTTGATACAAACCCCCATTGGCGACTAATGAATAAGCTGAGGTCTGTTGGTCTGGGAGTCACATTTGTACATGGATAGAACATTGGTTAATGAATAGGATGCAGAGAGTAGTTGTTAATGGGGCTTTATCATTATGCACTAAAGTGCTAAGTGGAGTGCCACAGGGTTCTGTGTTGGGGCCGCTTCTATTTAATCTATTAATGATTTGGAAGTGGGTATTGTCAGCAAGGTTTCTGTGTTTGCTGACGACACAAAACTTTGTTGACCATTAAAAACTTGTGCAATCGTTGCAGGGGGAACTAGATAGATTGTCACATGCTGCTAAGTGGCAGATGAGATTCAATGTTTATTGCCTGATCCTTGCCTCATCATTTCTTCCTAAAAATATTAGGTCAGGTCTCAGTTTACTGTGAGAAAGTTATTGCTTCGTTTCATGGGCCCCACGCGTCTCCTCCCCTCTAGAGCAGTTAACAACGGTCTTTGCGGCCCCTCGTGTTTGGTTTGGCGTTGCAGGGCCTGTTTACTTGGCGCGCAGCACTTGCGGCCTGGATGTGGGACCCACTACGTCTAGATGGTAGTGAGTGGCCTTTCGATGGATGTTTGCAGGGGCTGATGTCTTGGCAGGCAGCGTGGGTCTCCTTGACTTCAGTACGGCTGCCCATGCTCTCAAGGCTCCAGCGGGGAGTGCCTGATTTTACCCTTTTCATAGCGGGGTCAGATCTGCGTTCAGCCCACGCGGCTGTATGCAAGGTATTTCTGTCTAGGAAGTAAGCCCCTCACTCTTTGGGTCAGTATAATTGTTGGGGTGTCTGTCCTGATACAGTCACAAAAGTTTTTTAAGGGAGCTCCTGTCTTTCACGTCTCACTCCATGCCAGGCCACGCCCCCAGGGAAGAATAACCTTTGTTAAAATTATACTGTTACCCAAAGTATTGTACGTGTTCCAACACTCCCTTTCCTATATACCCCCAAGAATTCAACTCCTTATTGATCTCATTGGTCTGGGGAGCAGGATGGCCTAGAACAAAGCTGAAGGTCCTCCAGTGCCAGAAATCAGCAGCAGGACTTGCATTACCCAACTTCCTATATTACTACCTGACTAGCCAGTTTAAATACCACTGGCTCCGACCACCAAAAGACACTCTGGATGTAGACCAGGAAATTCAAACACAGGGTGACCCTGGATTAGAACCAATGCTACATGCATAATTACCTGGGCAACCAATGGCAGTCTTAAAATCCAAAAGTATGAAATAGTAGGTGGAGGAACTGACCTACATATACATATATACAAGGTGTGGCGACAGTTGATATTGGTGCTCGGGCTGGATATGGGATATATCACCAATCTGGTGCAATCATAGATACCCCCAGTTAGCTTCCTTTACCAACTATGCAGATTGGGATCATAGGGGCATTCGGTTCTTCTACCAAATAATACATGGTCAACAACTAATGTCCTTTGCAGATCTTAAATAGGTATGATTTACCATATCATAACTTTCGATTACTACAATTAAAGGGTATCTCCACTGATGGAAAAACGTTTTTTTTTTTTCCCTATATGAAAGTTCACCTTCCCCCAACCCCCCTCCTACCTTTTTTTCCCCAAAATTCAGCTCTGTTTCTTTGCAGCAGCCTCTGCAAGCTGTGTAGCTCCTGGGGGTGTGTCTGCTACTGTGCTGGGCAGGCTGTCAGTCAATGTGCATCATCACATGCATATTGATGATTTCTGCCACACCCAACAGACTACTGTCCCCATTTTTAATTGCATAGAGCTGCCCAGGGCAAGTTTGTCCCTGTACTTACCAGCGTAGTCCACCCCTGAAAGCAGTGCAGAATTCATTATGACATTAAAAAAGGATGGCTGTAAGAAAGGGGTAATAATGTTTTGGCCAACGTTTAACTATCCAGCAGTGCACATATTTCTGGTTTTAGTTTTGATAAAGTCTACAATCCATGATTGTGTGAATGGGCATTGCCATATGAGGTGCTCCACTTTCCTTACATTCAAAGCTTTCTGGCTTGCATCCCCTTTTACACATTTCAGCCTGACTGATGATAGCTGTGCCTAATGAGATATAGAAAAGTGGTTGTTATGGTTATGAGACCAACACACGGACTCCGTTGTTTAACATGGGTGGGTTTATTAGCAAAAAATGTGATATGTCCTGTTTTGGGGCTCCTGCCTTTTCAAACGGGTCACTGAGTAATAAACCTAATGGGTTGTCTTGGTCTCCTATCTGACACTCTTATAATGTACCTACTGTTCAAGGACAACAGCGTTGTTCACCCTGTAACTATTAATATTGTGGGGAAATTTGCATTCAGGCTGAATTTTTTTTTCCCATTTTGGATTCTTTTATCTTCTGTCTGGTCAACAGTACAATATGCACACATTAGTAATTGTAAAATGACATTTGAGGATCCAACTATAATTGTGTTTGTGTAAGTAGAAGATCCATTTAGCACTTTGGTACCATTCTCCTCTGCTTTGGACATATTTCATGTTCTCTCTATTCCTTTCAGGAGTATGTGTGGGAGGCATCACACTACTTGGTCCAGCAAGTTTTTAGCAGCCTAAAGGAAATGTTCTCTGGAACTAGAGAGATACAGGTAAAGAAACCTTCCTCTTACCTATGTATAACCAAGTGCTTTTTCTTTTGTTATTCCTTTACTTTTTACACCACTCTTTGTCACTCTTCCTTTAGCAATGGCTAACAGACAGTGCTCGCATGATTTCAAAATCTGGAAACACTGTGGAGTGGCTAACACCTCTAGGGTTACCTGTTATACAGCCTTATCATCGCAGCAAGCCATTCCTGGTAAGATAAATTATATTCAAGAATAAGGAAGAAAAACATGTTTCTACCTCTTTACAACATAATTATAATTCTATATATATAAAAATATTATTCTCCCTCTTTACAAAGCAATGGTAAGTCCTCATCAGAATATGGAATAGTTTTGGAATACTGTTTATAAAAAAAGACATCTTGGAAATGAAAAGAGTTCAGAGAAGGGCAACTAAATGAATAAGTTGAATTGAGGGCATTGACTATGTAGACAGATTGGACAAGTTGGGGCTTTTTACACTGGAGAAGTGACGCATACACAAGCATATGATCTCTTTATACAAATAAATGAATGGGTCATATAATAAACTCTGGTGCATTGTCCTTGGATAAACACGTTTTTAGGAGTCTTCATAAAGGATGCTATGGGCACTTGATTTTCTGTTTCTTCATTTTAAGGTGGATAATATTTTTGTTGTTTGAATGAAATGTTTCTCCTTTTTCTTTTCAGTGCCACAGCAACTTGCAGGTGGTTAATTTGCAGAACACCCATGATGCCAATGAGTAAGTACTCTTTGTACACAGTGTAATGTGTTGTACCATGTAACTTGCTTTCCTATCCAGCTGGTGATCATCATATTTTGCTTTTTGGATCTGGGGTTTATGTAAAAAGAGGCGCAAAACTTGCCTGTGCTCGTAATCTAAGGGCTCTTACACACCAGCAGATTCTTTGTTGTGGCCGACCACTTGCCATTAGTGAGTGGTCGGCCAGGATGAATCACTGTCTGTTGTGGTGAAAGTAGACCATTTGCCACAATGGATCATACTGCCCATAGGAGACCGCACAACCGGACGTTATTTATTGGTATGTTCCAATGCCTGTTCCTCAGATCAAGACGAATGGGCGATCGACATTGGGGGTGGACAGACCACAGATTTTTCTGCCTGACTGACTGATACATGCAAATATCCCTTATTTGACCAGAAAAATCTGCCCGGGTATAATCGGCCTAAAGCATCCAATTCAATGTTGGCTTTTTACTGGTATACCACAATTAGAAAAGATTTAATAAACGCTGATTGGTTGCTGTAGGTTAAGAGCACAGGCAAATTTTATCACCTCTTGGTGCATGAACTTAAGGCTCCTACACACGTGCGATTGCAGGTGCCGACCCGCGACGCACGATGTGTACGAATGGTCGTTTCAGGCGATAATTGGTCCATGTATGGACACTTTAGTGGCCGAAACGGGCACTCGTTCTGGGATGGTTGCCCGATAGCCAGGCGGATCACTGTACGAGCAGACATTTTGGCCGACAAAGTGTCCATACACAGGCCGATTATCAGCCGAAACTGCCGTTCGTACACGTGTGTACGAACCTTTAGTCTGACATATCCTAATCTAATCTCCTGTGTATGTGTTTCCTCAGAGTTGTCTGTTTAAAGCTGAGTACACACATTCCCAATAAAGGGCCAATCTCGTGGGTACCGACTGGCATTTCAAACAAAAAATTTCCCTTGGTTGCAGTCTGACCCCTGTACTAAAGGTGGATTGGCCGCGATAGTAGGGAGTATGTCAGTCACAAACGATGTCCCTTTACTTTATATAGAGAGAACGCTTTTGACTGTGTGTAGTCACATCTTTCAAAGATGACAGACAGAATCTTGCAGGTTGGTCCACGTGTACCCACCTTAAGCCATACTAGTGTTCCTCTCATCTATTGCTTATCCCCATTAGTTTGTTTGTTTTCTTTTAGACGTCCAGACACTATGAAACAAAAAAACGCATTCCCTCCAAATTTCATCCACTCCCTGGATTCAACACACATGATGCTAACATCTTTGCATTGTTACAGGTATTTTCTTTTGTTCTGCTTCACATTATGCTAACTGAAAGATCAGAACCTATGTAATTAGAACATGTTTGGGGACAGCATTTAAATGGGTTATATCTGATAATAATATAGAGTGAAAATACCTCTTTTAAAGAAATCTTTAAATAAAAAACAATCTGTGTCTTTTTGTTCTCTTCCAGTCCAAGCTTTTTTTGCTTGCATATTTACATTTTGAAGGCTAGAAGACAGTCAATCTAGGTTCTAATATCATTTGTGCCTTTAGAGATTATTTCAAATTATTGGTCATAGTTGCAGTGTTTACCTTTAGGTTCCGTACACACGTCCGATGCCACGGATGAGACATGACTACCAAACGAAAGATACAACTGCAATGAATGGGTGTTTCGCCCGATAGCCGCTATTGTGTATGCGTTCCCTCAGGCGCTGTTCTTTGATCTGCAGCGGCGTTGTACCAACTCAGTGCCATCAGACAAACCTTCAGTGTAGGAGGCACAAATGATGCTAGCACAATATTAATGTGACATTTTGTTATTGTACAATAATTGTATTGCTGGCCAATGACCAAATCTGAACAAGAAAATCAGTCCTTTTATTCATTTGGACATTCTGAAAAATTTCTCTTGATATGCATATTATTGCTATGATAGGTATATTAATAATATTGTGGCTAATGTGTCCGCCTTTTAATTTGGATGTGGTTGAAAATGGTGCGCCAAAGGAGAATTCTTTTTCACTAAAAAAATAGAACTGTCCATACTTTTGAGAGGACCAGGTGAGCCAGGCATCCAGTCTGCTACTAGTCTTTAAAGCTGGGTACACACCATAAGATATTTTCGTCCAACCGACCAATAGTGCCGTGTATCGGTAGGTAGGCCGGAAATATTGCATGGTGCGGGGCAGCCGGCCGTGACAGACGGCCGTATCCGATAAAAGGGTGATCGGGACTGTTGGTAAATCACAGCCAAACGTGTGGTTCCCTATGGGACTGCTTAATCAGTCACGCCAACTGTCGCTGGTGACAGTTATTTGTCCTGGCCGAGCGCTCGCTAGTAGTGAACGCTCGGTTGGGACAAAAAGTCCCCCTCTGCGTACCCAGCCTAAAGTTTCAACATTTCCTGGTGCAGAAAGTCTACTTAAAGGGCAAGTCCAGCCCCAAAATGAAAACTTACAAACAGGTAAATCACCCCCCAAACCCTAAACGGTAATCGTTTGAAACCTGAAATATATAAGTCTAACCTGAAATCCTGCACAATGTCCTGTTTCCCCTGTTTCTGCTTCCTGGTTCTTCCAGTTAGTAACTGTCAGTTATGGATTTGACAGTTGACATCACAGCCAATGACTGAATGTTAATCCCCTGTCTGCCTCTTCTGAGCATGCCCAGGCTCAGTACAGGTTTCTAAATTGCTCAGTTTCCATGAGGCATCCAGAACCATAGCAGGCATACAGTAATGAATTCATAGGACAAAGTAGGAAATATCAACATATTTTAATGAGGCCATTCTTTCTAAAAGACGTTATTATGAGGGTGGAGTTGCCCTTTAAACAGGAAAATTATTTTTAATTAGAAATTGTTTTTTTTTTTTTAAAGCAGTTTTGCTAAACTTGGCTCTTTAATTGCAGAACTACTACTACTACCACCATCCATCAAAAACAATATAAGATGTCAGATGCCACTCTGGAGCATTTATATAGACTTATTGCCTAAGTTTATTGGTCAGTTTAAAAAAAAAAAGCCTTCCTCTGGATCAACAGTTAGGCAGGAAATGAGGCTATTGCTAGATTGGTTGGTTTTCAACACTTAAAAATAAAATTGGCCATTTATTGCAGTTGGCTAAAAGGGAGAACCATGTTCGATTAATATCTTTCAGTAATCAATATGGGTGTTATCTATTTTTGGCCTTGATCTAGCTAACTTTATTTACTGTTTTTTCAGTGTGCTTAGTGTTTCCTGGTATATGAGAAAATGTATTGTGGAGCCAGATATTTTTTTAAAGTAGCCCTTTGCTTTTGTGTGTGTTTGCCAGTGTCTATTCCTGACAAAGTATCTCGGTTAAGATGTGGAAAATATATTTAGCCCTACCTACAGGCAATGCATGGTTGTAACATATAGGAGGCACTGTTGTGTAAGGATGCAGTGGACGGTCTATTCAACATTAGCTACCAAGCATCAAACCAGTATATCCCAGCTGCTAGAACAAAGACATTGCCTCTATGCTTGTATTTGTGAATCTGTTTGATGGAAAGTCTAGCTACAAGGTTGTTTAAAGCCCAAACTTTAAGAAATAGGACTTTATGATTTTTTCTTATTAATGAAACCTTATTTCAATTTCTATAGGGTCACAGCATATATTTTCTGCACCTTTGTTTACCTCTCACATTCTGATATACACGTTCCATGTTAGTGTTTGTACAAGGCAACTACATCTTGCGCAAAAGTTTTGTGGCGATACCTGTAAATGGGAGAATCTAGGTGGTAGAGCGCAATGAGAATTATAACTCATACAGAAAGTTACCCAGCCAGAACACCTACACAAAAGAGTACTTTGAAGCTTTGTCAAACCAATAGGCATTGATTGAACGGCATTAACCATCCTTTTATAAACGATTAACAAACAATTTTTTTTCTCAAATTTGACAATAAGTGTACTCCGGGTTAATAAAATACATTATAACTTTCCTGCAGACATGGCCTTACATTTGTATCTGTACATGACTGCTTCTGGACCCACGCAGACACGGTTGATGTTATGAACAAGGTAGGATGCTTGTTTGATTTTAGCAAATACCTGCTGTGCTTCAAAACTGTAACCATGTACTTACTGGTGCTTGTAGATTTATTATGAATCACATATCCATAACATAGATTCCACTTCACAAATTCAGCTTGAATGTATAACTGTATATAAATTTAGTTTGAATGTATAACTGATCCTACACAACCTTATTTAATGCACAATTGGTGTTTGGACTGGCTGATAAATTTTATAGTCATTTGCACATAGAGCTCTTGACAAAGTGGCTTTCTGCCTCAAAAGCCATAGAGCTAAGCGTTCTCCTTGTGTATATTGTCAGTGTGTTGCTTGGTTTTATGTACATGACTAATGAAGTGTAAGGATTTTAAATACATCCGAGACTACAGCTTATCTCTGGCTACTGTATTTTAAACCACTTATTAAGGCGATCTTCTAATTGTTACAAACCCTCCTTAGGTTTGTAGGGAGCAATTTGTGGCCTTGCACAGTCAACCAATACTCCAGAACTTGTCAAAATTCTTACTGCAGAAATACTGTCATGGTTTCAGGTGAGCACCTAATGGATTAAAGTATTAATGCAAAGGTATAAATATTATTTAATTATGAAATTCAGAAGTTATATTATCTTTACAGTAATGCATTCATTTGTAAGCAGCAAAATTTGCCATTTATACTGTAGCCGAACAGATGTTTCATTTAGCATAAAATGATATGTTAATGACAATCAACTTAAAGGGCAATTATGGCCACCCAACTCACCCTCTCAGTTAATAGTACCCTGAGTGAGGGTCTAAACCTAGTGGTTCTCTCCCCTAGGTCTTACCTATTTGCAGAAAACAAGCCCTGCAAAGTCGGCTTTGTGAAGCCGCTTGCAGGGCTCCCCTGCTATAGTCCTGGACTATGGTAAGGCTGATTGGTGGGAAGAGGCACTCTGCAAGTCTTTCCATTAGAACATAGTAATGGAGCATGAATAAAGACATACGTCTGTCTAGTCCAATCTTTATATCCTACTCCTCAACCCTACCTAACAGTCGTTCCAGAGGAAGGAAGGTGGGAAATGCTGAAGGTGGGGATTCCTTACAGACTCAAAATGTCAATCGGAAAGGATTCCTGGATCCCAGAAGTACATGTATGAAAGGAGAACTATCGTGTGTATAGTTATTTTAAAAATACAGTTAAAGGAAAACTAAACCCAAAATACAAAGGCTTCACAGACTCTCTAACTGTCACTTAGTAAAACCATTCGTTTCTCACCTGTGTTTCTCACCTCTGAATTCAGCCTTTTAGTGTAGAAATCATTTATAGAACATTTCTGAGTACTGGCAATCTATGTCACGGCTGGCATCTAGTGTTGCCTCTTCCTGGTGGTCCAGGTACCAAAAATCCTTTTGCACATGCTAACTAGCTACCTTGTGTTTGTTTTCCACTCCCCTTATGCTAAGCTGCGTGTAACAGTTGAACTCAGAGTCCCCACCTGCCAGTGTCTCCCAGCCAATCATCAGAGATAGCAGTGAATATTATAGGGGGATTTACTGCTCCAACAGCTAGTTTTAGCGCAGGATTTCAGCATCAGCAAACAGCTGTTGTTAAAATTTGCAAACGTGATATTGGATCGCAAACAGGACATTTACCCACAGCGATATCGGCTCTGGGTAAATGAGCCCGTGTGTCTTTGTATGTGTTTATTTCTGCACACTACCATATATTATATTAGTCTGTGTATACTGCAATGTATATTTAGGGCACGGCCACACTGCTATGCACCTGAATCGCACACCATTTACATGCATTTGCGCTTGCTATTTGTCGATTTCCATTCTGAAAATGCGATTGCAAGATCGTAAGTTTTTGGTGCGTTGCTGCGATTTCAATACAATTGAAAAATCGCAATTGCCTGAAAAACGCGCTTGTGTGGCCTAGCCCTTAGAAGTGTAATGCAAGCTGCATTGATTTCAGTTTAGCCATACAGCATGTATTTAATGCAATGGAACTTAGCAATTTCCTGAGGCTGTGACCCCACTTAAGTGCAAGGGAGGATGCACATTTGCAGTAATGTGCAATCGTGCTCGCTTCCGTGCATGGGTGTTGCGCATCCAGAATTGGACCCTAGGAAATCACATGCAATACAGACCAAAAATTGTGATCGCATGCACTCCAACAGCACACTGAAACACATTGCATGTAGTGGGGCCGGTCCCATAGGTTATTACATGATTGCACTCCCACGCGCACAATCGGATTGCAAACCTAAAACGTGCTAGAGGGAGTAGCCCTAAGAGTTTGATTCTTAAAGGGAAAGGTGGCAACCCCAGTAGAATTGAACTGACCACTTTACAAGGTACACTTATAAAAACAAAACAGCTCAGAGCTGCAGGTGCAGCATATTGACTTGAATATGGTCTTAGCACAGCTCTGTGCAATGCATTTTACAGGCCACCTTTGCCTTTAAGACCCAAACTTATTAAATCTACATGTTGCAGTGCTAACTACCATTGCATTAAATACAAACTGTATCATCCTGCATCATGCTTCTAAAGAAAATACTAACAACCTTTTGTTGTGTAGATATTATCAGGCCTATGTCATAAAAATTTGCATCATTTTTAAAGATAAGAACTTTTAATACATAGGCCTGTATATGTGTTTGGGTCTTAAAGGCAAAGGTGGGAACCCTAGTTGGAAGAGGGTTTTTGTTTATGCAAAACTTCCCACAGGCAGCCCACCTGCTGCATTCATTTTATGTAACATGTTTGCATTCCCTCTTACAGTACCCCTTTAATTGGCATTCCCTCCAATAATTCCAATTAATATGTACATTTATAGAAAGCTGCAAGAGGCATACCCTTGAAGCTATCCTCCACCCATACAGGTGGAGGATAATCTAATGTGTTGCAGGTGGAGGATAATATAATGACCCTTATCTTAGCACAGCTCTGTGCAATGCATTTCTCTGTATAATGCATTTCTTAGCTTAGCTCTGTACTACAGTTTGTTGTATTTATACAGACAGGTTAATTAAAGACACACTCTTCCTACCCTTCAACATTCCCTTTAATAAGGTACACTGATGTGAAATGTATTGCACAAAGCTGTGCTAAGATCAGGTTCACTTTACTATCCTCCCCCTGCACCATGTGGTTCCTATAAAAACACACTTCTACTACCGTACCAACATTCCCCTTAAAGAATGTACACTGATGAGAAATCGGGCGTACCTGAAGGGGCCCGGGGAATGAGGTTGGGAGTGGAAACACACAGGTGCTGAAAATGTAAACAAGACAAAAGTACTGGCAGGCAAGGGAAAAGCTTCAGATTTAGGGAACAAACAGAACCTAAAATGTGCTCATAGAGGTAAATAAAAGGCCCCTGAGTGTAACTTCCATGCTGAGAAGGATGTTGAGACAAGTACTTTCTAACTTATACTTTGATTTTTTTGTTCTCCTTTAAAATTTAAGTGCTTGGGACAGGGATATAGGATTCAGGGGTGTCTCTCTAATGAGGCTAAATGAGCAAAATGCTCAGGGCAGCGCCCCTGCTAAATATTAGAGAGGTGGCAGGCAGAGCTCACTTTTAATTTTTTTTTTTTTTAGGAAAGAGGCAGGCAGAGCAGAAGGAAAATAAACATAGCGCCTAGTAGTACAAAGGGGCGGCATACAAAAGTTTGGTTCAGGTGGCAAAACCCCAGAGACACCCCTGATAGGATTGGTAATTCCTACATCGCAATATTGTTTCTGTGAGGAGCGCCAGTCCATATAAAACTGATTCTGCCAGTCTTCCTCCTGGCTTCAGCACGATCTTTAGTAAAGGACTAGTCCAAGTCTAACCTGGCAAATGGAAACGGTTAGTAGGGTGCCGTGGCCCTGTCCACTCATGGGTGCCGTGGCCCACTCAGAGACAACCCCCCCGACAGAAAACTGTGTGAAAACAGCCTTTAGAGTAAGAACTCTACATGAAAAGGCTGTTTTCACATAGTGGGAGAGTAGGGCTGTAGATTCCCTTACTTTCTCTGTGGCTTTCTTCACACAGCAGGGAGGGGGAGGGACTTCCTGTCCTGTCACTGAAGTCTGAGGCTGTGCTCGCTGGGGGCAAGGTGAAGGAGCAGCCTTAGAAATGTCACATGTCAACCTCCCACCCATTAACTTTCTGGTCAGTAATATCTTATATCTTGGGCTGTGTAGCACGTAGACAGGTGTTTGATGGCTCGTTTTAAACCTTTCATTTAGAACACTCATTTTTTCCCAACAGAGATTCACGTAACACAGAGCCATTTATGGTGTAGGTGGCACAAGGATTGTTAATTCCCCAATGCATCACCTTACATTTATTAACATTGAATCTCATCTGCCACTTTGCTGCCCATTTTAATAATCTATCTAGGTCTGCTTGCAGCAATTGCACATTATGTGAAGTTTTCAAAGCTCTGCATAGTTTTGTGTCATCCGCAAACATTAAGACCTTTCTCTAAATACCCACTAAGTCATTTCTAAACAGATTAAATAGCAGTGGTCCCAGTACAGAACCCTAAAGCACTCCACTTATAAATTTAGCCCACATAGATGTAGCTCTGTTAAGCACTACTGTCTATGTGATCCAACAACCAATTTTCTATACATCTAGGCTAATATACGTTAGTTGCCTGTGTGGCACAGTATCAAAAGCTTTATCAAAATCCAAGTATATTACCTCCACTTCTATGCCAGAATCTAAATTCTTACTCACTGCTTCATAAACCCAAAGAAGTTAGTCTGACATGGTCTAATTCTCATAAATCTATGCTGACTACTAACAATACAAGATCAGTTTTTAAACAGAATCCAGAATATGATCCTGTGACAGTCTCCGGTATCTTTCCTACCACTGATGGTCTATAATTACCAGGCTTTGAACTATTTTTATGAAAATTGGTGTTAACGTTGGCTTTTTTTCAGGAATGCTCCAAACTTTGACTCAATACAATACCCTCTGAATATTCCTCATTTATTCCCTTTATATTTTTACTGCCCCTGCTAAAAGGACTAGGATTCTCCATAGTGTATACAGGGGTGGGCGGGGGTTGGACTGTTTAGCACATTGGCCTTTTTAGCATTCCCTTTAACCATTTAAGCCTTATTATTTAATGGTCCCAACATTCTGTTTTTTTTTTTTTATAAGTGTAATAGTTTAATAAAAGCAGTCCACTTGTGTTCAGTATCCTTATCTAATAACATATCACCACAGTCAATAATCAGGAGTGATTCATTTAAAAGGATTAGCTTTTTGTTAACCCAGTGCACTTTTGATTTTTGCATCCTAGATTAAAGGGTATCTCCACCCTAAAAAAAAGTTTTTGTATGTATTGTACGGCACCCCTGCACCCCCCAACCACCATGTTAGATTACTAAACAAAGATTGTTACTTACCATAAAATCTTTTTCTTTGAAGCCGAAGGGGGACCCAGGCACAGAGTACTCCACCTCCAGGAGCGGACACTTGAATATTGCAACTTTTACAGGCTCAGGTGCTCCTCGTTTTAGTCAAAAGCTAGAAATCTGCTCCCTGTATTCTACTTACAAGCTCCTCGCTCCACCGCCGCTTTTGGGTTCTTCTCTCAGTCTCCATTGTGGCTGCTCTGTTCTTTTTGTGTTCCTGAGCAGCCGCAGTGGAGACTGCTCCGGGAATGGCAGTCAGTGATTGGCCGTGACGTCACTGTCACATCCGATCACTGACTGCCTTACCTGGAAGTGCAGAGCTGCGGCGATGGAGCGAGGAGGAGCATGTAAGTATAATAGCTCAGGCTAGGAGCCGATTTCTAGCTTTTGACTAAAACAAACTTTAGGTTTTGGGGGGTTAATTACAATGTCTTTTTGAAAAGAGGGGTGGACATTCACTTTAATAGGTTGTCCTATGGGAGGAGGAAGGTACCCTGCAGGTGAATAACAGCTGCCTGACAGGCCATTACCTTGGAGAAGACGCGAGGAGACGATGCGAGACCGAAGGGAAGGGCAGTGAACTGGAAATTACTTCCCCACTGCGAATCTGAGGAAGCGGTGGTGGCCCTGCCAGATGGGGACGTGTAGGTAGGCGTCCTGTATGTCGAGAGATGCTAGGAATAGTAATAGTCATGCAGACTTGGTTTGTTACCAGTAGGCCTCTCTTGTTGGGCCAGGAAGTTCGGGAAATCGTTGGTCTCCTAGGAGGGGCTTGGGATGAGGACTCTGAAGGGGTCATTGGGAAGGCGCGGAAGGGCCAAAAGAGGGGTGCCTATGAAAAGTAGGCAGCCTGCTGGTTGTATTTTGGAGGAGAAAAGCGCTTTTTTCTCCCAGTTGCTTGCAATAGTATCTTTTCTACTTCGGGGGCCAAATAATTGACCTCCTGAGAAGGGAATACTGGTGAGAGCCTTCTTTGAGGCGGCGGCAGCTGCCCAGGCCTTGAGCCATAAGACCCTCTGAGTCATAGTAACTGAGGCGGATGATCTATCGATCAGTCTGCTGGATTCTAAGGCTTCTATCGTCCGATAAGTCCTGACATATCTAACAGATGGGACTTGAATGGATCAGAACGGATGTGCTGATATAATTGGTTAAGCCATAGCTTTGGCCATCCAAGCCAAGGCAAAGGTGGGTCTGAGTTCTGACCCTGAGGCTGAAAATGATATATTTTTTATATCTGCCTTGGGAAATGAACATGGTGTTAAGGAGATGGGATTGTCGAGGCTGTTGTCCTGGAGCGGACCATTCTTGGAGAACGATCCTGTCCAGTTGTTTAAGTGAAGGTAACTGAACTGAGGCTTTTTAACTCTGGAGAAGAGGATTTTGGAAGGATCCTCTTGGGATTCCATACTCTGTATATTAAGAACCGTAAGGGTAAGGACTGACCTTATGAGAGAGTTGACAGCTTCCGCTGTAAAGGTTGTCTGAAATTCCTGTTCGGGAGTATCGTATTCAATTTACCTTTCTCTGTGATCTCATCATCTTCCTGAGGAGAATCCCCAGTCGAAAATGATGTAACCGGTTCCTGCAGTCTAGTGGGTCTGGAGTCTCTGTCTGTAGTCGCCAGCTGTACGGATTGGAGGGCCTGTGTAATAGAAGCAGACAGAGAAGACATGGAAGAGGCTAAAGATTGTTAGCCCATGCTGCTTCATACTCCTGAGGGGGCCCCTGAAAAGCTAAATTTTGAGAAACGTCTGACGGGTTTTTAAGAATCTAAGGATTCCTTAATGGCTCTTGCCAGTCGGGTTCTTGACTGGATGAGCACCGTGGCCCAGATTGGCCTGCAGGCCATTTGGAATGGCAGGTCACACACACATAAGATATTGCGACCGGGGTTTATATTCCCCTTCTGACAGGAAATAATATATATATATATATATATGTTTTTTAGAGGTGTGTCTGGGGTATTAAACTTGTGACCTTCTGAACTGTGTGTTCTATAAACCCGGTGCCTTACCCAGTGCGCCAACACAGAATAAGCTAGGTAGATCGATAGGAGAGATAAACAAGAGGGGGGGGGGGGACCTCCTATAAAGGAGCTCTGAAAACAGGATCCCACCCCAAGAAGGATAAGGGCTTACTTATCTGCTGAGGAGAAACAGGAGCAGTAACAGAGGCTGAAGTAACTGCAGAGTAGGCCAGCAGAGGAGAGACGATAGAGGAGCGCCGGATAGCTGAATCCGGGAGACCCAGAGCAGGAGCGGGAACTGCCTAGCTCAGCCTTGGGTAATGAGCACACTAGAAGTGGGTGGATAAGCCCAGGTCTGTGTGATAACTGTTTAAGGAAACGCTGGAAGGGGTTACCTTCCAGCTGTTCCATGATGGTATAAATTATATAGAGCAGAGATCGGTTGGTAGCCAGGTCTGTGTATTATTGTCTTTAGGTAAGAGTTGGAAGGGGTTGCCTTCAGCTGTTCCACTTAATTTGGAGAGTAGTCCAAATCCTGAGTGGATGCTTGAAAAAACTGAAGCAGGCTGCTGGTGCTGCAGAATATAAGGTAAGGGGAGGAGCACCTGAGCCTGTAAAATTTTCAATATTCAAGTGTCTGCTCCTGGAGGTGGAGTACTTAACCCCTACTGTGCCTGGGTCCCCCAAGGCTGAAAGAGAAAACACCACAATCATAATTACAGCCCTTTGCTCCCGCTGCTGTCTCCTCCCAGCCCACTGTTTGCCAGAAGATGCAAACAGGCTGGACCAGCAGCCTAGTCTTTTTCTGCTGTTTTTTTTTTTAGTAATCTAACATGGAGGTGGGCAGGGGTAGCCTACACTACAGAAAAACTTTTAATGCTAGGTGGAAGGGCAGGCATGAAGGGATCCGGAGGGGGGAGGGTTCCTCTGCCAATGTCACTACCACACTACAATGAGAGGAGACACCTCCTTCTCTTCAGTTTCCTGGACTTTGGACAAGCACTGCAGGAGAACCATAAGGAGCAGAGATGTAAGGTAAGGCTGGGTACACACCAGCAGATATTTTTGGCCGACCGACTGATCCACAGCACTTACGGTCGAAAATATCTGCTGGTGTGGGGCGGGCGGCCGCGACCTACCACGATCGTCCTTTCGTGCGAATTGGACGTGTCGGAAAATCACGACCGCTGACGATCGTACAAAATGTCGGCCACAGCCACTATAGCTGAAACAGACGTAATTTGTTCCGGGCGGAGCGCTCCCTCGGGACGAATAGTCCCTTTGTGTGTACCCAGCCTAAGGATTTTTTTTAACACTACAGTGAGGCCAGTAAGTAGGCTAACTTTTAGTTTTGGGGTTGGACATGCCCTTTAAATAATGATACATCATGATTACTATTCCCTAAGCTTTCCATAACCTTCATCCCCATAATGAGCTCAGGGTTATTAAATATTACCAGATCTAACGCATTCTTTCTTATAGCAACCTCTGCAAATCTGTAAAAGAAAATGCTTTAATAGCAAATATAGGAACTTGATACTTTTTGAGGTGTTGGCAGTTCCCCGACTCAATCTATTATCAGAGTAATTGAATTCCCCATGACAAGAACCTACCCCATACCAGCACCTACGCCAACTGCACTGAATTTCCAGCTCCTCTAGCATTTGTTGGCTTAAAACAGAGAGCTTCACGTTCGTACCCCCAGCTATTTTTATTGATACTATCAACCTAAACAAGGGGTGTCCTTCCACATTTACCACCCAGTCATGTGAATCATGACGTTTTGAGTGATTAAGACCCAGGGGTGACGACCTAGCAGTTTTGGTCCTCACCCTAGTTACTCACTAGGAGAGGAGCATAATAGCCCTCTAATTATTTGTTAAGTATGATCCACTACCCACCTAATTAATGTATTGAAAGACAAGCTAATTTAGCTGCTGGTTAAAACTGTATAAACCATTTGTGTGTGGTGGGGGGGGGGGGGGGCAGGCATTATTGGTACCCCTTAGGCAGTCTCTCATGATGGGCCAATCATGTAAATTAACAACGATGATGGCATTGCAGGCTTCACAGCCCACAAAAAGGATATCCATTAATAAAACTGAATTAGAATACAGCAAAGGCTAAAGTTCAATATTTCTTTTTAATATTTGGTTTTGCTGAATGTGAGTGGAGAATCACACATCCTTACTGGTTAATTATAATTTTCTTGTTAAACGACACTTAAGGTTCTTAACATATCAAAAAGGTCAAATATACTATTGCATATTCTTAATAAATAACATTTGGATATTTAGCCATTTTTTTGTCAAATCATTTTACACACCATGAAATATGTTGCAGCAGAAAGAACTGTTGTTTTTTTTTTTTTTAAGAGAAAAAATATATATCTGTAAACCTTTTACAATTTACATCAATGGAAAGTGACCATTTGCACCTATAAATCTATTCTTGTACTTTAAATGAACCAATTTGTTTATGGTGACAGGCTACTTAATTAGAAGTGAGATAATTTTAAATCTGGGATTGTTAGTACTTGATTTATAAGATCTTATTATTTTCAGCCCAAAGAATGCAACCAAAATGTCTCCAGAGACCCTTCGAATGGCTCTACATTTCAGCAATATGCCAGAGACTGGTAAGTGAGGAGTCTAGGCAGATTAAAGGACCAGTTCACCCCACAAAATAACCATTTCTTGATCAAAATTATATTTGTAATGGAGACAGGAGCACTTATTCCTGTCTCCCATAATGCCCCTAAGATCACTGCTTACCAGTATGTGATCCATCAGTGCTCATCTGCCTCTCCTGTCATCTCCCCTCTTGTGCACACCACACCTATGTTTAAGATTGGTGAGAATTTGTAAAAGAGCTGAGTGGAGGGATAGACCAGCGCCGCTGAATTGCGTATTTCTAAGTAGAGATCTTAGGGCTTAAGGGGCATTACGGGAGACAAGAGTAACTGTTCCTGTCTCCATTACAAATATACTCTTGATCAAGAAATGGTTATTTTGTGGGTGGGAACTGTTCCTTTAAGTATAATTTTGAGAACTTATAACAACAATAACATTCTATTCTCTTTTTTCTCTCCCACTGTAGGAAATTTTGACTTAAAACAAGTGAAAGATTCTACTTATTTCTTCAGCTGATCCAAATGTGAAACGTGTTGATTCTTTTCACATGTTAACATTTCTCATTGCTGGGTCTTTTAGATTAATGCCTTTTTATAGAAGGGATGGGTGGACATTGCTTGTCCTGGCTGATGTGCAATTTTTCTTCTAGTTTGTGAATGTATATCCTTCCTGTGGAAGAATGTTCTGGATTTGGCAGTCCTGCCCGAGCTGAAATGTCTAACGTGTCAGGCTTTACTGTACCTTTTCATGGGGTATATATAAATGTAAATGGGTGTAAATAAAATACATTGTTTTATGTTCTTGGTGGAATTTCTGTTTTAACTCCCAGAAAGGTAAGAAATGCATGCTCAGAATATGCAGAATACCCAATACTAGAGTCTACATCTGGCCATACACGGCTGAAATATTAATGGTGCTTTTCCAATGGATGGGTTTTAACCACAAAACAAATTTTAGAAAAAATTGACCTGTGTACGGCTAGCTTAAATGGTAATGTGTCACCTGTCTTGTGCCATGGCTCTACTGATCCTACGGTTGATCTTCACAGAGATGGCCGTGGAATAACCTTGATCTGACAGAAGCTCATTAACGATGCACCAGAGCTCCTCAGTGCACTGTTGTGAGTAAAAATGCTTTTTTATTAAAGCAATTGTCTTGTGCAGCAGATAACGAAGCAGGAGAACTTCAGATCAGTATCTTAAACAGCCAAACACAAGTGAGAAATAAACTGTTTATTGCACACACAGAGAAGCTGGAATCATTTGCTTGGTAAAGTGCAGCTTCAGAGGAATAGGGGAAAAATACAAAGAGGAAAGACCCTGCACCCTCCAGACAAGCCCCCTTACTCTGTATCCCAAAATACATTCAGTAGTGGCAATACCTATCTCAGGTAGAAACACTGACAGCAGGGACGAGAAAGGGCAGCTTCCTCCAGCAACTCATTTAAGTAGAATGGAAATAGGCATGGTCCAAAGATAGAATAGGGCTCCAACACCTAATTACAGGGAACTGCTGTAGGTGTCTTAAATAATCCTTTAAAGTAACCCAATTTAAAGTACACATCCTATTCACTCACCTTGTCCTTCTATAAACTTTTAGTTTTCCTTGTTCATTTTTGCTGTAATTTGTAAATAGTATCACTTTTTCCAGTCATTTCCTCATATAGTAAGGAGTCTTACCACACTGGATTTCAGCAAGATCTTACCAATTCTAGCCGGGTACACACACAATTTTTTGGGCTGACACATTACCATGTGAATTGGTTGTTCAGCCAGAAAAATTGGATGGTGTATTTGCAGGCGGTTGCAACAGATCTCAGTCGCACTGACATATGATCGGGTATGTTGGAAATCAGAGCCAATGGTGCGGTTCCCTATGGACTGCTAACTCTCGGCTGTGGCTACTAGTGGTGAACGTTTGGTCAGGTGTGTCAGTGCTTAATTGAGCAATTAACAAAAATGGTGAAGCTGGATTAATCAGGTCTGATGGTTTCATTCACCTTCAGATAGTGAAGATTTCATTTACTTTAATATATGTACATTATTGAGAAATACATTGAACAGAGCTGTGCTAAGATAAGGTTCAGCTCTGTACTATGTTGTTTCTATAAGTGTAACTATTAAAGGGAATGCAGTAGGTGAGAGAGACTGGCAGATTTAAAACCTTTTTTAGGAGATTCAGGGCTAGGCCACACTAGCACGTTTTCCCTCGCGATTCTGCACGTGATGTTTTCAAGTTGGGAACGTGAAAATCCCTGCGATTTCCGATGCGTATGCGCATCCGTTTCAGTTTTGCGTTCAAAAATTTTTAGCGCAATCGCATGCATTTTCTCATTGAAAATAGTGAAACCGCACACTTAAACTCAAAATGCACGCTAACTCACAGAAATCGCGCATGCAATGTGATACCGGTTGCGTGTGCGATTTGGTGCGTTGTAGTGTGGCCTCAGCCTCAGGCAGATTGAAAACAATACCTAGAATACTGTGGCAAATTAAAAGCAATTTTGTGACAGATTAATGTACCTAAATGATCAGACAACCCACCTTATGTTTAAAGGGTATCTCCACTGATGGAAAAACGTTTTTGTTTTTTTTCCCTATATGAAAGTTCACCTTCCCCCAACCCCCCTCCTACCTTTTTTTCCCCAAAATTCAGCTCTGTTTCTTTGCAGCAGCCTCTGCAAGCTGTGTAGCTCCTGGGGGTGTGTCTGCTACTGTGCTGGGCAGGCTGTCAGTCAATGTGCATCATCACATGCATATTGATGATTTCTGCCACACCCACTTGACCCCAGTGATGCCTGATGTAAACAAAGCCTTTCCTTCCTGTCTCTGTGATTCACAGTCTCTCTATGATTCCTGTCTCTATTCACAGCTGATAGTGCAGGGAGAGACAGAGGGGGGAAATTACAAGGTTCAGCCACACAGCTTTATGTAAGGAGACTTTATTTAACAATTGCAAAAGTAATAGAATATAATTGCAAAAGGAATCAAACGGGGTGGGGAGGTGTGTGTGTTTGTAAGGGAGACAGAAGGTTTATTTCAGAGGGGATGCTGGGAGTGTCACAAGTTGGATTGCAGGGGGGATTCTGGGAGACAGAATGTGTATTTCAGAGGGGATGCTGGGAGTGTCACAAGTTGGATTGCAGGGGGGGATCTGGGAGACAGAAGGTGTATTTCAGAGGGGATGCTGGGAGTGTCACAAGTTGGATTGCAGTAGCAGACACACCCACTTGGCTGCAGTAAGAAATCCTTTCCTCCCTGACTCTCTAAGTTCATTTTTCCAGCTGATTATGCAGAGAGAGACAGGGGAGGAAAAGTTAAACCCTCTTCCCACACTACTGTAACAAATACAGGGGAACTTGTGTTGTTTTTAATAAAGATTTGTTTGTGTCTAACTCTAAGATTGATTTCATAGGGGATGCTGGGAATATGAGGCAATCTGGTATGGGAGGGAGTGGGAGAGAGAAAAAAGGTAGTACCTGATTACTCCTCCATTAATTAGTGAGGTCAGCAAGCTGCTGTGATGGTCATGTGATTATTCCTCCATTTAGCAGTGAACTCAGTAGCTTGAAGTGTGTGTGTGTGTGTGTGTGTGTGTGTGTGTGTGTGTGTGTGTGTGTGTGTGTGTGTGTGTGTGTGTGTGTGTGTGTGTGTGTGTGTGTGTGTGTGTGTGTGTGTGTGTGTGTGTGTGTGTGTGTGTGTGTGTGTGTGTGTGTGAGAGAGAGAGAGAGAGAGACCAGTCAGCAGTCCCGACAGATCCTCTCACATTCTGCACTGCACGTCGGACATTTTACATGCAGGCAGTCAATGAAAGTGGGCGGACCTGCACCATCCACAGCGTTCTGGGACAAACTCATTGGATTTCTTCTAAACTACTGCTCACAGACACAGGATACTGCAGGTACATTTCCACCTTACACATATCTATCCTTACAACCCAGGTGACTTTTAGCAGTGGAGATACCCTTTAAGACAAATAAAATCTACATGAAGAAAGGCTGCAATGTTTACAATGTGGGCATACAGCATGTCATACTATCCGAAAGATGCAACAAAAACTAGAAAGGGAAAGTTTAAGTATAAACTTATTTGGCTTGAAAGGCTGCATTTTGAAAGGGAATGTGTGTTTGTGCTGCAGATTTTAAAATTTTAAATTTATTTTTGACTAGTTTCCCTTTAAGTGTGTCTGCCACAGAAATGGAAGAGTAGGTCAGTAGGTATATGTACCAGTCTTAGGTTGGGGGTTAAAAAAAACAAACTTTTTTGATGATTGTTCAAAATTAATTTTGTTGACTTTAGTTACCCTTTAAAGGGTATGTCCACCCTAAAAATGTTTTTTTAATATAAGATTCCCCCTGTCCCCTCAGCCCCAACCGCTATATTTATATTTTTAGAAAGTGCCCCAAACTCTACTTACCTTCCCTGTTTCCTCCACTGCACTGCCAATCACAGACGCGGCTGCCGGGAGTGCATTTCGGCGGGGGAAAGAGGGAAGGTAAGTAAAGTTTGGGGAGCTTTCTAACAATATAAATATAGCGGTTGGGGCTGGGGGGACAGGGGGAATCTTATAGTTAAAGGGTTTAACGCTAGGGGGAGGGAATCCTGAGAGGGAGGGGGAGAAGGGCTGCAGTACGCATGCCAAACTTCTCCCGGAGGCCAGGTAGGAGGCAGAGTCCTATATTGACTCTGCTATCCTCCTGGTGGGCAGTTTTTGGGACTTTGGGGGGGGGGACTACAGGAGAACCATATGGATCTGGGATGTGAGGTAAGGATTACACTACACTACATGATGGGGCCAGTAGTTGGGGGGATTATAGTTTTGGGGGTGGACATGCCCTTTAAGTATGGCTGCCACAGTAATGGAAGGGAAGGTCAGTAGTGTGTACTTGGGTAAGGTTGGAAGTTAAAAAAAAAAAAAACTTTGTTGATTAGTCAAAACATTTTTTTGACTATAGTTACCATTTAAATATGGCTGCCATGAAAATGGAAGGGTAGGTGAGTAGGCATGTGTACCTGGATCAGGTTGGAAGGTAAAAACTTTTTTTAAGATTGGTCAAAATATTTTTTTGATCTTAGTTACCCTTTAAGTATGGCTGCAACAGTAATGATGGGGTAGGTCAGTAGGTGTCTGTACCTGGGCCCTGTGGGGGTTAAAAAAACAAACTTTTTTTTATTGATCAAAATTTGTTTTTTTACTTAAGTAACCCTTTAAATATGGCTGCCACAGTAATGGATAAGTAGATCAGAAGGTGTGTGTACCTGTGTCGGGTTAGGGGTTAAAGGGCATGTCCACCCCAAAACTATAATCCCCCCCAGTAATGGCCCCACCATGTAGTGTAGTGTAATCCTTACCTCACATCCCAGCTCCATAGGGTTCTCCTGTAGACCCCCCCTAAAGTCCCAAAAACAGTCCACCAGGAGGCTAGCAGGGCTCTGCCTGCTACCTTGCCTCCGGTAGATATTTGTCATGCGTACTGCAGCCCTTCTCCCCCCTCCCTCCCCCTCCCGTTCTACTATCCCTCCCCCTAGCGTAAAAGCCTTTTAATATGCTGCTCCCCCATGTCTGGTAGCCCCAACCGCATGGTTAGTATTTTCCAAAAGCTCCCTAAACTCTTACTTACCTCTCCTCTTTCCTCCGCTGCACTGAATGACTGGCAGCCGCGTCCGTGATTGGCTGCCGTTCAGCCAATCACAGACGCGACTACCGGTCCCGCCCCTCTGCTTGCATTCTCGCAAGCAGAGGGCCGGCAGTGCAGCGGAGGAACGAGGGGAGGTAAGTAAGAGTTTGGGGGGCTTTTGGAAAATACTAACCATGCGGTTGGGGCTACCAGACATGGGGGAGCAGCATATCAAAAGTAATTTTTAAGGGTGGACATGCCCTTTAAAAAAAAAAAAAAAAAAAACTTTAATGATTATTTAAAATTTTTTTTTTACTATAGTTACCCTTTAAATATGGCTGCCATGAAAATGGAAGGGTAGGTCAATAGGCATGGATCAGATTGGAAGTTATAAAAACAACCTTTTTTGATTACTGATCAAAATTTTTTTTGACTTTAGTTACCCTTTCAGTATGGATGTCACGGTAATGGATAAGTAGATCAATAGGTGTGTGTACCTGGGTCTGGTTGAGGGGGGTATGTCTTTTTTTGTGTTTACAACCATAACTCTTTTAGGCTGAGGCCACACTGCAACGCACAAGAATCACGCACAAAATTGCGAGCGTAATCGCACGCGATTGTGTGCGCTTTTTGTTTGCGTTCACGCCTTTTCGTTATGGAAACGCTGCATTAACGCACCAAAAATGGTGAACGCATGCGTTGCCAAAACGCGCTAAAAACGCACTAGTGTGGCCTCGCCCTTATTGAGGATAAATTTTTTTTTTAATACTTTAATTACCCTTTAAGTAAGTCTGCCACAGGAATGGAAGGGTAGGTCAGTCGGTGTGTGTACCTATGTGAGGTTGGGGTATGTCTTTTTTGTTTTTACAACCATAAGTCTTTTATTGAGGATATATCAAAATTAGTTTTTTTGACTTTATTTACCCGTTAAGTATGGCTGCCACAGGAATGGAAGGGTAGGTCATTAGGTGTGTGTACCCATATGAGTTTGGGGGTATGTGTTTTTGTATGTATGACTATATAACTAACTTTCATTGATGATGATTGATCAAAATTAAGTTTTTTGTTTTTTTTTTACATATTTTTATAGTTACCCTTTAAAGTATGGCTTCCATGGGAATGGAAAGGTAGGTCAGTAGGTGGGTGTACCTGTGTCTGTGTGGGGGGTTGGGGGTATCATCATTTGTATTTATGACCATGAAACCAATTGTTTTGAAATATCCACATTTGAGGATTGTTACCATAATAAACTATGGGGGAAAAAAGTCCTGAAATTTGTCCATAACGCTTCTGCAGATTCCTTAGCTAGGTAACAGCACACTTCTCCTATATGCTTCTCCTAATTTCATGTCTCTAGCTCAAAAACTGTGGGAGAAGATACAGTCAAAAAAAGTGGAAGAATAAAACGGAAGAAAAAGACATAGAAAGAACAGTCATTTGGCTCTTCAAGCCAAATTAATTAGGAATAATTTATAAATGCAATAAAAATGATGTATCTGTTGTATTCAATTAGATGATCTGTAATTGAAGTTTAGTTCTTGAAGTTTCGCTAGTCATCCGACTGGCTTTCTCAATTCAGAATGACTTGTACAAGAATCTGTGGCAATTATGTATACTGGAAAATCCCAATTAGTATATTACAGCCAGGTGTTAAGGGCGTGATTGCATATTGGCTAAGAGGTGTTATAGGAATGCCTAGGGTAAGGTGTCAAAACAGTATTGTACATGGCAAACAGTTGTCGAAACACCCCCCCCACCTCTATTTAGGCTTGGTTTCTTTATTTTCACATAAATGGTCTCCTTGACACCTCTCTTGAACCAGTGCCTCAAAGGAACGTGACTGGTTCAAGAGAGGTGTCAAGGCCATTTATGTGAAAATAAAGAAACCAAGCCTAAATAGAGGGGGGGGGGTTCGGCACCAACTGTCTGCCATGTAAAATGCTGTTTTGACACCTTACTCTGCGTGTTCCTATAACGCCTCTTAGCCACTATGCAATCATGGCCTTAACACCTGGCTGTGATATGCTAATTGGGATTTTCCAGGGTACATAATTGCCACAGATTCTTGTACAAGTCATTCTGAATTGAGAAAGCCAGTCGGATGACTAGCGAAACGTCTTCAAGAACTAAACTTCAAGTCCAGTTGATAATTGAATACAACAGATATACCATGACCTGGATGAATGAGAACCTTCACAAGCAATAAAAATGATGGATAATAAAATCCTATATATAGGTTTGTGTAAATGCACTTAAACAGACCCTTCTCTAGAACTCATTCCAGTGCCAAGTCCATTAACTGACTGTAAATATCTCAAATATTACAGGCCAAAGTGTAAGGATAAAGGCACAAAAGCTTGTTTGCTCACTCTGTTGGTCAAGGTGCTGCCGCTCCAGACCTGTCGCTACAATCAGTCCAAGCCAGCAAATGGGTTTTAGCGCACACAGGATGAAGACCACACAGAATATCACTTATAATAGTGGATGAGTTTATTAAAACTTTAAAGGGTATGTCCATTGATTTTCTAACTTTTAATCTATTTTTCTGAAGAACGGAAGGTAAGACGGAGCTTAATTACTTTCCTTTCTTCAGTTAAACTTGCAAGAGATGAGGAAGAACTTACCGCGGATTGCCATATTCTCAGACAGTCTCTAACACATCCACACCCCTTTGCACTGTGTACACGCACAACGCAAAGGACTGGGGATGTATCAGAGAATTTCAGTGGCTTCGGAGACCGTCTGCAGTACTGGAGCAATCTGGGTAAGTTCTTCCTCCTCTTCTGCAAGTTTTACATAAGAACATGAGGTAAGGCATAGCAAATTTACCTCCCATTCTTCAGTTAAAATGATAAAAGGAAGAAAAATAATTTATGGACGTACCCATTTAAACCATGATAACGCCAAAAGCTCCCTGGTGTGTTTCTATGACTAAGGGCACATAACCTGAAACACGTCAGAGCTTTTGGCATTATCATGGATTAATGTTTTAATAAACTTTGTTCATCTACTTTGACAATTGATAGCGCATACCGGATGAAGACTACACTGCATATCACTTGTCAAAGTGGGTGAACAAGTTTATTAAAAATTAAACCATGATACCATGATAACGCCAAAAGCTCTCTGGCACATTCGGGCTATGTGCCCTTAGTCATAGAAATGCACCAGGGACCTTTTGGCATTATCCATGTTTAATATTTTAATAAATGTTGTTCATCCACTTTGACAAGTGATATGCAGTGTAGTTTTCATCCGGTGTGCGCCAAAACTCATTTGCTGCCTTGGACAGCAAATATGACAATACATGTCATATTGAACTGCTGTATAGCCTTGTAATATGTAGATTTTATAAATGTTTAGACTCAATCTTTCACAAGCTCCACACAATTGGTTTTAATCTAAGAGTCAACTATTTGTGTTCTATCTACCCATATCTCCTAAAAATTGCTTGAAATCTGCCAGTCTCTGTTACTTATTGAAAAAACATAGTACAGAGAGGATAATGAAGTGAACCTGATCTTGGCACAGCTCTGTCACAATGCATTTCTCAATAGTGTACCTATCTAAAAGTAAATGAAACCACTTTACAAATGTCTGGAAAAAAACAAGTAAAATAAATGAAGTAAGGAGAAAGACATAAGGTGAGTGAAAAATAGGATGTATGCATTCTTTGAAAGAAACAAATGGGAGTTATATATCAAACAAAATTGATTTTTAAATATTTGTATAGGGTAAATTGAAAAAAGTACCCCCCTTTGTAAAAGAAACGCAAGCTGCTGGCAAAAGTTGGCACTATTATTGCAATAAGCTAAATGGCAGCATCGATATATACATTTCCCAAGGAAATATAATCACTACTAGAAGTTTTTTTTTTTTTAAAGTAATGTTTTATGAGATTGCCCACTATATGAAATGTTTTAGGCAGCACCCTACAGCAAAGCAAAGAAATGAATATGTGCTTTGCATTAGTGTGCAAATTCTATTTTACTGTAGAAATCCTAAAATTGGCCTGTGGCCCCACTCCCTTACCTGCATTAGAAGATGTATATACATATCAATATCCAGCTCTGTGATATACACAATATGGCTTTCTAAAATACAATCCAGGAGATCAGGAGATTAAAAAAAACAACAAATGGCAGTAGCAGTGAGTTCTCAGGATGAGCGGTTATTAATAGATGCTGCTATACTCAACTGCTAACAAACACAACAGATATTAGACTGACTGGTCATACTTCTTGTCAATAAGAAAATGCAGTCCCAATAAGCCACTTTGGTAATCTCTTGTGTTGTTTAAAGCATGTTATACATATATATATACGTGAACAGATTTCCTCTTCCATTTGGGTTTTGAGAGCATGTTGACCACCAGTGGTTTTGTAGATGGAGGAAAACTTGCGCATTTGGAAGTCAGAATACCCAATTATTTTTTATATTGCTTTAACTCACCCATGAGTTTTGGGCAATTAACCCTAGCAAAATGATGGCATCTGAATTTTATTGAAGCATTGGCTCAAAAGCATATGCTTCGTTGCTGTGCACCTGGGGAAAAACACTGCTCAACATGCCTATTTGGCCTTAAGCTCAAGAACTCATCAGCAATTGTTTAGCATCCCTATGTGATCTGGTAATGTTTTATGCCAACAAATTCAGTGATCCGTTTTCCTGCATAATCTCATTCTGGCCATGTTCAAGATGAATATACTATGGTGCCTATTTGGTGTTCTCTGCCCACTTATTAGTGCATTTTAAGGATACCTCTAGTTGGTTGGATAAATCATGCAGACCGCTGCATGGTAAATATGTCTTTTGTTTCCCTACATACCTCCTTAAATTTAATGACAGTTATATTACAGTTGTCAACCAATTATTAATTTGCCTAAATATGGAAAGGAGAAAAACCTCTGCCTGTAAAGTGACCACTCATTCGGTACCACTAATAAATTTCAGAAAAGTGCATATTCTAAATGACTTCTGAATACATTTGACTGATACTGTGGTGCAAAACAAAAAATGTCAACACTTGTCCATCTTCATCCTAGAGACAATTGTGTAGCAAACTGCCAGCAGTTTGCAAACCTGGACAGTGGGAAAAGAGTGGTATTAAGGAGGCAACGCTTTTTGAAGCAAATGAAAATGTAACCTTTTCCTCCCTTTCATAGACCTATTAAATCCATTAAATATAATTATAAATGGGCATATTATGCAAGATCATAGGAGTATGGTATTAACCAGCTGTCCCATTAGCAGGAGGCAGTGGGTAGTAGTTTTGAATCCATAATTTGCAGCCCTGGTTCTGAATACTTGTAATTCTGTCATTGCTCTCACTGCAAATTAGCTTTGGAAGAGTATGCAATGAGAATTTATCCAAAACATGGTTTAAACTGCACAAATGCCCCTTTGCTGCCACTCATGATGACTATGCCATACCCTGTTCCAGCAGTGGAAAGATTTATGATAAGGGCACAGGAACGGGGGTAGGTGAATTCTCTCCTATATATTTTCCCCACCACCAGCTGCCTGCACCCCTCTCTACTAGAGGGTTAGGGTATTCTTATCATTGGGTCACAAGTTAGCAGACAGCCTTCCCCTAATAGGATCGGTGTCTGGGGCACTCACCACTGAATCTTTTCTGTTGCCTAAAGGGGCTCCACCTAAAGAGTCCGAAACACCACCAACTGAACTAGAAGAGGACAACTGGTGTGAGAGGGCCAGGCGTGCGGGCACAGAGGCTCTTGGGCCAGCTTGAGAACTAGGCATACCTTTACATCCTTGGGAGGTTAAGCCTCCAGCTGCTGAAGGGGGAGCTGGAGGACTGCGCAGTTGTGATACCCCCTGTGGCAAGGAGGGTTGTGAGGCAGACAGTGGCCGCGACTCACGTGTAAGAGTGCCAGAGTGCAAAGAATGAGTACTCTTATGAACAGAAAGCCTATGTGGGGATGGGGAAGCAGATGTCCCAGAATGTGTGAGGGATAGCTGTGAGCCTGTCTGACCTTTTGCTGGGTATGCAAAGTTCTGGGACACCCGTGGGGACTGCGATGGTGGACTGGGCACAACAGAAGCAGGCTGTCTGGGAGCTTGTTGTGGGGGAGGGTGATGCTGCAAGAGTTGCAAAGGTGTCTGGAACACAGTTGGGGACAAAGAGAAAGCACCAGGTCCTCCATGCGCATACTGAAACCGTCTCATGATGCGGGGTGATCCGACTAGTGGGCTGGCCATTGGAGGACAAAAGCTCATAGCCACAGCCTGTTGTAAAGTGGCTATGGCAGAGGTGACCTGGGGTTGGGGAGAAGGTGGGTTGCAAGTAGCATACATTCCACCACTTAATTGGTTGAGCTCTGCTTGATGCACCATCTCCCGATCATACTTCACTATTTCCTGAATGATTTCATTTTCCTGATTATTGAAGACTCCAGAGTTCAAATCATGCTGAACCTTGTGCATAAGGATAGAATTCTTTTTCCCTGTGAACAGAAAATAAGTCCTAGTTAATCAAATCATCTTTTTTTTAATCAAAATAACATGTTTTGTGGGAATCCTTGTTCACAATCTAGCCTTGCTTGTTAACAAAAAGAATGATTGCACATTTTGTAGAATTAACCATGGGGTATAGGAAAATAAAACCAATCTTTATATAGTCATTTGAATAGGGTAAATAGTAAACAGCCCAGTTACTTTGACAATCCAGGTAGTAATACAACACTTGATTGTGGTACCTGGTGCAACCTACACAAGCAGAACACTACTGTATTTGAAGCGTCTGCCAAAATTATTTTCTTGAGCTGCTAACTGAACTGAAGCTTGGGCAAATAGTGGTACACAAACTTAAAGCTGTGGTTCTTACCAATCCTATCTAGTCTGTCTATGGCCACTGTTTCAAACGCACGTCTCATCATGGGATATTCCTCCAACACCTCATTAAAGTGATCCACAGAAAGAGAATAGAGTCGACAATATGTATCGGCACGGACACTTGCTGTTCTCCTTCCACGTGTTAGCAGACAGATCTCTAATAAGGGACAAATCAGAAGAGTGCTAATCATATTTTGAGTGGTGTATTTTTAGTAAAAAAAAAAAAAAAAAGATTTCACCTGGAATTTTTTCCATCAATGACCAATAACATGCTAAAGAGTCTACCTTACCAAATTTAAATTTGTTAAAACCAAAACCCACCATAAACTCTAAATTTAATTATGTGGTAGTTTTTCAAATTTATCTGTACTTGGGGCCGTATTTAAAAATTGTGAAAGTGCAAAACTACCCCTATAACTATCTGTTTTTACTGTACTAAGGCACTGTATTGCATTTCCACTGCCATGTAGTACTACCCCATGGTAATGCACACCCATTGTCGTATTTTTATGACAAACTGTAGTATTGGAAAATAACCATTTACCATTCGTTTCTATTTTTTTTTAATAATAGGACGCTCGGGGGACCTGGAACTTACCTTACAGCCTGTCCACTCGCAACCGCTCCTTCACTGAACAGCTGTTCTCTCCCGGTCGCGCACCCTATCTTTTGTATTGGCGCGCACGCGCCTAAGATAGGGTGCACGGTCGGGACAGAGCGGCTGTCAGTGAAGGAGCGGCTGCGAGAGGACAGGCTGTAAGGTAAGTTCCAGGTCCCCCAAGCGTCCTATTATTCACAGGGAGGTGGGAATAAGCATTCTCACCTCCCTGTGAATAATAGAAACGAATGTCAAATAGTTATTTTCCTGGCTTTAGGGGAGTTTAGTGTCCCTTTAACCTTGACTACTATCCCATTTTATTTACCATATTGGAGATGTTTAACCCACAAATACAGTATTTTACACATCAAAATCTGACATATTTAGAAAGATGAAGACAATGTTTCTAAGAAGAAAAAAGATTGACACAAAGTTTGTGTTTAAAATTGTGTTATTCAGTTTGGACATGTTGTAATAATGACCTACTGAGCAACTTTCAACCACACAATTGGTTTGTCACTACCACTTTAATTCCAGATGGGTATAGAATATATATGAATAAGAGGGTATTATGGTTTTTCTAGAATAAAATGTTAAACTATGCATCTAAAGACCACTCAGCAAAAAAGTATGTCCTTTTGAAATAAGAACTGTCCATGCAGTGACTAAAACATTTGTCTACTAATCTGTAATGTTTAATGGTTAGTTGAAGCAGAAAGCCGCTTTCATTTGATTACATTTTAAGATGATTTATAGAGAAGCACCATAATTGCATGCATGCTTTACAGGATTGCCTCGGATAATATAAGCTAAAATTTCCATTCCTATGGCTAATGCTAAGACACCAACAACAGAGATTTGCAAGCTAAGCCAATGTCTCTAGGAAACCTGTATACAACATATGGTCTTATATTGAGCTTTCCATACATGCTGTTTAACTGGCTGACTAGTTATTTAGGATTTGTTTGAAATTTTGCTTGTCGGTATCGTGTGTCATTTCTTTTAAAAATGTTGTGTATTTAGGTGCCCAGAAGGCACCATTGCTTTTGTGATAGGAGTTGTAGGCTCACAATGCAGTTTGCAATAACCAGGCACTTGACACAGTGTTATGTACAGGTTTTTATTTCAGATGTAAAGTTCTGAAGCAGTAATTGGAAAGGTGAGATCCCCAAGGGCTAGGTCCCACTACTGCATGCCGGAGCGCAATTTACGCTCCCGTTCACGCTTCCGGTTCGCATTGCCAGTGCAATGCTATCAAAAGGTCTGCGGCATCGGTCATCCATATTAATTAAATCTTTGTGGGTTTCTGTGTATCTTTCTTATATATATATATGACTTTGTAAAATATGTACAAATCCTTAATATAATAATAATAATAATAATAATAATAATAATAATAATAATAATAGTGCAGTGTGCAGCTATTTTAATGGATTAGGGGGCAGTGTATGCAGCCCTGGAAATCCACCAGTTTCATTGCTTTTCATGTTTTTTCTGCTTGAATTCTCAGCGCCTACAGGATTATTGCTGTGTATACACGAGGGTTGCAGAACTGCTCTTTTACATTGGTCATTTGTGTGCTAAACAGTTTAGAATTCTGACTGTATTTTTAAATTATACAAAAAGGCACCAACAAACAAAAGAAAGACCCAGTGACAAAAAACCTTTTCTGTCATTGTTACAGTGTTACAGTTTTTTCCCCTGCACATAACCCTTTCTGTAATGGTTGAAAACCATGCAGGATGTTCTACACAACCTATCAATAAACTATCAATCCAAGGATAAATTGTAGTTTAAACACCTGGGCAGGTTGTAAAAAGCATTATTGAACTCTTAATGCAAATTAAATTGGATTAACAGTAAGCTGCCATTACCTTAAAACCATCAATTATCTCATTAAGCACAGGGGCTTTAAAAAAAAAAAAATATCTAGATCATGTTCCTTGAAAGTTTTCCCTCAAACTAAGCGGGCTACCCATGCAGGCTACCATTTGGTAAAAATAATGTTTTAGAATGCATGGCAGCTAAAACAAAAGGCTATAAAAAAGGAACACATTTATACAAAGACTGACTTACATTCCATTTCACATTAAAAGGATACCAGTCGTGCAAAACCAATTGTGTTAGACCTAACAATGTTGGGTGATAACTTTTTTTATTGCTTTATGCAGAAGTGATATTAAAAAGATTGTTAACTTCCTCAGACAGAGGACACATTGTAGTGCTTATGAGCACGCCGTTACCACATGCAATTGCACTTGTTTACAGCTGTGACCGTGCAATGTTGCCCATTCAGAGCTCATTTGTTGCAGGGAAAAATGTGGATTGCATGCACAGCGCACTAGTGTCGCCACCACAATTAGGCGACACCATTGTGAGCTTTTTATAGCATGATCGGATTAAAAGCGCACTAGTATGGCCCAGCCTAAAGGAGATTTAAACTGCATATTGGCCAATATATTGGCTAGAGACACCAACAAAAAGCCATGAGGGGGGTGTTTAGGAGAACTAAACTTAATTTTTTTAAAACCTAATGTGAAAGTTTTTCTCCCAAGAACACCTATACATTGTAAGATTCTTCTCTAGTAAGTTGCATTTAGTACATTTGAGAAATAGATTCTGTAAATAAGGATTCCATGTTGTTGCCAGTACAACACACAGTCCATGTAGTCAAAGAAAAACGCCCCCTGACCCCAGTATTCACTGTCTCTATGCACAAAGTGTTTTCTATACAGATGTCTACACACCAATATGGAAGTCATTAAAAAGACTTAAAAAAATTGCTTGTTAACCTGCAATTTATTTACCAGCCAGTGTGAGTTGCTGGAAAATAAACTGCAGGGTAACAAGCAGCTTTCAAAGTCCATTTTTTTAAATTATTCCTTTAGCAAAAAATTAAGCTTCTAAATGTACCTGGACGCTCTGCTTGTCCAGTGGTGGTGCACCGGGTAAGGCACCAGATTTAAAAATACAAAGTTCAGAAGGTCACAAGTTCAATACCCCAGGCGTACTTTATTTTTGTTTCTATTATGTTACAAGCAAAAGATAAAGATTTGTAAAGGTACCAAAGTTTTTAGTTTATTCAGTAAATTATAGAAACACACACTTCAGGAGGTCACAAAATCAAATCCCCACATGTAAAGTAAAGGATTAAATCATTGTTAGGACAGGAGCATTGAATGTGTTAGATAACAAAAAAATGAAATCCCTGTTCTGTGTCAGGGAGTGGGAGGATCTCTGTGCTATAATGTGATTGGCGGTCAGCTTCTAGGAAGCAAGGCTGCAACTTCCTTATTTTGATCTGTTGAGCACTTACACAGCATGTGCCTGTACGCAGACACTTAGCTGGGGGTTTACCCAGCTAAGGTGGGTTGTGGGAGCTGATCCCTAGTACTCACAGTTTCATTTCATAAATCACCCAACGGCCACAGCCACAGGAGAGGTGAGAGACAGCTTGTTGTATGTACTCTGTCTATTGGGACAATGTTGTCTGGAAACTTTAGTTCTCCTTTAAATAAATGATTATTTTTGGCTGTCCCCACTATTCCTCTACAGAGATTGAATTGATCATTATACTACACCATTTATAGTTAAAATACAAATACAGAACAATGAAATAAAAGGTTTGTTATGACCCAAATGAGTTTAAAATCCAGGCTACCCAATCTAATATCAGGTTAGCATACATTTTAGGTTAAGTTTTCAATCTGAACTCCTTGGTCCCACAAAATATTAACGCTCTTAAAAGTGTTTAAAATTACTTATCTGTCACAAATGGGAATAGACTGGGTATGGATTCTTAGGGAGGTACTTACAAGGGAACTTAAAGGGCATCTATAGTGAAAATTCACATTTGTCTGTATTAAATGTATTAATTATGTAGAATATGCGGTCTTACCCTTTTCCTTCACGGTGGCTCCTTTTACAGTTATGAGGGCTACTCCTCTTGCAGTCTAAAGAGGGTAACTGTGGTCTCAAATTCTTCCAAACTAGTAATAATTATATAAAATCCTTCCATCATACCTTCAAAATAAAATCTAAATCACATCTCTAGATAAAATTTGTGAGAAGTTATTGCTGGAACGGTTCAGCAATGTAACTTCCTGGTTGAACTCTTCCTGTTTTTAGCCATGTGACCAGCCTTTGCCTGCATTAATAGGCTCCCCTTCTCAACTGTCAATTTTTTCCTCAGGTACTTCCTGATTTCCCCAGCAATAGGTCTCAACTGAGCATGCTTCTCCCCCGGGGCAAAAGGGCCGGCAAAGGTCAGGTGATGTCACTCAACCTACTAGAAGCAGGAAGTTTGAACATTCACCCCAATGTAATTTCAGGCTCCAGCCAGTGATGCGATTGTTGGCTCAGTGTAAAGGAAATACTACAGGCTTTCATGTAATCTTAACTTGTTTTGAGACCACAGTTGCCCTTTAAGTCTCCCTTCAAGATCCCTTTCCCCAAAGCTGAACACCGGCTGCTTTGGCTGTCGGACGAGCGCAGTAGGGCTAGACTTAGAAACTCCCCTCTGCTCCTCAGCCTATAGCTAGCAAGCAGCTCTGTTGTGAAGTGTGAAGTGCCCTGTATATCTCTCTGCTCCTCAGTCTACAGAACGCAGCAAGCTTCTCTCACTGTGAGGAGGGGCGGGGGAAGTGCCCTGTATATCTCTCTGACCATGCAGTCTGTATCATAGCTCTCTCCCTTACAGAAGTATGTTGGATTTTTACACTATGCCCTTTAAAGGACAACTTCCAAATCATGTCTTCTCATTGGTTAGTCCCCGGGCCGCAAGTGATTCTGATTAGATCAGAAAAAATAAAACAAAAAAGTAAAGCTCCCTGGGTTTTCTCTGGCCCACCTTCCCCTGGACCAGGGAGCAAAGGAATGTGTCACCTTTGGGAGGACACACACCTCCCCATAGGTTGGCACACCTGTCTAGTTAAGAAGTACTTAACATGAACACTGTGATAAGTGTTCTGCCTAAACTAATCTACATTTTTATTTTAGGTCCACAAACTGGGGACATCAGAGGGGAGGAAGGTTGATTTTGGACTGATTGTGGGGCGAAAATACATCAACATATTTTATTGGGGTTATTTTGTAGCCCTGTTAGTGCTGCAACTTGCTGTAGTTACAAATAAAATGGTTGTAGCCATGTTAGTCCAGTAGCATAAACTAAAAGGATGAGTGCTGTAGGATTAGGAGATATCTTTTTATTACGGACTGACAGTTCATTTTTACAGACAAGTTTTCGAGAGACACACTTCTCTCTTGCTCGGGTTCTTGACCCAAGGAAGAGAAAAGTGTATCTCTCGAAAGCTTGTCTGTAAAAATCTAACTATTAGGGCATGGCCACACTGCGCCGCAAACGCAATCGCACAGGGAATCGCATGTGATGTCATGTGCGATTTCGTTGCGTTTGCACATGCTTTTTTTTCATTAGGTATAGGAAATTGCATTGCGATTAAAAATGCGGAACGCAAATCTCAACGCACCAGAAAACGTGCGTTTTAAATGATCTGGAAAAACGCAAGCGCAAACGCAAGAAAAACGCGACAGTGTGGCCTAGCCCTTAGTCCATAAGGAAAGACATCGCCTAATCCTACAGTACTCATCCTTTTAGTATAGTTACAAACTACTGAGGCACTCCCCAGTTCTTTGCATTCAAGTACAATGTCCTATTTTTAAGAAAAGAGCTTTCCTCTTCACTTCAGGAAGATTTAATTATTGTCAACTGGTTGTACTGGTGTTACTATTATTACCAAATACTGAGCAGATTTAGGAATCAACGTTTGCAATAGTGTTATTTATTAAATAAATTATTTCTGATTGACAAAAACCTTCTGTTTATAAAACAAATAGGCTATTCCGATGCAGTCATATAAAAAGATTCTGTCAAACTGAAAGAGCATTGCCTATAGATAAGAAGTTACATTTTGAAGAAATAAAATTGATAAAGTAATACTATAACTCTGGAATCAGGTGTTCGGTTTATGTAGTAAAGCCAAGCAGCCAACACCAATCCTTGGCAATTAAGATTTTATTATTATATCTCTACAGCAATGGCTACATAAATAAAGGAGTTTCCTGACAGGCTATTGTCAAAAATAATTTGCCCAACCCTGATATATAAAGCAGGTTCTAACTTTTCTCAATGCTGTATTAACTAAATCAATCACATTTTTATTAAGCAAAGGAAGAAAACAGCTATAAATCTGTATGGCCGAGATTGCTATGTTCCAGGTCACACAGTATATTTCTTACTCAGAAATGAAATAGATTCCATTTAAATATTTTGCACAATCATAAATATATTGTACTTTTCACAATGGCAGATTCTTTTAAAGGGCAAGTCCAGCCCCAAAATGAAAACTTACATACAGGTAAATCACCCCCCAAAACCCTAAACATTAAAGGACAATTATACTCACCTTCCCTCTGCTCCTCTTCTTTGGTCAGTACCTTTTACCCAGGGTGAGGACCTGAACCGCTAGGTCCTCACCCCTGGGTTCGCGTAACTTGCAGCACAGCCTTACTGAAACGCTGCTCTGGTAGGCTCCGCCCCCTCCTCCCCGTCGGCAACGAGGCCAATAGGAATGCATGCTCTGCAACGAGTGTGCCTTCCTATTGGCCTCGTCGCGCAAGGAGAGGAGGGGGCGGAGCCTGGAAGATGAATGGAGCCAAATACAGGGCAATCTTGGAAGAAAACCTCTTGGAGTCAGCAAAAGACTTGAGACTGGGGCAGAGGTTCACCTTCCAGCAGGACAACGACCCTAAACATAAAGCCAGGGCAACAACGGAATGGTAAAACAAAACATATCCATGTGTTAGAATGGCCCAGTCAAAGTCCAGATCTAAATCCAATCGAGCATCTGTGGCAAGATCTGAACACTGCTGTTCACAAACGCTGTCCATCTAATCTGACTGAGCTGGAGCTGTTTTGCAAAGAAGAATGAGCAAGGATTTCAAGTCTCTAGATGTGCAAAGCTAATAGAGACATACCCTAAAAGGCATGGCAGCTGTAATTGCAGCAAAAGGTGGTTCTACAAAGTATTGACTCAGGGGGCTGAATAATTACGCACACCCCACTTTGCAGTTATTGATTTGTTAAGAATGTTTGGAATCATGTATGATTTTCATTCCACTTCTCACGTGTACACCACTTTGTATTGGTCTTTCACGTGGAATTCCAATAAAATTGGTTCATGTTTGTGGCAGTAATGTGACAAAATGTGGAAAACTTCAAGAGGGCCGAATACTTTTGCAAACCACTGTATGTATGACCTTTACTTCCTCATCTAAATAGAGTCTCACACTATGAGATTTCAGTGAAGAGGTCAACAGTTCTTCAAATAGCATGTGCAGGATTCTGACAATATAAAAATGTGGAGCCAGATTTAGCTGCCCTTAAGGTTTCATACAAATGTGTGAATAAAAATCTGTACAAAAACACAAAAGGTCTTGGGGTTCATTTTTTTGGATAGTGTTAAGAGTGGACGGTTGAGGGTGGGAGGCAGCAGTGTTGTGGCAGATGGAAAGCAATCTGCTAAAATTCAGAAATCCCACCTCTCTCTGAAGTTCACTGAGTCTCCAGTCTCCCTGATAATAATAGCAGCTCAGCAACTCACTGAAATTACATATAGTCTCCCTGAAATTTGTAGTAAGGGAGTAAAAGTGGGTACACCCAGTAATGAGAAAAGGGACAATGTTGTCGGATCCAATGGTATCGTCGTGATATACGCACTTAATGGTTACATAGCTTTGTATGCGTATGGTATGCGTCTGTCAGAATACGCGTGTGTGTATGCAGATGTGCCATTATACATGCGGATTATGCATTCATTCTGGGGCAGGGCTAAAAGGGGGTTCTAACAAGGTTAGACAGGGTGGAATAAGGTTGTGAAAGATAGAAAGCAATCTCTGATGGATTGTGGCAGATTGAAGTCTTGCACAGTCTCTTGCTTTCTAAGATTGCTGTCAATCTGCCAAAATATCCCAAAAGTTCAAGGTTATTCTGCCACAATTTATCAATCTGACAATCTTCTAGTAATTGCTGCCCCAATCACCAAGTTTAAATTTCAGAGCGTCGCAACACTTCCCATTCCTCCATTTAATCTGACATGGTATTTAAAACTAGCACCCCTCTCCCCTTTGTTTTTGACAGATATTAACTGTCAAGTAACAAATTAAAAAAATAAAAATAAACAAACTTTCAAAGCAGCTAAAACCAGACCACATTTTGTACTGTCCAAAGGTTTCTCACCTCCTTTCCATTCTCTTTGAAGAAATGGTGTAAGACTGATGAAGAATTTAAAGGAATACTACTAGACCCCAAAAAATAACTAGTTGCCATTCATTTGTATTATTCACAGAGAGGTGAGAACATTCTCACCTCCCTGTGAATAATATTACGCTTGGGGGACCTGGAACTTACCTTACTGCCGAAATAATCAAACAGCAGACAAGAAATATACCCGCGATTGCGCTTCTCCCATTTTCACAATACTTACACTTTCTTCCTGGCTGCTCCTGAGTCCACATATCTTACCTTAAAAAAATCCTCCAGTCTCTTGCTGCCCTCTGCTCGTCAACATTATGGCCTTGAATGACTGCTGTAATGGGGAAGTGTGGTGAGGGACTTCAAGGTAAGATATCTTGACTCTTGAGCATTGAAGGAAACCGTGAAATTTGCATAAATAAGGGTTTTAAGCGGTTCCTTAATCTATGTGTAAACATTTTAGTAGGGGTGAACATGTAAGAGATTAAAAAAAAAAAAAGTGCGTTACTATCCTTTAATAAAAAAAACAATGTAGATACTCTCTGGACTTGTTTTCAATAAAAATGGAATAGGATAAAACAACTCGAAATAGTTTAGTAAGAATCATTACCCTGACCTTGTTGCATCATTGTGTGCACTCTTTAAAAGGGCATGGTTACCCTTAAAACAAAAAACTTGTGACTTGTCAGTTATTTGCCGGCAATCCCAACTGCTATTAAAACCAAAACCTCGGTTTATACTCGGGTCAATCACTTACCTTCTCAGTAATCCGGTGGCCGCTTGCTCCGCATCCTCTGATCTGCCAGCTGAAGTCACTACTGGGCACCTGTCTCACTTCCCGGCGCCAAGTAGTGACGTCAGGCAGCAGAGCAGAGGATTTGGAGCAAGCAGCCGCCGGATTACTGAAAAGGATTGTCCAGACAAGTTACGATAACACTGAACTGGGGGTGGTGGTGTGTGACCGTAATCCCTGCAGTGGCAATTCCTTGCCACTGCAGATGTTTGGAAACTACAACTCCCAGCAGATAAAGCATGCTGGGAGTTGTAGTCTCCAAACATCCTGAGTGCCAAGGAATGGGGTTTACTGTATGGGATTACTGTCCATTTAAAGGGCAACTAATGCCTCAAAACAATACAGAATCAGGAGGATGGTATCTTGTTAAAAAGATTTCCTTCTGATTCTGTATTGTTTTGAGGCTTTAGTTGCCCTTTAAATGGACAGCAAGAAAGCTGAAGAGGAACTTCACCTTTCAGTATAACAACCACCAAATTAATACATGGACACCTATGCTCTAAATCATGGATATGTGACATGCAGGATTAGTGGGTGGACTTGGCCTGTGTAAATCATGACATGGCATGAGTGGATCCAGTGTGGCTCGAAACATGTTGTGTTTGCACATGTAATAAACCGCCAGTTGCATTTAAACTGTGGGTCGCCTAAGTGTTACCTTTATCAACATTGCATTTTCTTGGATCGGAGTGAGGCAGTATGTAAGCAGCCCTTTACTGGCTGGGTATAGTCCCAAGCCTCAGCTAGGATTGGCACTCCTGATCTAAATCAAAAAAGCTATGGCTTTAAAGGGCATCTATAGTGAGAAAAAACACATTGGCTCATTGCAAAGTTAAATTCATGTACTCTGTGATGCCTTCTCCTACCTCTGTCAGTGACTTTGTTGTTCCATGGTGTCAGATCTCTCTGTGCAGCACTTCCCCCTCCCCTCTGTTACCTCCTCCATGTCTCAACTCCAGCTAACTGACAAGCTTATCATGTGCAGTAGGAGTTAAAAGTTCAACATCCTGAAAAAAACACCCACGCACAGTGGCCAATAGAAAGCAAGCTGCCCTGGATACACGGATCTCTCCGTGTACTGCTGCTCTCTCTTTGAGACCCATCATCAATCAGGGGGATGATCCCTCGAAAGCTTGTCTACTAAAAAACTGTTAGTCCATTAAAAGTATCACAGTACTCTACTTTTTACTACATATATTGGACTAATATGGCAAAACAATCATTATTTTTATCATCAATCAGTGAAGTCTATCAAGGGGGGGTCAAGTACAGCCTTATCTCTGCCATCAAAGATACCTCTCTCCCCCCTGCTATTGCTTTTATCTCTAGGTTTGTTACAGACCATGGAGGAGGGAGGGACTTGAGCAGGGAACGTCACAGGTATTTGATTGACAGTACAAGTAGGAGTAGAGGAATGCAATCACGTATTCTTCTAGCTTGTGTATCTCAGGACAGATAGGGAATCTGAACAAACAGATGACACTCTGGGGGTTGGGGGGAATTATAGAACTCATGGAAAGAAAGAAAAAAAAGTTAATTTTCCCAATATAGATGCCCTTTAATAAAGAAGGATCAATGTTCTGTAATGGGCCAGTCAGAATACAGACCTTAACAGGGTGACCTAAAGAGAGCTGTGCAAAGGAGATGCCCTCGTAATCTGAAAGATCAAGGTCAAAAATTGCAAGCTGATAGACATTTGTCCAAAAATACCTACAGGTAGATGTAATAAAAGTTCTTAGCATTAAAAATGGTGCTAATTTTGACCCAACCAATCAGACATCATTTGAAAGCTAACATCTGATTGGTTGGGGCAAAATTAGCACCATTTTAAACGATAAGAACTAACTCCCTGTTAGTGCTGTAATACAATTAAAAGGTGTTTAACCTATTGTAAGTTTGTGCATACTAAAGGAACTATGCTTTGGTATGATGTCTTTTTAAAGGGGCAGTTCAGTGGAAATTATCAATATTTGTTGAATTGTTAGCTTGTGTAATGCATGCTTAGTTATTCTACATATTCTCTCCCATTTTGAAAAATCAGTTGATTTCATACCCTTTGCTGTTCCCTGCTGTTGACATTAGTGAGCTGACATTTCAGGTTCTAATAGTCCGTCTTTCCAGAATTCACCACTTCCTTGGAATGTTCCTAACAGTAATTTCTACCGATTGGCTGTTGGATGGGTCAAACATGCTCAGATCTCTACTGAGCAATTGAATCAACCCAGGCGTTGGGTCAAGGGCAAGACCATTAACGGTCTCTACTAGGGGTCCTGCAAACAGGAAGTCGGTATTTCGTTGCATTTATTTATACACAGACACAATGCTGAATGGCCAGATTAAGGTCATTGGGATGAAAAAATAATGCTCTTTTTTCTGAAAAGCATATGTATTTGCACTGAACTTCCCCTTTAATTCAAGACTTCCAGCAGTTATAAATGACAATACTCTGTACAATCAAGCAGTGGTGTGTTTTTTGGGTGTATTTTTACAGCTGGGGTATCCTTTACATTCACACAGGGTGACACATCTAATGATAATGGCCACACCCACACATACGTGTGTTTCTCCTGTAGAAAAGTGCACTAATAGAATTAAGAGTTGGAACTAATCAAATAAAAGAGATTTATTAAAGTTATAAACTCAACAGCAAGTGACTTTTGAATGTAAGACTAAATGAGCTCAGTAAAACCTACCATAGAAAGAAATTAAGTATAGCAAGTATAGCAAATGGGGTAGTAGTATCTATACGTGTAATCACAAAATCATGTTATTTCATGTTATCATTACATCTAAAAGGCCATCAGTATCAGTGAGGGTACATCTACCAAAAAAGGAGATGTAATAAAACGCTGACCAATTAATAATGTGGTTAGCACCTTCCCCAGATTCAACCAGTATGGCAACGCACACTTTTTGTGGTGCTTCCTGGGATGACACACGTATAAATCTATACCTCACATAATGGGCAATGCCCCAAAAGCATCCCTCTATGAAAGAAACTAGCCATGTACACCAACTTAAAAATATATCAAACTTTATTGCATCTTCACATTAAAAAATAACCTAAATACATAAATTTAGTAAATATATAAACACTTAAAATCACAATATTGCTTTAAAACAACACTACTCCCAACCTAGGCCTGGGGCATCCCCCAAGAAAAACCTAGGTGTATTTGGAAGAGATCTCTGTGCATCTAGAAGCTACCGGCCTCCACAAATACCTACTTCCCTACTAGTGGTAAAAAATCTTAGCCCTGATGTCCACTAGCCAAATATATATAAACACAAGTCACTTCACAGTCCCATAATAAGCCAGTTATATACTGGGCAACAGTCCATCTCATTATATATGCTTATTCAAATGTTAACTTAGGGGTAAGTATACTTGCCGGGACTTCTTATACCGCAATTTGCACACTGTACACAGGGACACCTCCTGGAATTCCCCCGCCAATCTTCACACAGTACCCTCTAAGCCCATTTGTTACAACATTGTTTTCATCCTTAGACATGCCTTGATAAGCTAGATGATGGAAATTAGGAGTCTCTTCCACGAGCAGCAAAAACAAACGCTTCAACATAGGCACGTTTCATGCCCAGCAACGGGACTTCGTTAGGGTCTTTTGGTGCTAATGGTGCTTATTTTTCCCCAACCAATCAGATGTTAGCAGGAATCCTAAGAACACTATGCATAAATGTGCTTAAAATATGCCACTGTGCTTAAATAATGGTAAAATTTCCTTTATTAAATAACGTCAGGTGACATACTGTAACTGAAGCCATTTTGTTGTCTGGCAAAATGCAGTATACAGAACAGAAGGACTTGTGAGAAAAACAAAAATACACAGGGATCTTTCAGACATCATTTTTAGAGAACCCTCCTAATTCCCCCCTAGTTGGTATGATTGTTTTCCCCTCCAGATATGAAGCCCATTAAGTGACACAACAGAGCAAAACAATTAGTTTCCCCATTGTGCTTGACTAGTTACTGATAAAGAAAAGTTACCATCACAATATTTGTGTAACCTTTATAGTTAATTTATTAATATATACCAAGTATATGACTGTATAACAAATCGGTGATATGGTTATCACTAATAACCAATATAATTTTGCTATCTTAGAAAGCACATGGAATTCAATGTGCAACATGGACTATGAACTATACATTAAAATTAGATACTGTGTTACAGTAACATTTTCTGTCCTTCTGGAATGACCGGGGAGGAAAAATGTCACTAATAAAAATGACAGCTATAAAGTCTGTCGTTGTGTCTCTTTTGAAATAGGAGTACAGTATCCTCTTTAACCACACAGTATACTTTCGAGTACAAACCATGTATTTTTCATAAGAATCCAGCTTGCAAAATGGCCTAATTTTTTAGCATCTGCCTCCTACTCCTGCATAAAAATGGATAAACTGACCCATGTTATGACCATTTTATATTACAGAACTTGTTCGCTATGTAAAGCTCAAGAATTACCAAAGTTACTAATAATTAGCACTGTAACAGGAATAACAATAGCTTAGGAACTGCAAATCAGTCTCAAAAGGCAAAATGTCAAAAGGGATGCTAAAAAAATGAATTAGCGGCTGAATCAGAAGTCTCCAGTGTTATTAAATTAACCCTTTGAAACTATACCTCTAGGAATGCCAAATGTCACAACAGATTGGCTGATTTGCATCCACCCTGGACTGCTTGAATCAATCTGGAATCTCTGAATATTTTCTCAAAAAAATACGGACATCTGGATTTCAGAATGGTATAGTGAAGCCAAGAGATCATTTATATACCGTATATACTCTAGTATAAACCGAGGTTTTCAGGCTTTAAAAAAAGCCTGAAAATCTTACCTCGGTTTATACTCGAGTCAATGTTTCCCCTACCTTGTCCGGCAGCCGCGCGATCCGCAAAGTGAGAGGCACTGGGTAGTGACATCATCCGGATGCGCAGAGGCTGTGGAGTGAGGATGCGGATCGCGCGGCCGCCGGACAAGGTTGGAGAAACATGGACATTGACACTTACATGGCAAATACATACAAATAAGAGTAAAACCTTCTTTATTTGTGCATACTGTATGCACAAATAAAGGAGGATTTACCCCTATTTGCAAGTATTTGCCACTTAAGATGTTTGAAAACTACAACTCCCAGCAATAAAGCATGCTGGGAGTTGTAGTTTCCAAATATCTTTAGTGGCAAATACTACCCCCTCGGTTTATACTCGGGTCAGTGTGGTTTTCCTCCTTTTTTCCTAAAACTAGGTACCTCAGTTTATACTCGGGACGGTTTATACTCGAGTATATACGGTAGGTTAAAGGGCATCTATATTAGGAAAGTTTTTTTTTAATTATTACTATTTTAAGGATTATTATAGGAAACCAATCCTTCCAAACAACTTATTTTTTTTTTGCCAATTGTTGCCCTATTTCTTTAGATGTCCACTTAAATTTCTTATATTTCAGCTGTCATTTAACTGGTCTATTTTATAATTCTCCTGCAATGTGACATTCTGCCTGTAACAATATGACAGATAGAACACAAGATCAGGGCCGGATTCATACATTTCTTCCCTAGGCCAGTAATAATTGGGTTGTTGGGCTGCTCAGTGGGTCTGCCACTGGTCACAGCCCCTTTGCTTATTTCTCAGTACAGTCTGCATACACCTGCAAACACACCTCCAATGTAATAGGCCAAATTCAGTTCCTGTTGCATTGTGATTCACTGTAAATCCATCCAACATTGCAATTGCGGCAACGCAAGCGATCACCATTTTAATGCGCAGTCAAATGTGATTTCGTATCTCGAAAGGAGAAATCACATGCGCAAACAACGGAATCGCACACAAAATCGCATGCGATTGAGTGTGCAATTCTGTTTGTGGCGCAGTGTGCCCATAATACTAGAAAAAGCAAAAAATAAATTTGTTCGAGTGTCCACTTTTTTTGCGTTCCTATAGACTATTATTTTAGTGCAATTTTAGTGAATCAAATCAATTCGAAATGCAAAGTATATAGTGGGAACGGATTCTCACAATTTTGATTATATTTTAAATTACATTGCGAGTTGCAAAAAGCACCGCAACACAAGCAGTGCAATATTAGTGTCCAGCACCATTCATCATTACGTACTGGTATTTGCCAGTAAAAATACAGTTTTTTTGTTTCAAAAAAGTTTGCCTTGTGATTGATAGCAGCATAGAGAACTGTATCAACTTAACCCTGCAGCTGTCCGAGGTGATTGGATCATTTTTTTGTTGTTGTTTATTATTTTCATTGTAAAATTAAATTATCTGATTTCTTATTATAGGGAAGGTTGGGATGAGTTTTCCTACTTTCACTTATTTTTAACTGAAAAATCCTCTTTATTATTATTGATTTATATAGCGCCAACAACTTCCGTAGAGCTTTACAATTACATGTATTCATTCACATCAGGCCCTGCCCCGAAGAGCTTACAATCTAAGCACATTTATTTGACACATACAAACTATCAGTATGTCTTTATGAATGTGGGGGAAACCTGGGGGCCCGGAGGAAACCTACGCAAGCACGGGGAGAACATACAAACTCCTTGCAGATGCGTCCAAGGGTGGATTCGAACTCAGGACCTCAGTGCTGCAAGACATCAGTGCTAAACACTGAGCCACCGTGCTGCCTCTTTAAAGGGCATATCCACCCTTGTAGTGGTTCATGCAACCCTTTTTATTTGAAAGTACCCATGGTGAAGACCTGGGAAAGTACCCAAGTCCTCATCCCTGGGTTAACTCTTGCAATAACCTCTTAAACTTGCCATCGCCGGCACGCTGTTCTCCAGTTTCCACTCCCAGCCCGGACCAATGCTGATAGGAAGATGTGTTTTATAAACAGCTTGTCTTCTTATTCTACTGATGGCACACATATAGAAAGTGAAGAAGAGCACCGGCACTTAGATTTCATTATATATAAGGTACATATAGTTTTTCTTAATAGTTTTCAACATCATTCAGAGACATCAAATAATTACATAGGAGGGTTATTTTCTTACATGGAGGATTGTACATATTCGGTTTATCGATAACTTATATTAAGTGTAGATATAAATCTACTCAATGATCGGGTTATATAAGGGGAAGGGGGTAACTTGGATCAGGTAATAGAGAACGGTGTGCCTCAAATTTTTGCGGATTAGCAATGGAAGCAAATCGGTTATAATAGGGGTGGAGGTGTAAATAGGTAGAGGTTATGTGACATAGCCTGAGTTTTCCTTTATCAGATTCCCATCATTGTTGGTCATTCGTCATGTTTATGACTAGGGTGAACACAGTTATCTAGATGTGATCGTACCACAGTGTCCAAATACTATTGAATTTGTTTAAGCGGCAGCGGCTTTGATATATCACTCTGATCATCGGAAGTGTGTTATTAATCAATGTTTTCTATGTCTTGAATTTAGGGGATGTAGGTGCCATCCATGTGAGGATTATGGTCCTTTTGGCGAAGAATAAGGCTTCTCTTATTAGGGTTAAGTGTGTGTGACTCCATACATCTACTTCTTGTATCCCCAACAGACATATTTTGGGGTCCGAGGGGATTGGAAAGGGGAGGATGCCGGAGAGGTGGTGTAATTTTTGTACTTTGGGGCATGTCCAGTTCATATGCCAGAAGTCTGTATGTTCCTGTTTGCATTTAGGGCATTCAGAGTTAAATCTGGGGCTCATACGAGATTTCCTAAGGGGGGTTATATAGGCTTGATGGAGGATGTAAAATTGCATGAGTCGGTTGGGGGCTGATGGGGATGCTTTGATATGAGTTTCAGCTAACTCTTCCCAATCGTCAGGAGTGAGGGGAATTCCTATCAATTTAGTCATTTTTGGACCACAGTTCCCCTTTAAGTGTCTAATACAGGGGTGCCCAACCCATTTGACATCAAGGGCTTCATGTGCGGCCCCTGACCAACATTGGGGGCTGCACAATAGATGAAATAATAGGGTGTTTATCATTTTAATATTTTTTTGTATGTGCATTTCCCTTTATTTTTTTATCATTCCCAAAGATAATTATCAGATCATCTTAGGGAATGATAAATAAATGCCACAAGTCAAAATCCGATCAGAAAAATCACTTCGTGACTTCATGGAAAGCATTTTCTTTTTTTTGCTCAGTAGCAAAAAAAAAAATATTTGTGAATGGAACTCTGAGCTCCATTCACAAATAGTACAGCAAACAGCCACAATGACTGCTTGCTATATCAGGTACTGCACTCTGATCTGAATGGAGATTGCAGTGCAGTACCTCAACTAGACCATCAGAGGGTGAAAACGCTGGGAAGACCCCAGAGGAAGTTCTGTGGCTTCAGCGGGGTCTCCCTTACCACAGGAATCCTCTTTTCTTCATGGGACTGGCTTTCATTATGCAGTTGCAGCTTCTATTTCTCGATCCCCCCCCATCGGATTTGGACCAAACACTTGAATGCTGCCCACCCGATTGCCCCTAGCTGCGGCAATATGCAGCAAAGTGCCCAGGCCCACTCCTAATTGTGATTGGGCCGCTTGTAAAATGCGTCTCCTGTAAAAATAAGAAGATTTGGGGTTCCCTGATGCAGCCCTAGTTTGTATTTTTTATCTGTGGTAAAACCCTGTACATTATTAGTAATTCAAGTTAAACAATCATCATTTGCCATTTAAATTAGTAACATTTACAGCATGACTATAGCAAATGTTATTTAGCCATCCATTACCCATCCATTCCACCCTTCCACCTCTCGTAAAAAGCACAATTAACAATTACTACACCTACAGTATATACCATGGCTTCTGCATTAGAACCTGAAATAACTCAAACATCATAAAACATGAGAAACAATAAATATGGGAACAAAAGGGCAATGAGGAAGGGGAAATGGAGGAACCAAATAACATGTTGGGGTATTGGTAGGTCTCCTAGTCCAAGTCCTTCCAGGAGAGGCCTAATTCTGGGGGGTCATTTTGCCCCTGGAGCCAATAAGAGAGTGTCATTTCCTGGATTTTGATAATAAATTCGAACTCTGGCCAAGGTTACAAAATGTAATTGTCTGTGTAGGGGCATAAACATTCTACTATGGTTTATCTTGTTGTATGTTTATGGAATAATAGTATCCATTTCAGTCATGATAGAGGGACTATGCATATTTTCTTGGCATTGAAGCATGAGCAAAGGCATTGCAGATTTTGAGGTCTTCAAACAGATTGCCTATCACATGTTACCTAGAGTACATACCAATCTAAAAGGAAATCCCCACTGATGTTGTGCATTGTTAGTATGTAGAAGTTCCGTTAGAGATTTCAATTCTATCTGTTTTTGTAATGTTAACCGTGAAAGATCAGAATATATTTGATAAGGTTCTCCGACAAAGCTGAGAGAGGCTGCAGAAAGTGTTTGTTCTTTGGTTTTATAATAGGGCATTTTCACTTTTACATCTTTAGGTAAGTTTTCTGTAAGGGGTTTGGAAAGAACCTTATGGGCTCTGTTCTACTTGCATTGGGTACAAGAGATGTGGTCAGGATCTTGAATATATCAGTATATGATTCAGGGTTACCCCATATTTTATGATAGGAATGCCAGGACCTATTTTCCAAGTCCTCTAGCCAGGTTAGCTTAACAAGTGCTTTCCCCATCCATGGTTTGTTCATGGCACTGTGTCGACTCGGCAATGTTGTCCATGCACATTTCCATATCTTAATGCACTTGGTGTATATTAAAACTCTGTATTTGGGGGGGTACTTTCTAAATATTAAAAACTCTAGTGTTTGAGGCACTTATATTACCATGTACCAGTGGACGATGAGCTAAAATAAAGGGGTTAAACTTGCGTGAATTGATATTCAATAGGTTATCAAATTTAATCCCTTCAGTGTGGCAGCTGCATGGGTATCTAAAATGACACCCGCGCAACAGGCTCAAGGTATTTAATGCCAGGGTCGAGACTGACTTCTGCAATCCAAAAGAAAGTTGGCATCTCGCACAGATGCTGGCAGAGAAAGGTAAGTTTTATGGGCATCAAGGACTTGCAGGGAGGTGACTAACTTAATCATTTAGGGGTTTGGGGAGTAGGGAAGCTAAGTATGGAGTTTTATTCTGGAGTGGACTTGTCCTTTAACAGTCTGTGTGTTTGGGGAACTTATTAACTGTCTCTGGTTGTCCATGTTTAAAGGTAACGTCCATCTTAAAAATCCATCGACGTCTGTTATACCTACCCAAACAGCTACATTCCAAGACTTCAGGCCATACTAATTTGTTTCTCAAGTTGCTTACTTTTTTCACTCTTTTAGCTTGTGAGAATCGCACGCCAGCATATCACTATATGGGTGGCCACACTCTTTGCACTCCAATACGTTTTCGGGGTATATGCCATGAACATTTTTTTTTGAGTATCGCATGCGTTCCGATAACGGTAAAGCCTGTTTATAAGCACTGCATTTTGTTTGCGTATTTCATGCACTTTACCATGCACTGTAGCGTTGTCACTAAAAGGTCCCAAGACCTCTGTTCCACTCCCAGCATTTAAAAAATAATCTATAGTATTATGGCTGGTCTTGAATTTACCCTCCCTGCAATAGGGAGGTGTTGGGAGAAGAGACACAGCAGTTCTGCAGGAACTCTGTTAGGTGACTCTCCTTCTGGTTCCCCCCCATCCCTCCTGTGTTTACACGCATATGCCAAAGATAGGCTAACAACAGGGGCAAACACACATGCCCCTTTTTAAAAGTCATTCTTTATACTCTCTTTATATTTTACTTCCCCCTAGAAGGGAGAAAATATAAATTCATACACACTGCTACACAAGCACTGTCACACACTGCTGCACATGAGCTCATACACATTTATATACAAACTCTAACACACATACTGCTACACATGCATTCATATTTGACTGTAAGCTATTTAAGGCTAGTGCACAAGAGCCAATAATTTATCCCAAATAACCAGTTTAACATTTTGGTCAGATTGATAGTGATTTCAAAAATGATTAATTATTACAGAATTTTCAGCAAAATTGATTAGTAAAAGGGCTCATTCACAATATACCACAAAACACTTTTTAAAATGCAGAAGCACAGATTTTGCATTGGGAATAAGTGCTGCTATTTATATAGTCTAGTTGTAGTTCAATGCATTTAAAAAATTCACTACTGTGCTGCTTGGTATCTAGAAACACACACAAAAAATTTTACAGAATTAGTTTGTGAAAGATTGTTATTCAATTTGATTATGATTGCACAATATATATATATATATATATATATAAAGTCAAGTTGATCCAAGGATATTTCCAATTGCCACTTGGAGTCGGGAAGGAATTTTTCCCCCTTCATAAATTTGGTGGGGTTTTTTGTTTTTTGCGATCAACAGTTAGGCAGGAAATGAGGATATTGCTTGATGAGTTGGATTGGATGGACAGAAGCCTCTGATGAAGTGGGTCTTCCCATGAAACGCGTCAGGCTGTCTATTGGGTAGTTATACTCCCTGACGATGTATGTTTAATCTATATGTACTCTAAATAAAGAAAATTATTTTTATCCACATCGTGAGCTGCATATCCAACGCTTCTTCACACTAATTAGTATTATTACGTGCCGATGCGGGGAGGCACCCTTCAATTGGGATTTTCTTGCACCAGATGTGGAAGGTCGGAGTGCCGCCAACGGACCCGTGAGTACTACAGTGGACAGAAGTCTTTATTCAACTTCAAATACTACATAAAGGTTACAATGGAATCTCTAGGCAATTATGCTCTGGTAACTGCATGCCCAGACCGAATTCACACAGGTGGTATGGGGATTGGTGGAACATGCACACATACATGGACCAATCGTATCAGCTCCCTCTACTTCAGTAAAGGGAGCTAATAGCAACCGACCGATTTTCGGTCATTTATGACCCACACACCTTGCTGATATTCTGCAAATCTAGTCGGAGATGACAGGAATTGTTGAGCATTGCCTATGTGTATGGCTGCCTTTAGGGTTTGTCAATCATCTGCCAGGGACATTGCTAAAATGTTGCAGGGTAAAAAGCCCGAGCCTGGCCAAAAGTTACCATCAGTTTTCTAACAATCGATATTAAAGGGAATTTCGACTAGTACAAAAAAAAATTGGTATTCAATAAAACCTGCAGGAGCCAGGAACGAAGGTAAGTAGATAATATATAGAACAAAAACACCTAAAACCATTATCAAATGGAAAAATATCCTGTGCTATTAGTAAAGACTTATTAGTATTAATATTAGCATAAGACATCTAGTTATGGATCAAAATACTGTATGCACGATATGGACTTACAAACAGGACATTTTTTCTATTTGATAATGGTTTTAGGTGTTCTTGTTCTATATATTATGTATATTTTTATGTTTTATATGATGTTTTTATGACGTATTTTAGATGTCGGATCACATAACGACTAAAGGTTCGTACACACGTGTGATCGCGGGTCCCAAACTGTGATGCATGATGTGTGCAAACGTTCGTTTTGGCCGATAATCGGGCCGTGTGTAGGGCCTTTGTCGGCCGAAACGGGCGTTTAGTTGGGGATTGCCTAACGATCAACTTGGCGGATCCCCAGACGACCGTCTGTTTCGGGCGATAAAGGCCCTACACACGGGCCTATTATCGACTGAAACGAATGTTCGTACACATCGTGCGTCCGCACGTGTGTACGAACATTAAATATGTTTTAGATGTGGCAATATATAAGGTGGATTATATGCTAATTTGAAGATGGAAAGAGGAAGTGATGTCACTGACAAACCTGTTAAATTCTGTTTGATCACCGAGCACTTGACAAAGAACCCTTGAGGTTCAAAACATGTAGTATGACTAGTTTGGCTATATTCAATAAACACCACCTAGATTTGGGTTGTACTAAGTCCTGCTTTGAGGATCATATTTTCTTTTTCTTCTGTCTGCAGGGCTCTAGGGTCTAAGAAGATCAGGGGCACTCTTGGGCAAAATGTTTACCGTATGCCACGCCCTTTCTCTGCCCCATTTAAGCCACACCTACTAGGTACTTAATAGAGATAGCCAAAAAGACACAGACAGGCAGATAGACAAAAACAAACAATAGATGTACAGTCAGATAGTGATAAACAGACAAATAGAGAAATAGTAAGAGATAAGAATTGGACAGAGATACATAAAGGCACAGTAAACTGGCAATTTCATTATATACAGTACTGGTAGAAATCTGGTAATTTTAACGATCGGCCATTTCAGCCGATAAAGGGCCTACACACGGGCCGATTCTAGGCCGAAACGAACATTCGTACACATTTTGCGTCGCGGGTCGGGACCCGCGATCACATGTGCATACAAACCTTTACTGTTGTGTTCAGTTGTAGTCAGACACTTGTCCAACTTTGGCCAGGGAGACCTTCTTGTACCTTCTACATGGACCTCTGCCCCTATCTATCTCTATCTGTCCCTCTCTTTCTCTCTCTCTGTATATCTCTATCTGCCTCTTGTCTATCTCTTATCTTTCTTTTTGTATCTATCTATTTCTGTCTATCTCTTTTACTTTGTCGGTCTTTCTGCCTCTTGGAGGAGCACACTACTTCATTTTCAGTGTTTTATTGAGCAAAAAGCAACATAAAACGTTTCAGGGGATATGACTTCCCCTTCCTCAGGTATTAATTCACCTTAATTGACCAGGTGGTGCTAAGAGTTAAACTACAAACTATACCCACTAATATTCAGGGCACTGTAACACAGGCTCCACACTGACCTGAAAACAAGATACTCTACAAGCACTGCATCAAATAATGGACATTATTAAAGGCTCAGTATTAGCGTATGTGCAAAAATAAAAGTGACCAGGAATACCAAATGCCAAATTATATTCTGATATATGACACACAATACAATATACAACCCCCCATACATATCAAATCACAAACACCCATAAACCTAATAGCAGCTGAAAGTTAAGAGTCCCTCCATAAACAGCAACAAGTCTCAAATCTCTAAGTTCGTTGCAACTCTGTATCCTAAAGATAGGCAGTCACTAAGTTCTGCCTATCTTCTGCCTAACAAACACTCTCTGACTGAATAAAGCAACAACGAGCGGAGGTTTACCATCCAAGGACCTGGACACATCTTAAAATACATACATCTCTCAGATAAGCAGCATAGTCTCTGTCTCAACCTCATGTATGATGCACTTCTCCTTCGGTAATCCAGCGATTTTAAAGTCCAGAGTCCATTGCTCTCAACAAACGCTGTAACAGCTATGGGTGCTGCACCGCCAGTGGAGCAGTACCATACCTCAGAATTCGAGGGATTCCAGAGTCCTTCACCAATACACAAGACACAATCCAAGAATCTTTCAGACTTTTCATTTCCGAACAACTCACAGAAAGACTTGAATGTGATCGGGCACACAGAGTCCTCACAAAACCACCAGCAGACAACATAGCAAGGGACATTATAGTTAAACTACGCTACCATGATACAAAGGTGAAACTACTCCAAATGTTGCGAAAGTCCACTTCCACATTGCTGTGGACATTGCAATTCTGTGCAGACTTGGCTCCCCAAACACTACAGAAAATCACTTAGACCAATAATGAAAATCCATACAAATGGGGCTATCAATTTAAATTACAATTCACCTGGAATGGAATAAATTACATTATAGAAATGGCAGATCAAGGGAACCAAATATTACAAACCCTAGAATTCCAAGAACCTGAAACCAGCCACTTCAACAAAACAACTCCCCAAAAATACAACGCACGTGGCAAATAATCCCACATATGCCAGCCAAAAGGAGAAACTGCGGAGCAGAATCCTTCAAAAATCCCCCCAACAATCAAACTATTAGAATCATTTATTGTTGCTGAACACATTAATACAATGATGTCAGTGAAACTAAATAGATAAATAAATACATAAGTAAATCCAGATAAGGTTATAATACAATTCATATTGCAGAAACAGCATTTAAAATATTAATAGCTGATGGATAAAAGCTTAACCTGAACCGTTCGAATGTATCGGGTAAAACTGTATCAAAAGCTGAACTAAAGTCTATGAACAAAATTATGGAATTATTTCTATCAAGGCAAGATAAAATCGTAAACATCATTGAGTTAAAGGATAAGTACACTGAAAAATCAAGTGAATTGTATTTGGAAGCTGCAGCACAATAAAAGTAACCATAGACGCCCTATGTCAAATATAGAACACCAGCAAGGGAAATTGTTTAAACGGTTTAAAAGTGTTGATGTTTACAAAATATACAAGTGATGAACAAGATAATGCATGTTGAAATATAAATCTAATTTTCCTCTCACCCCCTCTTCATTTCTATATTTGATTTCACGCTATCCCTATATGTTAAGAGCCAACATGAAAGGTATAAAAAATGTACAGACATGTCCCTTTACAACAGAAACCGGACAGAAAACTATAAATCTCCCCTACAAAAATCAAGAAAAATAGGCATATAGGAGGAGGTATCTATCAGTAAGGAAGGGTCAACTCAACATACCTTCTTAAAAGGCTTAACGGGACACATACGCCATAAGCAAGATCACTAGGGGTCAATCACCGGGGGACACCGAGAAATCCCCAATAAAAGTCTCCCCAACCCTCCAGAGTAGGAGGAAACGACACTAGAATGGTTAATTATTTTACTATTACCATAAGTTGATATTATTAAATATAGTATTGCTATATTATTGTATAGTTAAGTTATAAGTTTCATTTTCTTTAAGATCATAACCACACAGACAGTCATGAAAAGGAAAAGCTATTTTGATCAAAACAGATATGAACCTACAACATCTATATGTTACAATTATACCCAAAATAAACCAACTCTACACATATACTTCGGAAACAATCAAAAAACATTAAAAAATAATGCAGAACAACAAACCTAAAAAAAAAAAATTTGATATGCATAACACATAATGTCAGGGGACTAAACTCCCCACAGAAAAGATCCATAGCCTTCAAAAATAATCAATCACATAAACCCCACATTATTTTCTGGCAAGAAACCCACTTCACAAATAAATTAGCTCTAAAATACTTAAACACTACACACACTTTATCTTAGCAATGGGCCCCTCAAAAAAAATGGAGTAACTATTCTTTTCCATAATTCAGTAAACGTCACAATCCAAAACACAATTTCAGCCCCAGAAGGTAGATATCTTATAGTTCAGTGTCTTATCAAATCCCAAGCCTACCTACTACTAAACATCTATGCACCAAATATACATCAACATAAATTCTTTATTGAAAATCTCTAAACTTCGATATCCCAACTCAACTCACATTAGACCCAAACTGGGACCGATCCAACACCTCAAAAAAGAAAAAAAAAAAAAATGATCCAAATTAATACAACAATTGCAATTAATGGACCTTGGAGAGAGAAAAATCTGAACTCTGATCTATTTTTCTCCTCCACACTAATGCTATGCAAGACCGGACTACTTCCTAGGTTCTCAAATGCTTCTTAAGAAAATAGATAAAGCCTCTATAGAACAATGTGCCTGTCGGATCATAAAATAGTTAAAATAGCACTAGATATCAACAAAACTCATACATCTACATACCATTGGAGACTTAATGAATCTCTATTAACTGACAAAGGTCTAATACTCCAACTAACTAAAGATATCTCAAAATATTTCACCCTAAACGACACTGGACAAGTGGGATTCCCATGGGTATCGGCAGCTGATAAAGCCTATACATGGGGCATATTAATACAAAATGCTTCACAGTACAAACGTCTGAGACTCCAACAAATAAGAGACCTCGAACAACAAATACAGGTTCTGGAAACTAAACACATAGAAACAGGTAACAGAGACATCCTAGAACTCATTAAAATAAAAAAACAAGAACTTACATGCCCTGTTTTCCACAATAATTAAAAAAAAAAACTCTGGTGAAAAAAGCAAACACTACTACCATAAAGGAAACAAAGCTGACAAACCACTAGCAAACCTACTTAATCCTAAAAAAAAATAATACAACAATAACAAAGATCCTGACTCGAATCCATGCCCAAACCTCCAACCCTGAATTAATTTACAAAACATTTCACTCATTCTACTCTTATATGAACAAAAAAACAAATCAATCAACAGGAAATCACAACCATAAAGAAACATATGCCAACCACCACACTTACATCAGATATGAAAAAAAAATGTCAGACCCTATCACACCAGAAGAAGCAACCCAATCTATAAAAACAAATAAAACCTGTGACAGATTGGCCTATAAGAGCTGATTGGGCCTTGTTATGGGAAATACTCCTCCACAGTCTTTCAGGGAATGAAGCAACACAGTTCAGGATTAAAGGCAATTTAACAGTCTTTAATGGTCTTCACCGTTGTTAATATAACAAAACAAAACCCTTGCACCATAGCGCTGGCTATACAGTTCAAGCTATTTATTGTTGGGTAGCTACTCCACGCCAACACATAAATAACAAAATAGGAAACTAATTCAGTTCCAAACACAGTGCCTTAAGCTAGGTACACACAGTACAGATTTCTGAAAGATGACAGACAGGATCTGCAAGATCCTGTCTGCCATCTTTCAAAGATCTGCATACACACAGTCCCGAGCGTTCCCTATGAATATCATAGGGAGAACGCTCGGGACTGTGTGTTTCCATCGGCCGCGCTAGACTCCTCTATAGGGAGTCTACCGCGGCCGATGGAAATTTTCGGTCTTTCCCGAACGAGCGTTCGGCCGACCTGAGCATTTGGGAAACGAAGGTACACACATAACGATAAAGCCCTGACGGTATCGGGGCTTTATTGTTACTGTGTGTACCCAGCTTTACTTGTGAGGTTCTGATTTCTTCCTCTACATCTCCCTGCCTCTGTGCAGATAGAGAGTGAGACACACTCCAGACTCCTGTTTAACAGCCCGAGTAGCACAGGTGTAACATCTACCTTGCCTCTCAGGGATTAATCAAAGAGCTGTGCAGGATTACCAGTGGAATGGAACAATCAGCCCACCCACTTTCCATTTGTTCCAGACCCAGAGACCCTAAACTGTCTGTGCAAATTCAACCTGTGTTTGTATGTATACACACACACATACTTCTCTGGGCCTATTATTCCACCTTTCAGGGTAGATGCTGCACAGCAAATCGGGACTTATATATCTTCCCTCTATAACAAGACCAGATCTCCTGTAACATATCCCTCCCCCCAGCTTCATCCTTGTGGAAAGAGCAGCCATGGACATAAGGGAGACACTCTGGATAACCCATCAGCATTACTGTGCTTTACCCCCTGCTCTATGTTCTACTGTAAACGTGTATGGTTGTCGACTAAGGAACCACATAGTAATCTCTTAACGAAACGGTCTACCTAAAAGATATTTTAACGTTTCTTGAGCCCACTTAATAGCTAAACTATATTTTTCAAAAATTGAAAAAGAGTATTTTCTCCTGAACCGTAAGTTTTCTATTTAAATAAAACACTGAGTGTTCTTCACCATTTACTTCTTGGGACAGAACTGCTGCTAAACCTACCTCAGAGGCATCTGTTTGCACAATAAACTCCTTTGTAAAATCAGATGTTACTAAAACTGGATGAACACAGAGAACTTGTTTCAACTTTCTAAAGGCTTCTTCTGCCTCCGTAGTCCACTTATCCATTACAGGGGCCTTTTGTAATGTCAGTTAATGGACTAGCAATGGTGGCAAAATTTGGTATGAATCTTCTATAGTAGCTTGTTAAGCCCAAGAAAGTTCTAACCTGTTTCTTGGTGAAAAGTAGTGGACATTTTTTAATATATTCCACCTTTGCCATTTATGGCTTAACTAGGCCCCTTCCTATAGAAAACCCTAGATATTTTGCTTCCTCAAGACCAATAGTACACTTCAAAGGGTTTTCAATCAAACCTGCAGCCCTGATTGAATTGAACTGCTTGTACTTTTGGCAAGTATGACTCCCAGTCTGTACTGTGTATAACAATGTCATCAAGGTAGGCAGCAGCATAACGAACATGGGGTTTTAGAATTCTGACCATCATTCTCTGGAAATGTGGCTGGAGCGCCATTAAGACCAAAAGGTAAAACCTTATAATGAAAAAGGCCTTCTGGGGTAGAGAATGCAGTTTTTTCCTTTGCTTTACCTGTTAAGGGAACCTGCCAATAACCCTTTGTTAGATCAATTGTTGTTAGGTATCAGCCTTGCCTAGTCGCTGTATCAGCTGATCAACTCTTGGCATTGGATAAGCATCAAATTTAGATATAGTATTTAACTTGCAAAAATCATTACAAAACCTGATTTCACCATTGGGTTTTGGAACAAGGACAATTGGACTACACCAATCACTTTGTGATTCTTCAATCACCTCAAGTTCCAACATCTTTTTAATCTGGCTACTAATGGCCTCCCTACATGCTTCAGGTATTCTGTAGGGCTTTAAGTGTACCTTTTCCCCAGGTTCTGAAATGATATCATGTTTAATGATATTAGTTTTGCCGTATACACTGGAGAACATATCCAGGTTTCGTGCAACAAATTCCTTTACTTCTTGTTTTTGGGGAGTCTACAGTGTCTCAGCAATATTTACCTCTGGACCTTTTTCTATTTTATTAAAACAGGATAATGACTGGGATGCAGTCATTTAATACCTCCCTGTCTTTCCAAGGTTTTAGCAAATTGACATGGTAAATTTGTTCAGTCTTTCTTCTGTCTGGTTGTCGGACTTTATAGTTAATCTTTCAAACTTTCCCAATTATCTCATATGGACTATGCCAAATTAAAAACTTATTCTCCACAGTTGGCACTAAAACCAGTACCCTGTCCCCTGGTTGGAACACACAAAGTCTAGCATTCCTATTATAAGAGTATCACTGAGCTTCTTGAGCTTTCAATAGATGTTCACGTACAATAGGCATGACCACCTCAATCCTGTCTTGCATCTCAGCCACATGATCTATTACACTATGGTGTGGAGAAGTTTCATGCTCCCAGGTCTCCTTGGCTATATCTAGTAATCCCCTTGGATGGCGACCATATAACAGTTCAAATGGTGAGAATCCAGTTGAGGACTGTGGAACCTCTCTGATTGAGAACATTAGATAAGGAAGCAAGAAATTCCAAATTTTACCATCCTTATCAATTACTCTATGAAGCATGGTCTTTAGAGATTTATTAAATCTTTCAACGAGACCATCCGTTTGGGGGTGATAAACGGATGTCCTGAGGTGTTTTATCTGTAAAAGTTTGCACAACTCTTTTGTTACTTTGGACATAAATGGTGCCCCCTGATCAGTTAAAGTTTCATTTGGGATACCAACCCTACTAAACATTAACATTTATTCCTTTGCTATGGTTTTTGCCAACATGTTACAGAGAGGGATAGCCTCAGGGTAACAGGTAGCATATTCTACCACCACTAATACATATCGGTGACGTCTGGTACCAATGGACCCAAAATATCCATATCGATCATTTTAAAAGGTACATCAATTATTGGTAATGGGACAAGTGGACTTTGAAAAGCTTTAAAAGGAGCAGTACACGCTGGCACTCAGGACAGGAAACACAGTAGTAGTTAATTGCAGCCAGTAAAACCGCCTCAGTACCCGCTTCTTTGCCTTTTCAGATCCCAAATGACCTCCTAATATGTGACTGTGAGCAAACTTTAAAGGACAACAATACCCAAAAAAACATCTCCCCCATTACATGTCCACACTTTCAGCAGCTGAAATCACTTACTCTCATTTACAACCATGCTGTACTCCCTTAAATATCACACAGCAAAGAGGAGTGCTAACAGCCCGCCTCCTAGACGGCCCAGGGCCATCGTTAACATAAAATAGCAAATGAGTGTACGCTTCGCTGCCAGGGACCATTGGGGTTCGGGTCGCTCCTCCCTACTGCTCCGTTTCTGGCAGTATAGGTAAACAAAATAAGGTTGAAAGGAAGGGGACGCCACGCGGGATTTTTCCTGCGTGGTGTCCCCTTCATTATTCCATCGTTAACATATCACTTGTCATTGGATGGTGGGAATGTTTGTTACAACCTCTCTACTCCTCCTCTGCCAGTCAATCAATCTTTAACTGTCCTGTTGCTAGAATACAGCCTACATAATCAAGCTAATCAAGGGTGGTTACAGGAGTGTTTTCTCGCATGCTTGCTCTGAGTGACAGAGGCAGACAGAATCGTTACGCTTCCTTCACAGCATGGCTAATTGAAGGCAGAGAGAGGCTCGAAATCAGGAAAAAAATGTATAGGGAGGGCTGCATACCTTTATTCTTTTTAAAGCAGTTTTAAAAAAAAAATGCATTGAGGCAATACAGTTATCCTTTAACACTGTATTCCAAAACTCTTGTGGTAATAATAATTGCTTATTTCCATCTGTACCTTTTTTTTCTGCCCGATAAAAAAGGTCATTGTATACTTCAAAATGTGGATATGGCAATGGCCTGTCTGAGTTATTAACTTTACCATTTACAACTTTTATACTAGCCCTTGCTCCCACTAAGATTATCCCACTGAGCACTTTTAAAGGTAACATGTTTGGCCTCTAAATTTATTAATTCCTTTCCCGAGTTTATCAAATGTGCTGGGCTCAACAACTTGACTTGAGTTTTCCCCCACAAAAGCATGCAAATGTCACAGTTCCTTACCATTCTGCACATTAGCGAAGGGAAAGATAAAGGTAGGGTCACCAGTACTTTGTAATGGTGCTTTTAGTTTGAAATTAATAGTAGCCCACAAATCAAAAAAGAATGGGCAATCTCTTCCCACTATCACATCATAAGAAAGTTGTGGTACCACTCCCAAATGGTGGTTACTAGTACAATATGGGGTGCATATGGTCACCCTGGCTGTGGGATAATCTTGTCTATCCCCATGAATGCAAATTACACCAACTTTCTTGTCATAACTTCATCAATGCAAGGTTACCATACTTCTTGAGTCTAGCAGTGCCTGTGCTTCTTTACCATTTATCTTAACCACACATCCTTGAGCATTGTCCCCCTGACTAGTTCCCACAGCAGACTCAACACAGTTAGACAATAAGGTATATGGGTCATCACTATAATTTATAATACTTTTCATAGGTTCACTATTTAATGGTCAGTATTTATACATATGTCCATATTCATAGCACTTGAAACACTTTGTTTTATCAGACCACTGCTTGGCCCCTTTTGCATAGTTCCATTGCAGTGAGTCACTATCTCTCTTTAAGTTTGTAGCATTTTTACCAATTTTAGCATGGCTTTGCACCTTGGGGTTTTGAAACCGCTCAGTACTTGGTAAGTGTGTGGGATCACCTGCAGCAAGATATTTTTCAACCAGTTTTTGCAACGAGTTCGTCAACATCCTGGGGGTCACTTTGACGTACCCAACTTTGCAAAGTCGATGGTAGGGCAGCATGCATGGTGGCTCAGTGGTTAGCACTGATGCCTTGCAGTGCTGAGGTCCTGAGTTCCAATCCACCCTTGGACACATCTGCAAGGAGTTTGTATGTTCTCCCCGAGCTTGCGTGGGTTTTCCGCCAGGCACTCCGGTTTCCCCCACAATCATAAAGACATACTGATAGGTTGTATGAGTCAAATCAATGTGCTTAGATTGAAAGCTCTTCAGGGCAGGGACTGATGTGAATGTATAAATGTAATTGTAAAGCGCTACGGAAGATGTTAGCGATACAGCGGTTGGCAAAAGTATTCAGCCTCCTTGAAGTTTTCAACATTTTGTCAAATTACTGCCACAAACATATCAATTTTATTGGAATTCAACGTGAAAGACCAATACAAAGTGGTGTACATGTGAGAAGTGGAACAAAAATCATACATGATTCCAAACATTTTTAACAAATCAATAACTGCAAAGTGGAGTGTGCGTAATTATTCAGCCCCCTGAGTCAATACTTTGTAGAACCACCTTTTGCTGCAATTACAGCTGTCAGTCTTTTAGGGTATGTCTCTACCAGCTTTGCACATCTAGAGACTGAAATCCTTGCCCATTCTTCTTTGCAAAACAGCTCCAGCTCAGTCAGATTAGGACAGCGTTTGTGAACAGCAGTTTTCAGATCTTGCCACAGATTGGATTTAGATCTGGACTTTTTTTTTTTAATCCGTTTTTATTTTTGTTCAGGTATTGGTATTTAACAATTTCAGTTTTAATTATGCATATACATTTTCATACACATGAGTTTGTCATGTTACAGTTGGTTATTTTTGTACTATGCATATTGTTTCTGTACCTGGTATTTTGTAATTTCTTAATTTTATTAAACGTAATAATGGGAAACAGATGAACGGCTATATTGCATTCATTTCGCCTATTTGTTGTTTACATTTATCAAAGGTCACATCTTAGAGGGGTTAGCAGTGTCCTATATGATACATATCTACCATCTTATACTTATATTAAAGAGATAGGGTTGAGGAGTTAGTAGAGAAGTGGGAAAGAGACATGGTTTTTTTTTGGTCATAGTGTGTTAGGTAAGCGTTTGGGTTTTTTATTCTATTGCAGTAGCATCCGATCCAAGCCACAGGCTCCACACTTTGTTGTATTTACTTGGGCAGTTTCTGTGTATGTATAAGGGTTTATGGTATGCTAACTCTGCGTTGACCATTTGAATCCAGTGTTTGCGTCTAGGTGGGTTACCAGACATCCAGGACATAATAATTATTTTCCGGGCATAGAACAGCAGCTGTACGGTTAGTAATTTGTGGAATTTTGGGTTATAAGTTTATAGATAAGTGAATTCATTCCTTTTGCCTCTGTGCGCTGAAGTATCGACATTATTGGATGTATGGAGGATTGAGGGATTTGACCGACCAATTCCGCTTGTATACAATGTATCAGCTGTAGATACCGAAATCTGTATGACGGAGGTAGTTTGTATGTTGTGGATAGAGTGTCGTATGGGAGTACTTGTTGATTTTGTATCAGCTGACCAAAGGTTGTAATTCCTTTACATATCCAGTCTTTAGCATTGGCAAACACAGCTAATTGTGGGAAGGCGTAGTTGTGCCATAATGGTGTATGGCTCGGTATGTCTTGTGGTTTTAAAATGGAGTTAGTTTCTTTTACATTTAGCCGCCTGTTGATGTATTTTGGTGTTGGGGCCAAGTGCATGGATATCTGGGTTGGCCACATAGGCTAAGTATGGGCCTTTCAAATATAGGATTAACATATTGTCTGAGGAGGTTGGGTGGTCCATATTGTTGACCCAACATCTTAGGAGTTTCACCTGGCTGGCCAGGTAGTATGCTTTAAAGTCTGGTAGCGCTAGTCCTGCTTGTTCTTTAGGAGCTTGCAATTGTTTTAATCATACTCTAGGTCTTCCATTGCCCCATAAAAAACTAATTATTAAACTATTGAGAGTCCGGAAATATTTGTTGGGGACATAGCTCAGCGTATGTTGCAGATTGTATAGGAGTTTGGGTAGCAAGAATATTTTAATTAGATTTATTTTCCCAATAAGGTTTAGTGGCAAATGTTTCCAAGTTTGTGTTTTGATTTTAACCCAGTGTAGAAGTGGGTAGAGATTAAGGTCGTAGAATAGTTGTGGGTGCTTGGTGATTTGGATACCCAAATATTTGAACGACTGTACTGTTGGTATTGGGAAATGTAGTTGCATAGTTTCATTCGGGTTTACATCCAGAGCATATAGTGAAGACTTGGACCAGTTTATCTGTAGGCCTGGCATCGGCCCATATTCTGCAATACTGGTATGCAATGCATGCAGTGTTGTATTGGTGGCATCAAGGAACAGGATTATATCGTCGGCATACAGTCCTATCAGTTCATTGTATGGGCCGAGTTGAAAGCCCTATATATCGGGGTGGGATCTGATTTTTGTGGCTAGCACTTCGATTGCCAGTGCATATGGGTAGGGCGACAGAGGGCATCCCTGCCTTGTTCCTCTACCCAGAGAGAATGGCTCAGATGTTGTCCCATTTAGCGATATTCTGGCTGTAGGCTCCTTATAAAGTAACAGTTCCAACTCAATGAAACGATTTCCAAAGCCATATTTGCGTAGGGCTTCCCATACAAACGACCACTCCAGAGAATCAAACGCTTTTTGGGCGTCAAGTGAGAGTATGACCCTATGACCTTTGTTATTGTGATCCACTTGAGTCTGTAATCAGAGTTCGGCGAATATTTATGGTAGTGGATTTACCGGGCATAAATCCTGTTTGGTCCGGGGCAATGAGTGAGTGGATTTCGGGTTGCAGCCTATTTGTTAGGATTTTTGTAAGTATTTTATAGTCCGTGTTTAGGAGGGAAATAGGGCAGTATGAGCTGTGATCTTCCGGGTCTTTGTCCGGTTTAAGTAACAAAATAATATTTGCTTCATATATTGAGGGAGGTAAGTGGTGGCTTTCGAGGGATTTCTGATACATTTTGTGCAGGGGTTCTTTGAAAAGTTCTGCATATCGCTGGAAAATTTCAGTAGGGAGACCGTCTAGGCTGGGGGCCTTGCCGGGATAAAGATCTTTCAAGGCTTGTGTTATTTCCTCTGTGGATATATTCCTTTCTTAGAGAATTTTGTTGTGTTGTTGTGAGTTGTGGGAGAGTGACGTCTGCTAAGTAATTTCTGATTTCTTCAGTTGAGTAGGTGCTGTGGGTTTGGTACAGGTTTTGGTAGTACATTTGGAAACTTTCCAGAATTTCTTTGGTTGTTGTTACCTGGCCTCGTAGTGGGTCTTTGATTTTTAGGATCATATTGTCTGTGTGTTTTTTTATTGGCCATATATTCCAGGAGTTTGATTACCCCGTTAGAAAAAGGTCTGTTTAAGGAAGAAGGCTTTTTTTTGTGCTTTCTGACAGGTTATAATGGAATATTCCCTATCTGCTTTGTGCCATTCTATCTGGTTCCCTGGGGTGGGGTCATTTGGAAGACATGTTTGGTGACTTGTACCTTAAGTTCAGCTTAAAGTTCCGTGGTTTTGGTTTGTTTTTTAATGTAGTTTATGGTTGATAGAGGCATCCACGTAGATATGCTTTCAGCGCGTTCCAATGCATAGTGTATGTGGTTTCATTTTGGTCTATTTCAAGATATTCTTTGAGTTGTGTGTGTATTTTATCGGGGGGGGGGGGGGGACAGGGAGATCCAGAAAGAGTTTAGTTTCCAAAATTTGGTTGACTGGTTTATTAGATCTGGACTTTGACTGGGCCATTCTAACAAATGGATAGGTTTTAATCCATTCCATTGTTGCCCTGGCTTTATGTTTAGGGTCGTTGTCCTGCTGGAAGGTAAACCTCCGCCCCATTCTCAAGTCTTTTGCTGACTCCAAGAGGTTTTCTTCCAAGATTGCCCTGTATTTGGCTCCATCCATCTTCCCATCAACTCTGTCCAGATTCCCTGTCCCTGCTGAAGAGAAGCATCCCAGAGCATGATGCTGCCACCACCATATTTGACAATGGGGATGGTGTGTTCTTAGTGATGTGCAGTGTTAGTTTTTCGCCACACATAGCGTTTTGCATTTTTGTGCAGTGCACGACTAATAGTTGTCCTATGGACAGATTCCCCCACCTGAGCTGTAGATCTCTGCAGCTCGTCCACCATGGGCCTCTTGACTGCATTTCTGACCAGCGCTCTCCTTGTTCGCCCTGTGAGTTTAGGTGGACGGCCTTGTCTTGGTAGGTTTACAGTTGTGCCATTCTCCTTCGATTTCTGAATGATCACTTGAACAGTGCTCCGTGGGATGTTCAAGGCTTTGGAAATCTTTTTGTAGCCTAAGCTTGCTTTAAATTTCTCAATTTTATCCCTGACCTGTCTGGTGTGTTCTTTGGACTTCATGGTGTTGTTGCTCCCAATATTCTCTTAGACAACCTCTAAAGCAGTCACAGAGCAGCTGTATTTGTACTGACATTAGATTACACACAGGTACACTCTATTTAGTCATTAGCACTCATCAGGCAATGTCTATGGACAACTGACTGCCCTCAGACGAAAGGGGGCTGAATAATTACGCACACCCCACTTTGCAGTTATTGATTTGTTAAAAATGTTTGGAATCATGTATGATTTTCCACATCATCTGAAGCGGTCATTTTTGGAAGATAATGGCTTGTACAAATCAACTTATTACCAGGTGATGCACCCTCAGGTATTACACTGAGCCTCTCAGTAAGGGTTTGAATATCCCGCTATACAGCTTGGCTCACCATCATAACTCCTCCCGTGCATCTGCTGAACATGTGCCAGCTGTCACACTAAAGCCTCACTGCTTTCTCTCTGGACTTTGGCAATGGCTGCAACTGTCTCTCCTTGCTGTATAACCACTTGCTGTAAAGTAGCAACATTCTGGGCAGCTTGTCTGTTTCTTGTTGCACAGAAGTGGAATGAATCAATGCCTTTAAAACTTCCTCCAGTCTTCACCCTCAGACTTTAGTTGAGTGCACGCATCCAAACACCATACGTGACAGATTGACCCTTAAGAACTGCTTGGGCCTTGTTATGGGAAATACTCCTCCACAGTCTTTCAGGAAATGAAGCAACACAGTTCAGGCTTAAAGGCAATTTAACAGTCTTTAATGGTCTTTACTGGAGTAATATAACAAAACCCTTGCAACATAGTGCTGGCTATACAGTTTAAGCTATCTATCGTTGGGTAGCTACTCCTCGTCAACACATAAATAACAAAATAGGAAACAAATTCATTCAGTTCCAAACACAATGCCTTACTTGTGAGGTTCTGATTTCTCCCTCTAAAGCTCCCTGCCTCTGTGCAGATAGAGAGAGAGTGAGACATATCCCAGACTCCTGTTTAACAGCCCCTGAGTAGCACAGGTGTAACATCTACCTGGCCTCTCAGGGCTTAATCAAAGAGCTGTGCAGAATTTAACAGTGGAATGGAACAAACAGCCCACTCTCTTTCTATTTATTCCAGACCCAAAGACCCTAAACTGCCTGTGCAAATTCAACCTGCGTTTGTATCTATACACACACATACATTTCTCTGGGCCTATTATTCCCCCTTTCAGGGTAGATGCTGCACAGCAAATCGGAACTTATATATCTTCCCTTTATAAAAAGACCAGATCTCCTGTCACAAACCCCACAAATCTCCAGGCTCTGGTGGATTCTCAGGAATCTACTACAATAAAAATACTCTCACAACTCACCACTCATTTAGTGAAACTATATAACTGCTTCATGTCGGGGGAAAAGATGCCCACTGACATGAACACAGCCTGTATCTCATTAATACCAAAACCAGGAAAATCACCATTGGAAGCCAAAAACTATTGCCCAATTTACTTAATAAACCAGGACCTAAAGCTCCTCACATTTCTCCCAGCAATAATACATTAAGACTAGGTAGGCCCCGGGAAGACAAGCAGGAGATAACAAAAGGCAAATTTGTAACAATATATTTGAATACAAACAAACTAACAGGCAGCATAGTCTCACTAGACATGGAGAAAGCTTTTGATAGCTTCAACTGGCAATATTTAATAACTACACTACAACATTTCAAATCCCCTACCCCTTTTTTAAATATACTGAAAGTTTACTACTCGAATCCTAGAGCCACACTTCGCCTACCATCGGAGACCAAAGTCCCAATTATAATCCAAAGAGGAACAAGACAAGGATGCCCACTCTCACCCACACAATTTATATTAGCAATGGAGCCCATAGCCAATGCTATCAGAAAAACCCCTCCATCAAAGGAGTTACAATATAAAACAAACAATATAAGATAAGTTTATTCACCGACAATATAGCACCAACCCTAGCATCACCCCTAGTATCATTTCCAAACCTATTCTCCACCATTAATGAGATATAGGCATATGTCTCTGGCTTAACAATAAACCAATACAAAACTGAACACCTTTCTATCAATCTGACTGAACCCACCAAAAAATTGATAACACAAAATTTTCACACAAACTGGCAGGAAACAGGTCTCCATTATTTAGGAATATGGCTAACCCCCACTTCAGACATCATATACCAAGCCAACTTCCCAAAAATGTAAAAAACCATACAAAACAACCTGAACAAATGGGACAAACTAAATATTTCATGGTTTGGAAGGATACAAACATTCAATATGAATGTATTACCAAGACTACTCTATCTATTCAGATCCCTAACAGTTTGGATACCCCAAAAATGGCTAAACATGATTTAATAGCCCCACTACATGTAGATACTATATTATGGATGCCAATTAATAAAAGAGCTACACCTCCAGAAACTAGCAAACTAACAATAATTTCGCTAAAAATATGGGAGAGAATAAAACGACAACACCACCTTATGAACACCCCATCCCTGATAGAGACAATAACACATTCCCCCACTTTTCAACCAGGATATAAATAGGGCTTTATGTGGTGGAAAGAAAAAGGTTTCTACCGAATGTTTCAATTCTATAACTCTGGAACCCCACTATCAATCGAAAACATTCAAACAAAATTTACAACACCCCCAAGGGGAAATTTTCAACTAATGCAAATAAACCATTATTTAACAAAATGTATTAATATAAGAAATATATCCCCCAAACTCTCTAACTGATTTTGAAAGGCTGTGCTACAACAACCCCCTGGGTAAAGGTCACCTATCTATAATATATAATATAATATATAAAGGGTTATTTTTCCCACCTCCAACGGAAAAACTTAAATAGACCTCTAGACACCATGGGATGAATCCCAATGGAAAGACACATTTTTAAAAAATAAATCATACATATAAGGTACCAACAATTTTGCATAAGTTATATCCTGCTTTGGTACAATAAGTCTATCAACAATGGACATGCCCTAAAACTAAAAAAAATATTTGAAATTTAAGGTCTTGCTGGTAGACTTAATACCAGAACCAGGAGTGGCCTTATTAAGCAGACAAATAACCACCTTGAATAGACTCCATCCCTTTTCAATTAACAGATTTATTGAAAGACTAAACAATACATGTATCAACGAGAGACTATTCCATGTGATAAAAGATACGGTACCAATTTTCCATAAATGCTGGTCTGTGGCTTTATAGCAACTATACATCCCTTCTACCAGATTGGATGAGGGAATCATAGAAATATAAAATGTATATCAGATAGATGAAGTATATGGACAACTATTATGAAAAAGAATAAATGATTGTAATATAGCTAAATCATATTTGAATTTGTATGTAAAACCCGGACTAATATGACTATACAAAAAAGACAATGTTTACTTTGTATTTTTGCCTCTATTCTGGTAAATATTTAAAAGAATAAAAATTTATTGAACATTAAAAATTGCAAAAAAAGCAGTAGGGCCTAAGGATGTATATACAATGGCAATATTTTAACCTGATCAACCACTATACGAAATATTGGTTCCTGTATACACAGCCTAAAGATAGGTACATACTTTAAAGATAAAGGGACGATTCCAACCTACGGTGTGGACTGCAGTTCCGAACGTTCATATGGCCGAAGAACACTCACAGAGGAAAATTTCCTCCAGCCGTAACATTTTCGGATGCCAACACGCAGCACATACACACTTCGGTAAAGGGACAATCCTTCGGTATCGACTGGATTAAGCTAATATATGTACCACCTTACTACACCCCACTAATAGGGTATAGTATGTATTTTGCTTGTTGCACTGGAGGTTTGACCAAACCTCTGGGAAATGTGTGTTCCACCCACAGTGGCCCATCTGTTCAAGTACTTAAAGCTGGAGAGTCAGTCCCTAGACTATAAGCGAATGAGCTACAGGGGTTTTCATCTCATTAAAAGGCAGGTACTGTTACTAAGATAAAGTTTGAGAATTAGGTTTCTTACAAAGGTGAAATTTACTAAGATTAAAAGTTAGGACCCAGCAGAATAAAGCAAACCGTGACGTGGTTGCTGGGCTTAAAATAATTTAGTCAAGTTATTAAACTAATTGCTTTAAATTCACTGGCAGGCTTTTTAAGGCGGGGTACACACCAGCCAATATTTTCGGCCTACCGACCGATTCCCGGCACTTTCGGTCGATTAATCAAAAATAATCCAATCACACCCTTAACACCTGGCTGTGATATGCTAATTGGGATTTTCCAGGGTACATAATTGCCACAGATTCTTGTACAAGTCATTCTGAATTGAGAAAGCCAGTCGGATGACTAGCGAAACGTCTTCAAGAACTACATTTCAAGTCCAGTTGATCTAATTGAATACAACAGATATACCATGACCTGGATGAATGAGAACCTTCACAAGCATATTTGCATTGTATTATATTATACATGTTCCCAATGCACTTTACATCATGATGACTGTATAATTTATACTTGATATTAGTTATAGAATCTATGGGGGCGATGCACCAACGGGCGCATCACTCCTGTTTTGGAGTTTTAGTCACGCTAACCGATGTTATATCAGTTAGCGTGACTTAAACTCCTTCGCGGCGGCTGCGCGGCTAATGCGAAAGTTAACAGCGCAGCCGCCGCAAGCGATGTTATATGCCGAAATCGGCATTTTATTGCGGCACTTTCAACGCCAGCTAATAGCTGGCGTTGAAAGTGTCGGAATCGAACAGCGACAGTTAGCGATGTTCCGAGCGCCGCTATCGGCATATAACATTGCCGGGTTGTTTGCACCGGGTTGCCGATAGCGGTGCTCGGTGCATCGGCCTGTATGTGTTTGTAGCCTTTTGTCATGTCTGTCTGTATATACAGATGGGTGAAGCTTGGATTGTGAGATTGCAAAAGAAATCGAGCCGGCTTGGCTCATTTGGCTCACAGTATACAGACCTGTTTAATAAGTTACTCCTTCAAAAACCCTCAATGCCCAATTCACCTACCGGTAATAGGTTTTTTGGCACCTTAATGTGCAAGTTGTAGTGGAGATTTTGTAATTGGCCACACTAGCACGTTTTAACATGCAATCCAAAAGTCAAAAAGCAAACAGTAGTGTTGGCCAATTGGTCTGCGCTGCAGTCCGCTTTTTCGAGTACATGTTATAACTATTGTTCTGCGAATTGCATGCACTTTGATAACGCAACATTGCGCAGATCACATCGCAATCGGATAGTAACATGTGGGAAACCGGCGGCACATCTCCAGTGTATTACCGTGCAACCTAGTATGGCCTTGCCCTTAAACTCCCAAAAATTATAATTTGTGGTCGCATGGCAAGGATGTTTATATAGTGGATAATGTACCCCCTACTGTAAATTATAAGGATATTATAAGTCACCGAGGAGTTCCGTGACCATATAAAAGCACGGGGCCGCAGGCCGAGTGCCTTTTATACAGGGCACGGAACTCCGAGGTGTCTTCTAATATCCGTATAATTTTCTGTAGGGGGTACATTATCAATTATAATTCACCCCTTTTAGAGTTTTTTTTGTCAGACATTCCCTGCCTGTTCTGTGTTAAACAGACAACACAGTGACCCCCCCCCTTCTTAGCTTCACACATACCTCCTTTTTGCCTGCACAGTAACTCACTGTGGCTTCCCCCTCCTCAACCCCCCCTTTACCTTTCATGGAAGTCAGAGCAGCAGCATCGCAATGTTTCAGTTTCCTCCCCCGCTGTCAGGAAGAGTTACAGCTAATTAAATATTCACTTCACTCTCCGCCCCCTCTGCTTCCGCACAGAATTTCCTGGCTGAGGATGACTCAGCATGAGGTTGGGCGTGCTGCATACAGACTCCACAGTGAGTAAAAGGCACGGGGCATCACTACCTTGTTATAATCGGCGCGCTACTACGCAGTAGCGCGCTGATTATAACAATATTATTTACAGTTGGGTCCCATAGGGATCCATGGGAGGGGTGGGTTATATATAGATTAGGGATCAACAGAAAATAAATAGTGGTAAAAGGATCCCACATACACCTAATCAGCAAGATGGATCCTGGTTAGTCAGTCTGGCACACTATTTATTAAACTAGGGAAAAGTCTGAAACCACCTATACCTGAGAGGACGTGTAATAGAAAAAATAAAATTAGTGATATATTTAATTCAAACTTAAAGACATAAGTGTTACAAAGCATTTTGGGGGGCTTAATCCCCTTCCTCAGGTGTGTCTAACATAACTTCATTAACTACAGTAATAGGAGCACACTGGTAAGGTAACAGGTTACAGCATATGTGGTTGCAGGTTCAACTCCAGTTAGTATCATGTTGTTGTTATGGTTGTATGGTTTTCCAGGTTCAAATCCTGTTTAAACCCATTTTTTAATAGTAGTTTAAAGTATTTAATAGTAAGTTTAAAGTATTTTTGTTATATAAACTTGTGCGTCGTCTTTTATTTTTTGGTTAAAATGGCAGTTATCTTTTAGGCTGGGTACACACCAGCCAATATTTTCAGCCGACGGACCGATTCCTGGCACTTTCAGTTAATCGGCCCAAAATATCTCTATGGGACCACACGATCGATCGCAAATTCGGCTGCGGCAGAATTTGCCGCGACTGACGGACATTTGTCCCAGCCAAGCACTCGGTCGGGAGAAAAAGTCCCTCCATGAGTACCCAGAATTAGGCTACATTCCCAGTAGCCATAGCTTTAACACAGGGGAACATCGCTCTTGCCATGTAGTGCCATGCCCCCCCGCATTATTGCATTGCAGTTCCATACAACTGGTCTTTCCATATTGTGGCACAGTCACAATCACACGTGACAGGTCAATCATACTTCTAATACATATGAACAGCAGGACTTTCTAGGCCATCTGGTTAAAGCTGGGTACACACAGTAACGATAAAGCCCCAATACCGTTGGATCCGACGGTATCGCGGCTTTATCGTTATGTGTGTACGTTCGTTTCCCTATAGAGGAGTCTAGCGCGGCCGATGGAAACACACAGTCCCGAGCGTTCTCCTATGAAGCTCATAGGGAGAACGCTCGAGACTGTGTGTATGCAGATCTTTGAAAAAAGGACTGTTTGTACCTAGCTTAACAATAGTTAAATTATTTCCATGTCTGTGTAAGGATGGAGGAGGGGCAGTGACTGTCTCTCCCCAGGTGAACATCTTCCCTGACACTTTCCCATCTTGAGGTGAAGATAATCCTGAGAGGGAGGGGATCTGTTAAAGTTAATTAGACTGTTCACATTTAATTGTCACAGAGCACAATATCAATTGGACAAGGCAGCTTAATGTCAGTTGTTGTAAAGATTCGTACACACGTTTGATTGCGGGTCCCTGACTCACAACGCATGATGTGTACGAATGTCCGTTTCGGGGCGATAATCGGCCCCTGTATGAGAGATCCGCAAAGCCGTTTCTGCCGATATGCACGTTCGTACACATAGTGCGTCGCGGGTCGGGACCCACGATCGCAAGTGTGTACAAACCTTAAAGCTGGGTACACACGAGGGGACCATTTGTCCCCGACCGAGCGTGCGCTACGAGCATGTGCACCCAGCCTTAAGGTGGCCATACATATATCGGATTTTACTTAACCGAGTGCTCCCGTGACATTAGACCAGTCCTGCCAGAACCGACATGTTGGTCACATAGAAGAAGTGGAAAGGTGGTTCTGGAAGGATCTATCGAATGTTGCGGGAGCGCTTGTTCTTTTAAGTAAAATCGGATATATGTATGGCCACCTTTACATCTACAAAATGTTTCATAATGTATGGCCAGTATTACTTTGTACAGTCAGGGCTGTGTTAGCCAGTCACACACAATTCTTTTTATTCTTAATATGGACAAATATAGATTCCCATTTATCCTTCTGTTAAACAGACTGACCATTAATTTTGAGATCAGAAGGCAATAGGACCCAGCAGAAAATATCTATCCATCCCACCTGTACGTGATCCCACAATGCAATACTCCATTTACGTCTGGTATTGTTTAGCGGAATAGCGCAAAGGTAAGTAGCACAATGTCTTGTTATTGAATCTCTCTGTTCCTAGTGTGAACAAGTCTTGAATAATAAATTTATATATGGATGTCTGTATGGGGGCTCTGTATTGGTTTATACTAAAACTGGATTTTTTAATATGTTATCATGACAGCATACTCAGCAGCAGTATTCCTAGTGACACTGTCTGTGTAACAGCCTTTCACACTTCATTCTGCCCCTACCCCCGAAAAAGATTTCACGGTAATTATCATCTCAACAGGTCTGTTCCCCCCATCAATGTAGCAAAAAACAAAGATTCCTACAACTGATGTTATGACAACCACCTGGGTGGATCGTTTTGATTTAGGGCACGGCCAAACTACACACCAGTGCGATTTACATGTGATTTCAGAGCGTTGTTAATTTTTACTTTTGAGAAACAAAATCGCATGCGATTACGCATTGAAATGAAACGTATGCGCAATTGCATCGCAACCAAAATACCGCAGTTTTGGCGCATTGCTGTAAATTGCAATGTTAGTTAAAAATTGCGTGCATTAACATGAGCACAAACGCACCAAAATGGCGCTAGTACGGCCTAGCCCTCAATGACTGAACAATCCAATTACATTAGGACGATTTTACTGACCTGACTGAGCGATCCTATGACATTAGACCGATCCTGCCAGAACCGCCTTTCCCATTCTTCTTTGGGACCGACATGCAATCTCAAAATGAATGGGATTTGCGATCACATGTCTGTCCCAAAGAAAAACGGGAAAGGTGGTTCTGGCAGAATAGGTCTAATATCGTGGGATCTCTCAGTCAGGTAAGTATAATATATTCCTAATGTTTGTTGAAACCTATTGTTTTAATACAAGTATTTTTGTTAGATAGACTTGTGTTGGGTTGGTCCTCCAATCGCACATTTGTACAAAGCTTTACACTTAGGCTGAGGCCACACTGCAACACACAGGAATCGTGCACAAAATCGCACGCGATTGTTGTGCATTTTGCGCATGTGGTTTTGACGCTTTCCGTTATGGAAACGCATACGTTAATGCACCAAATATGGAGAACGTGCATTACCAAAACGCGAACGGATGCACAATCGCATGTACATCGTTCCCGTGATTTCCATTTTAGCAAAAATCGTGGGGGCAAACGAGAGAAAAACGCACTAGAATGGCCTAGCCCTTAAGGTTCGTACACACGTCCGATGTGTGCTCCGAGCACAAATGCACATGGACGTGTGTACAAAGCTGCTCTGTGCTATGCATTTGTTGTAGAGTTTGTTCTACGATGGTAACACTAGTAGGGAAACAGAATACTGTGGTTGTAGGTTCAAGTCTAGTTAGAATTGGGTTTTTCTGGTTTTGCAGATTCGAATTCTGTTTAAACCCATTTTTTAATACAAGTATTTTTGTCATATAGACTTCTGTGTCTTTTTTTGTTAAAAAGGCAGTGATCTTTTAGGCTACATACACAGTAGCTAGAGCAGTAATAACGGGGAACATCGTACTTTCCATGTAGTGCAATGCCCACTGTGTTATCGCATAGCGGTGACAATTATTTTCAAAGTCACTGCTATGCCACACAAAACTTCTGCATGCCTTGCGTTTTTACAATCCACTACATCACAGCAGTGAAGTGTGAACAGTACTGTTCACTTCTGTTGCCTATGCATTTTGGTGCAATTTTCCTGCATGAAATCACACCAAAACAGTGTGAGCGAAGATTTAGGTTGGGTACATACGAGGAAATTTTTTATGTAAACTGACCAATATTTTCGTATATTGGTTGGTTGACCTGAATAACCACCAGCGTTTGTGCGGTCGTCGGCGAGCGATGTCTATAGCCTATTCGATCGGACGTGTCGGTAAATTGGTGTTTCTTCCCAGCCGACAGCTCCCTTCTGGCGAACAGTCTGTTGGGACGAAAAAATTTGCCAGTGTGTACCCAGCCTAAAGGTTTGTATACAAGTACGATCGCGGGTCCCGACCGTTCGTTTCGGCCAATAATCGGCCCGTGTATGGGCCTTTTATTGTCTGAAACGGCCGTTCGGTCGGGGATCAATACCCGACCAACCAGGCGGATCTCCGAACGACCGGCCGTTTCGGGCGATAAAGGGCCCATACAAGTGCCGATTATCGGCCAAAAGAAACGTTTGTACACAACGGTCGGCCGAAAATATCTTGTGGGTGGGGCGGCCGTGACCTAGCCTGTTGGTAAATCCCTTCGATCCTGTGGTTTCCTGTTGGACCACCCGATCAGTCACGTAAACGGTCGGCTGCAGCCACTATTGCTGCGAGTGACAATTATTTGTCCTGGATGAGGGCTCACTAGTAGCAAAAGCTTATTTCGGTAAAATAGTCCCCTAATGTGTACCCAGCCTAAAACCTCTATTTTTGCATAAAGTATATTTACTAATGATTTACTATCATTTTGGCCGAGTTTGCTGGTGAATTGGTTGGTAGATTGTTGGTGGATTGGTTGGTAGATTAATGGTGGTTTGGTTGGTAGATTGATGGTGGATTGGTTGGTAGATTGATGGTAGATGGTTGGTGGATACATTGTTAGATTGTTGGTAGATTGATGGTGGGTTGGTTAGTTGATTGATGGTAGATTGTTGGTGGATTGGTTGGTAGACTATTGGTGGATTGGTTGGTAGGCTATTGGTGGATTGGTTGGTAGACTGTTGGTGGATTGGTTGGTGGATTAATGGTAGATTGTAGATGGATAAATTGGTAGATTGGTGGTGGTTGGTAGATTGTTAAAAAAAATCAATTCACTTGCTTTGCTTTAAGGTATGAATGTTCCAGCTGTCAGACTAGTCCTGTCATGGTCCTTTTGCATATAGGAGGATGAGTGGCATGTGAGCAATGCTCACTATCTTTCTGTCTGTCCACCTAGCAGTCTGTCTGTCTATCTATTTATAATATCTATATCTGTCTATCGAATCTGTCCACCTGCCAGTCTGTCTGTCTATTATCTATCTATAATATCTATATCTGTCCACCTGCCAGTCTGTCTATTATCTATCTGTCTATCTATCCATCTATCTGCCAGTCTTTCTATCCATTATTCTATGTGTCTGTCAGTCCACCTGTCTATTCACCATGTCTTTGTATCTGTCCATCTACCTATGTAATCTATCTGTGAATAACACTGTGCCTGTCTATATAGTTGTATGTGTCTGTAAGTACACATTACCCATCAGCCACTCTCAGTATGTGTGTCTGTTAAGTACACATTACCTATCAGCCACTCTCAGTATGTGTGTGTCTTAATTAAGTACACATTACCCATCAGCCACTCTCAGTATGTGTGTCTCTTAATTAAGTACACATTACCCTTCAGCCACTCTCAGTATGTGTATCTATTAGTTAACTAGTTTCCCTTGCAGTGCCCAGTCTGTATCCCCATCTCCCCCATTCCCCTTTACCTTATACAGTCAGTGTAATTAATTCTCCTTCCACAGTCTCTGCAAAAGCAAAACCGAACAGAGTGTGATTACAATGCAGTCACAATGCTATCATATCTTACTTGTGTTTTTTGTAAAAACTAAATACCTGGACATCAGAGGGAAAGAATATTCTATTATTCTACACAAGAGCAGAACTACTTAGCATCACTTTTAAATGCCAATTTTGTTACCGTATGTGCTGCTCCCCTGTTTTGTGACATGGACTGACCCAAAGTCTTCATTGCAGCTCAATAGGAAAAAACAGCTCTTGTGCGAATTCTAGTGGTGAGAATGATTTTTAAAGAAACAGCTCATTTAGCGTGATTTTAAAGCGTTCTGCATCGTGAACGGCGCATTTAAGCCTTTAACTAGGCGCGCCAAGCTGCTAATTTAGCTTTAATCCATCTGTATTCATTTGCACTTAAACCAGTCAAACTAATAGTCAAGATTGACACACCTGTCCCAGAGCTACAGTTGTATTTACTATGTCCTGTGCCCTTTGTCTCTGCAAGGGGGATAAAAGACTACCTGTGGTGACTTGGTATCAAGTGAGAATGTCTATGAAACCCCTAAATAGCTTAACTGTGAAAAATCCTGTTTCATACTTCCATAAGGGGAGTGAACTTCGATCATTTGTATTGATCGTATACTTTGCTCAAATCCAATTGGATATTGCTCAATGTATGGCTGGTTACAATTCATCCAATCAAAATTCTCAGGTTATCAAATGGAGAACTAGGTGTATAACTGACAGAGAAAGAAGGCACTAAAGAGCTCTGAAGAAAAAGAAACCTTGGAAAATACAAGCTCAGAAGTGATCCCCACAATATATGTATGGTAACTATGCTGATTTGATGTGCGCTTTATATGTTTTATGTTGAAATGTTAAATTTGTATATTATTGTTTAAATGTTAGTCTTTCCTTATAAGGAAATATAAATAGTATTGTCATTATTTCCAAAAGACTGTGTGTATAAATTACTAATACATTTCTGTTGTTTGATTGAACTCTCTCTATGTATGGTCTTTTAATATATATTGTATTATACTAGTTTATTTACATTTGTATGGTCTTTTAATATATATTGGATTATTATACTAGTTTAAGAATAATTATATACCGGTAAGTAAAAATCTACATCCCCAGTCTACTATCAAAAGCAAAACAGATACTGTTAAAAATAGATACAAATTGTAGTCCCTGTTTAACCCTCCTGGTGCTAAACACTTTAATTGATGTATCCATTGTACCTCTCTCTGTTTCAGAACCCTGTCCCCTCCCCTCTTAGGCATGGGAACTGCTTCCATTACCATAAATTTCAAATCATTCTCATTATGCCCCTGTTCTATAAAGTGATCACACTGTGAGTACACACAGTAAAAATCAGTTGCAGATTACAGATCGATTCCATTGGATTTTGCTGTGCAGAGTACAACAAATAAACAAACAAAAGGAGAGCATACATGTAGCAATATTTCTGAATGATCTACCAATAATACTACAAACATTCACTTCTGTACAATTTTTTCGCATGTCCAATAACCAAAAATGACCAACTTTTCTTTGTCAAATTTCTTTTCTTCTATGTACCACACACGATACAGTGTCATTATATATATAAAGTGGTACCTATATATGTCAACATACAATCTGTATGTCTCTTAAAATTTTGAGAATATATTTTTTTGTGTGTGCATGTACTTTAAAATTTAGTCAAATCTCCGAAAAACTAAAATATTAAATGAATGGTTCATAATAAAGTATAATAATAACATTTACTATTTTCTGGAGGGCAAAATCCTAAAAATTATTCTGGCTTGGAAGGCAAAAGAAAATCGCAAAACCTCTAAAATCCTTCTGTTTGAAAAGATCAAACAGTAGCGCCAACATAACAAAACCAGTAACAATGTTTTACAACTACTGATGGAAGGTCTAAAACCCATAAGATTTCCTAAAAATGGCCTGTCAATGGAAATTATGCTGTTCTAAACCACCTGGTGGTTATTAGCTGCTACTCCAAAAAAAAAAAAAGAGAGAAAAGCTAAGCTAATTTGGCGTGCCATTGTGAGATAAGAGAGTCAACTCTTCTTGGCTTAGATTTTATTTTGATCTCACAATCAAAGCTTCATCCATCTGTACGTCCGCTACCAGAATTAGTCTTTTTTAACAGCATTAATAAGCTGGCAACCCAGTTGTTCCTTTTTCCTTTAAGACACAAGCGCATACAAAATCTACACACTGAAAGGCTGATTGATATTTACATTAGAACCAGGATGCATTGGTTCTAATATAGTCATACATTGTGTATTTAATTTAATAAACTGCTACAAAGCCTGGTAATATATAGATTTTATGTGTTTAAGATACAGTAAATCTGTCACAAACTCAACAACATTGCTTTTAATTTGCCACATCTTCCCTGATATCACTTTCAATCTGCCCAAATCTCTTAAAGATTGCTTTTAATCTTCCAGTTTCTTTAACTGCAATTCCATCTGCATTAACATTAACATTCATTAACATTACCCCTTTAAAGGGATTATACATGGGAAATTAAAGTTCAGTCCATTGCAAAACAGTACCTTTAAATCACACACTTTGTTAAGCTTATTTCTCTAAGTGTTGGCAAAGCTTACCATTCCCTCTATTCTTGCTGGCTTTTTCTCCTCAACAGTAATTTTGTTCAATCTCATTTGGTCAGTTGGTCAGGATTGCCCTGCTAGATGTATATAACACTTAAAGGGGAACTTTATAAAGAAATTACTAACCAGAAAGTTAATGGGTGGGAGGCTGACATGTGACATTCCTAAGGCTGCTCCTCCACCTCGCCGCCGGCGAACACAGCCTCAGACTTCACCCGCCTTCACCGTACCTGCTGTGTGAAGATCGCCAAAGGGAAGGTAGGGGAATCTACAGCCTTACTCTCCCACTATGTGAAAATAGTCCTGGATTAGCAGATATGAAATAGACATTGCCATTAAGGCTTTTTTTTTCATAGTCTAAATACAAACTCAGTGGGTAAGCTAAGTTTATATGTCATTCTATGTCAACTACATTCAGCATTTGTAGTTTTGTATTTTTATATTTGCAAAATTGTATTGAATAATCTAAAAAAAAAAAAATTTTAAATTAACATTGTAATTTAGTTAGGATGTAAATATCTGTAGTTCCGTACACCAGATACCGCTTGGCCATTTTTACCTACCACAGTGCAAAACTAGAAGGTAAATAACTATTTGGTGTGTCTTTTAAAGAAACCTAATAATGTATCAGGCCTTAACTGAGTGACATATGCATCGAAGAAACTAACTTGTGTTTCAATCACTTTGCAAAAATGTCATTCTAGAGTAAACAATCAAAGTTGAATACTCTCCTGGCTTTCACATGGAGGTGGGTAAACGGATTTAAAAATGTGACAGGAAATGGAAGCGCTAGTGCACAAAGGGTGCACCCAAAACACATCAGGCAAATATGTGTCGATTACATATGTTTTAGATTACATACGTTTTCTACAACGGTGATTACACTTTACGTAAAGTGTTTTTCTATTTCATGTGTAATTTTTTTTGAAAGTAGAAAGTAGGAATTTGCACAAATACCGGGTCAGGAGAGACCAACACCGTTGTTACCATTAAAAAGCTTTTATTTTTCTCCTTACGCGTTTCATCATGATTAAGGACACGTTTTTTCGAAACGCATAAGGCGAAAAATAAAGGATTTTAACGGTAACAACGGTGTTGGTCTCTCCTGTCCCGGTATTCGTGCAAATTCCTGATACTTTCTACTTTTGAATCTGATGATCGACCGCTTTGCGACGGGCTTTGGGGCATTTGGCACCCGGGCCACTTAGGCTGATGGGTAAGAGAATTGAATCCATATATTTGTGTGTAATCTGTACTTGACTGTGTACATAGTGTAGAAGCGTTTGACTCAGGGTTTATACACCTGGGTCACCAACTATTATAAGTAAGAACTGTTTGAGCCAAATTATTAATTAATTATTTCTAAAGTAGAGCCCACTAGGTGTTTTGTTATGTTTTACATGTAATCTTTTTTGCAAGCATACATTTTATTAAGTGTAGAATCTGATTTGTGTTTTCTGGGGTACATTGTTTGTCAATAATTCATTTTGGTCAATTGCAGTACTTAAAGGGGTTATGGTTGTGCAACATAGTCACTGTTAAGGGGATTTTGCAAAATGACCAAATGTTGGGGGAAATTATGTTTGGGCATTTATCCTATATAATAGTTAATATTTAAGATAATAAATGTGAGATGTTGTACCCCATTGTTAAAGAGGAAGTTAATATGATACACTTTAAAGGTGAAGGTAATATGATACACTTCTAAGGGGAAGTTAATATGAAACAATTTAAAGGGGAAGTTATTACGATACACTTTAAATATAAAGTTAATATGATACACTTTAACGTAAAGGGAAATTTAGCATAACACACTTTAAAATGTATCATATTAAATTCCTCTAACTTTAAAAATCATATTAACTTCCCCTTTAACTTTACAGCGTATCATATTAACTTCCCCTTTAACTGTAAAGCGTATCACATTAACTTTCCTTTACCTTTTAAGCATCCCAAATTAACTACCTCTTTAAATTTAAAATATACCATATTAACTTCCCCTTTAACTTTAAAGCGCTTCACATTAACGTCCCCTATTAAACTTAAAATATTAACTTTCCCTTTAACAATGGTGTACAACATCTTTTCACATTAAAGTAGAACTAAATTCTCCAGACAACATTGTCCCAATAGACAGAGCACATTCGCAAACATACAACAAGTTGTGTCTCACCTCTCCCTTTGCTGTGACCATTGGGTGATTTATGAAAATAACCTGTGAGTACTAGGGGTCAGCTCCTACAATCCACCTTAGCTGGCCAATCACATTACAGCACAGAGATCCTCCCTCTCCCTGACACAGAACAGGGATTTCAGTTTTTATGATTCAAACACATTCAATGCTCCTGTCCTAACAATGATATAATCCTTTACTTTACATATAAAAAGAAAAGAAATCTTTTCCGTATTTTATTTTATAGGTAGCATGGACGTAGGAAACGAAATATTTCAACAAAAATTAAAAAAAAAATAGTCTGGGGAATAAAACCTGCAACTTGTACATTGACTCTGTCTTGCAAAAAGCAGGGCTCTTGCCTCTTGGTTAACAGAGATACCATATAGAAAACTGGTACTTTTCTTTTACTACATAATGGGAAAAAAATAAAAGGTAAGTCTGGGGATTCGAACTTGTGACCTTCTGAACTGTGTGTTTCTAAAACTGGCATCTTACCAGGTGGTCGAGTGAGCTTTTAGCCCTTCAGGTATGGCCTCACCTCTGACTTGATAAGCCTTTGTTATAGCTGATACTATCCAAGAACTTATCGTTCTCTTAGAGGGGGCCAAGCCCTTTCTTCTTCCCCTCGGAATCACGAACAGCCTGTCCGATCTTCTCCAGGAAGTTGTTCTTTCCGATTAATATTTTAAAAGTCTGACCATATCTAGGGTGTGCCAAGACTTTTCCAGATCTGATTTTGGATTCTCACAGAAAGTAGGCAAATTTACTTCCAACTCCATATGATATTTCGATAGAACCTTTGGAAGAAACTTAAAAGAGGGTTTCAGTCGCACTGTCATGAAAGATGACCATATCTTTAGCGGACAAGACGGATAGTTCTCCTACCCTGCAAGCGGAGGTGATAGCTACTAGTAATACCACCTTAAGAGTAAGTACCCAATCTGTAGATTGTCTTAATGGTTTGAATGGTGAGTCCATTAATGATTGAAGAACCAGCGTCAGATTCCAAGGAGGTACAGAAGAGGAAATTTGTGGTTTCAGCCTAATCATAGCTTCAAAAAAATCTAACTATCAAAGGATCTTTGGACCATGAAACTCCCGTCATAGCTGACAATGCGGAAACTCTTAACGTACTAGTTGCCAGATTTAATTTAAATCCAGAGAACAGGAAACTGACCACTAATGTTGCATGTGGGACTAAAGGATTTTCTTTTCTCTCATATGCAAACTTGACAAATTGCTCCCAGACTCTGTTATACTGGTCTGACATAGATAGTTTTCTTGAAGCTATAAGGAAGTCAACAACTTCTTCAAAACCTTCTGCTTTCAGACGTCACCTTTCAATTGCCAGGCCATCAAAGAAAGCGGAGGATCCTTCTCCAATTGGATCGGACCCTGGGATAACCACCCTGGAAATATCCATCTTCCCTGGATCCTCTATTGCCATTGTTTTGAGCAGTGGAAACCAATGTCTGCGGGGCCAATTCGGAATTATTGCTATTACTGAAACACCTTCCCTTCTTATTTTCTTTAGAACTCTCCAAATTACAGGGAATGGAGGGAAAATAAAGAGGAGACCTTTGGACCAGTCTTGAGCCAGAGTATCTACTGCTAGTGCTTGCAGGCAAGGAAACCTGGAAAATAACTTTTTGACTTTCGTTTTTTTTCTGTCGCCATGAGATCTATCACTGGGTCGACCCCATCTGAGACCTAGATCCTGAAAGATATCTTGATGGAGACTCCATTCTTGACTGCGGCTTAGAAAATCGTCTTTCAGATTTTCCTTCCCTGGAGTATCAATTTCAGTTATCTCTTTTAGATTTTTTACTGCCCACACAGTTTGTCTTCTTCCGCATTCAGGGTTCTGCTTCTTGTGTCACCTTAATTTTTTTACATAAGCCACTGCTGTGGAATTGTCCAAGATAACCTTTACATATTTTCCTTGTATGCTTCCTTGCAGAGCTACTAAGGCTTTTAAGATTGCTCTCAATTCTATAATTGAGAGCAATCTCAATAGTTCCTTGGACTATTAGTGGACCTAGATGAGCCCCCCAGCCCTAAGTTGAAGCATATGTGGTTAGAAGAACCCATTCTGGTTCTTCTATAAGTCTTCCCTTTACAAGGTTGTTCTGATCCGTCCACCATGTCAAGCTCTTTTTGACATGGTTCGGTACTAGAATTCTTTTTTCTAACCTGTCTTGAGGTTTTCTCACTTGAGACAGTAAGCATTCTTGTAGAGGTCTCATCCACCATCAATACTGAGGGAATTGTTGACAACATCAACCCTAATACTCTTAGGATTTGTCTTACAGACGGAAACTTTTCTCTGTGAAGTTGCAACACCTCTCTCTTTATTTTTATAGCTTTCTCCTCTGGTAACAGCACTCGATTCCTAACTGAATCGAACAGTGCTCCTAAAAATATCATCTTCTGAGCAGGAATAAATATGCTCTTTTGTTTGTTTATTAACCAACCATGTAATGAAAGGATATGGATAACTTCGTCTAGACTTTCCGCAGCTATTCTTCTTGATTCTGCCAATATCAGTATGTCGTCTAGATAGTGGAATGATTGTATTTCTTTCTTTCTTATGTCTGCTATCAGAGTCACCAACACTTTGGTAAAAATCCTTGGAGATACTGCCAGACCAAAAGGAAGACATGTGAATTGAAGGTGGTAACCTAGTGTTTGTGAACCTCAGCCATTTTCTGTCGCTTACGTGAATTGGCACGTGGAAGTAGGCATCTTAAATCAAGCTTTACCATCTACGCTTCCTTGTATATTGCTTGGATGATCGACCCTAAGGATTCCATTTTGAACTTTCTGATGTTTATGAACACATAACATGTTTATCTCTCAGGTCTAGAACAGGTCTCCAGTCCTCTGAACTAGAAATAGGCGTGAATAAAAACCCTGGTTTCTTTCTCCTAATGGAACCCTCTCCACAGCACCTATCTCTAGTAGCTGATGAATATACCTTTGTATTACAACTTCTTTGAACAAAGTGGACCTTCGGGGGAGATGTTCTGAACTCCAATTGATACCCCTGACTTATTATTGCTTTTATCCAGTTGTCCGAAATTGTATTGGCCCAAACCTGTGCAAATAGGCTTAAAGGGCAAGTCCAGCCCTAAAATGAAAACTTACATACAGGTAAATCACCCCTCAAAACCCTAAACTGTAAGTTTGAAATCTGAAATATATAGGTCTAACCTGAAATCATGCACTATGTCTTGTTGCCCCAGTTTCTGCTTCCTTGTTCTTCCAGTTAGTAACGGTCAGTTATGCATTTGACAGTTGACATCACAGACAATGAATGAAAGTTAATCCCCTGTCTGCCTATTCTGAGCATGCCCAGGCTCAGTAAATGCTCAGTACAGGTTTCCAAATTGCTCAGTTTCCATGAGGCATCCAGAAGCATAGCAGGCATACAGTAATGAATTCATAGGACAAAGTTTGATATATCAACATATTTTAAAGAGGCCATTCTTTCTAAAAGATGTTCTTATGAGGGTGGAGTTGTCCTTTAATCTGCCTCCTTCTTTTACAGGCAGGGCCAGCTGATCTTTTTCTGGCAAAGAAGCTTGTTTGACGACCTGTCTTCCGTCCTTGTTGCCTTTGACTTTCTTTTCCTGGACGGTACTGCCTAGAGGCACAAAAAGGCCTTTCTTTCGCTCTCATAAATGAAGGATCATATCTAGGTCTTTTGAAAACTCTCTCTTGGGGCAAGAAAACACTTTTTCCACCTGAAGCCTTCTTAATCAGAGTATCCAATTTTCCCCCGAAAAGCATGTTACCATCAAAGGGAAGTTGACAAAGATTATTCTTTGAAGAGATATCCGCTGCCCAGGAATGCAGCCAAAGAGATCTCCTTGAGGCTACCGCTTGGGACATACTTCTGGCTGTTAACCTTACCAGGTCAACAAAGTCCGATGCCAACTTGCAGTCTTCTGGCATTGTCAATAATTTTGTTCTTTTAACATTCTTTTCCACAGCATCTTGAATATTATTTAGCCACTCTTTTAATGCCCGAGACACTGAGGTAAGGGCAATAGCTGGACAACAAGCTTGCCCCTGCAGCTAAATAAGACTTCTTTAAATTAAAGTCTGTGCGCCGAAAAAGACGGCAAAAAGAACTTCCTGCATAGAGGAATGGATAGGAAAAGTTGCCATCTTTTTCTTAATCGTCGGAAAGAATTTATCCTCCGTAGCTGCGGACGGTTCTTCTGTATTGAGCGATCTTACCGCTTTAATCAATGGTTCAATAATACTGACATCAAAAGACGTGTCTATTTCAGAATCGTCTTCATTCTCAGGATCAGATTGTATCACTGAAGAAGCCTCTGAATCCAAATCAGACTGTTCAGAGTCTGAGATTTCCTGTCTTCCTGCGGACTTCTTCCGACTTTTTTGAGCCGCAGAGGCTTCCTGGACACCTTTAGAGATAGTTGTTTTAATATAGTCCATAAGAGAGTCCAGCTGCACAGTAGAGGCAGAAGGACCTGAAGTTGCATCAGCAACTTTTTCAACCGCCTTTTCCTCTATCCTGGACTGTTTTTCAGAGGTTGAGACACTGAAAGACATATAAGGGGAACTAGCATAAACTACCACTCACAATCATCTCTTTTAGCATAAAAGATACCTACCTGACGCTCACCTAGAACCTTTAGGGCTGTGACCTCAGCTCACGCTTACAGAATCCATACTAAAAAAAAAAGTATAGACTGGTAATCAGTGGCAACAAAAAACAAACTTACAAAAGAAGTTATGAGCAAAAAAACAGCAAAAAAAAAAAAAAAACAAGTACAGTACAAAAAGTTTACTTATATTGAAGCCTTTGTAGAACAGGCAAGCCACTGACACAGAATCCTAGCTGAGCTGCCTAGTACTGTTTGCAAACGAAGGGGGAACCAGTCCGGAGGTCTGCAAACAAACGCCGGCACGTGGGACTACAATTCCCATAAGGCCGCGAACCGGAAGTCATGCTCCATGCGAGTCACGGGTTTTAAAGAATAGCTGCAAAGTCTCGCGGGAGTTAGTGCGCACGCCAATGAAGTAATGCGCGCGATGCCCGCTCCTCCAAGCTGCACAACAGACCGGAACCCCCAAAGCCTCGGTCACAAAAAGGCTCTTTCCGCTCTGGCACTCAGCAGGTGTGACAATTGGGGGAGCATCAGGCCAGAGAGAGAGAGAGGGAGAACTCTGCCTGGAAAACTACAGCAGGCAGGGCCCTTTCTAACAAAAACAAAAAAAACAAAAACAAAAAAAAACATGGCCTGTCAAACTACAACTGGGTTTCTTCCTTCTGCTTCTGACACCGTCTACTGCGACTGTTCTTTATAGTTGGTAAGAGGCACACACTGTATCAGGTGAGGTGGGCGTGTATACATACTTTTGTATGAATGTAGCGACACTGGCCACAAATGAAATACTGATTGGAAGGACAGGATAGGTTTCAGTGGATGTGCAGTATGTGGCACCAGCGTTCTCCCCAGAAAAAAATTTTCAGCCGGGAAGGGCAGAACAGGGAAATTTGGTTAGAGATAAGATGTTTTACTCTTTCAGTGCTTTTCCAAGAAGATTTCCATTAACACTTTCAGTGCCAGCAGATTATTACCTTTAACCCTTCCAGCTGCCAGAATTGTCATGATATACAGTATGCACCTGCTTTCCATGTCTCCTCCATTGAATAGTTCACTCCTCACCTACTTAAGTTCTAATTGGAGAGTTGGGTGGAAGGAAGCAGGAGGCAGGGATAGGGATCTCATGGCTGCTAGTCACAGGGGTCGCCGTTATAAAGTCTGCAGCAGCGTTTACCTGGCATTTTAGAACTGTTCTACTCAGCCCTATTAGGTGAGCTCATCCTCCCCCCTCCTTCCTTCACCTTTAGTTCATTTGCAAATTGCAACATTTGTTGCTATGTAGAGTGTGTGGAGTTCAGGCTCTGTACTAGATACAATGTTGCAGGTTACAGCTGAACAAGGAGAGCAGTTCTAACACAGCAAGTAAAAGCTGACAGGGAGATACTAGGGAGAAGAATAGGCGCCCTGGATCAACATAGGCGCCCTAGTTCTTTGCCTAGTTGGCCTATGCCTAAAAACGGCCCTGACAACAGGTAAGCTTTCCTTTCCTATTCACCTTACAGGAAACACAAAAAAGAGGCTGTCCAGAGGGGGGAAGGCAGATATTTATAGATGATGTGTTTCCTGTTCACACCCAGGGACCTCTTTCCAGTCTGGTAAATGACTGGCCAGGGGTGACAGGGAAAAATGGAATATGGAAGTCCCTGATAAGACTGAAATCTGCTGGTTTACCAGCAACCCACACTGACTGGTAAATAAATTGCAGGGTAACAAGCAGCTTTCAAAGTCTTATTAGGGACTTCCATATTATGTATGGAAACACTCTGTGCATTGAGACAGTGAATACTGGGGTCAGGGGGCGTGGTTCTTTGATGACTATGTGCTGTGGGTTGTACTGGCAACAACATCGAAGCCTTCTTAGTTACATATTACTCACATGTACTAAATGAAACTTGCTTACAATGTATAGGTGTTCTGGGGAGAAAAACTTTCGCATTAGGTTTTTAAAAATTTGAGTTTAGTTCTCCTTTAAATAATTTGTAAGGGTAAACACCCAAACATAATTTGCCCTAAAATTTGGACATTTTGCAATACCCCCTTAAAAGTGACTATGCTGCGCAACAATAACTTCCTCTCTAAATTTTAAGCATTAAACATTCAAAGCGTATCATATTAACTTCCCCTTCAACAATGGGGTATAACATCTCACATTAAATAATTTTTTGGGTTAACACTCAAAAATAATTTGCACCAAAATTTGTACATTTTGCAATTTCCCCTTAAAGGGCATGTCCACCCCCTTTTCGGACTTTTGCCCAATAGTAGCTTTCCTTCCCCCAGCCCCAACAGCCATAAAAGATTTTACAGGAACTCCCCCGATCTTAATTTACCCTACCTCTTTCCCGTGGCTGCCGGTCCCGCCCCCTGCTTGCAGTTCCATGCAAGAAGGGAGCGGGACCGGCAGCCGCGCCTGTGATTGTCTAAGAGGCAGCAAATCACGGAAACGGTTGCCGGCAGTGGAGAACAACAGGGGAAGAGAGGTAAGGTAAGTTCGGAGGAGTTCCTGTAAAATCTTTAATAGTGGTTTGGGCTGGGGGAAGGAAAGGTACTATATGGCAAAGGGGAATTACGCTAGGGGGAGGGATTGCAAAACTGGAGGGAGAGGGAGAGGGAGGGAGTGGGAGCTGAACTGCGCAGGATAAAATTCTCCCGGAGGAGAGACAGGAGGCAGAGTCCTATATGGACCCTGCAGTACTCCTGGTGGTCAGTTTTTTAGACTTGGGGGGGGGGGGATTCCAGGAGAACCATTTGGAGCTGGGATGTAAGGTAAGGATTTGTATTCACTACACAGTGCAGTAGTGGGGGAGATTATAGTTTTGGGGTTGGACATGCCCTTTAATAGTAACTATGTTGCACAACAATAACCCCTAAATTTAAAAGTACTGTAACCTACCAAAATTAATTATTTTACCCAATGTCTGCAAGAAGACATAATTCAGATGCCACACTCACAAAAAATATATGCTTGCAAACAAAAATGAAACATGGAAAAGAAAAACACTTAAATTGAATTGTGCAAGAATTTCACAGGAACATTTCAAAAGATTAACCGCATATTACTATTTCTTGGGGTGCAAAGTACTAAAAATGATTCTGGCTTGGAAGGCAAAAGAAAATAGGAAAACCTCAAAAATCCTTCAGTTTGACAAGATCATACAGTAGCTCCAACATAACCAAACCAATAACAATGTTTTACAATGTTTTACTTGATGAAAGGTCTAAAACACATAAGATTTCCGAAAGATAGCCTGTCAATGGAAATCATGCAGTTTTAAACCACCTGGTGGTTATAAGCTGTGCCTGCATAGTGAGGTACGTGAGGAAGAGGAAATCCAATGATGGAGAGCCTGCACATGATTTGTGTCCCTGGCAAGTTCAAGGGTAAAGGTAAGTTACAAAAACAAAACACATATCCGCCGCAACGCTCCTACCTGGAACTTTATCGCAGGCAACAGACTTCAACCAAAGTTAAAATAAAAACATCCTTTATTTTTCACCATTAAAATCAGACTGGCAGTGAAGGTGAGTCAAACAATGAATCTTCCACATCTTTCTTTAAATGTACTTTTAAGGATACAAGTGAGAGATTAGTTGGAAAAGAGAAAGCAACAGATACAACAGGGTAATATAGTGAAAACGCTCTTAGAGAATTTGGAACGTCTCATGAAAAAAGAGACTTACTTATATTTTGATATTATAAGTTTTAAACAGTATTTGGATGGTGACATGGTTCCCAGAGGTTTGAGACTGTATAAACGTCCCACCTTTCATCCCACAAATGTGGAATTCATGGAACAATGGAACCAGACATTAACTGACTGTTCACGTAAATTAATGTTACAGATAGTGACCTATAAGGAAAATGAAATTACAAAACTCAGGGAAGAAATTAATGAATGTCAACAAAAAATTGAGGGAATTGGGAACCAAACTAATTTTGTTAAATATGATATAATTCATATAAATATGAAATAATTCAACAGGTGGAAATGGAAACCCAAAAAAGGAAAATCAAAAAATTTGAACGTGATAGAACAAATTACGAAAATAATAAAATTTATTCTTGGAAACATTTAAGTCATACCAAAAGGAACAACAAAAGTTTAAAATCCATATTGAAGTCCGATAATAAAAAAACTCTCTTTTTCAAGTGGAGAGGATTCTACATCAGATGGAGAGTATCCCCACCAGCAACAGGAGGTCTTTAGAGTGGAGCGATCGAAGAAAGACTGAAAGGTATGAAAACGGATTTTTTAGGTCCCCCAAAGAATGGAAGGAATTGGACAAGGAGAGATGGGGGAACTATGTCCACAAGCGGATCAGACGGGGAGGGAGGAGAAGATCAATATCAGAAAAGGTACCCATTGAGGAAGAGGAACGGCTCAAGGAGAACTGATAAATGTAGTCAATCTTTCTTCAAGAGAACTCACAAATGCACAGTTGACAGTCTTATCAAAAGGTTTAACTTTTGTTCCTACAAAACATTTCAATCTTTTTAATACCTTAATAGATGTAAATAGATTTATTAGGAATGTTGTGTTGCAGAAACATTTTTTGAATGGTGATAGTGGGAATTATACAATGCTTAAGAATAAAAATGAAGGGGAAAGGGAGAATTCGATAACTATAAATAATATTGATTTTCAGGATTTATGTCTCTTATGTGGTTTACAGGATTTACAGGAGCAATCAAACAACACTGAGGAGCAATCGGTTGCTCGACTTGAAAGTGGATTAATCAGAAGTTCGTCCTTTTATCCTGTAAATGCACGTGCGGATAATATTGAACCTTTTCAACAAATTGTGTGGAGGAGGAATTAAGGAAAAAATTAAAGGTAAAAAGGGAAGTGCACCTAGCAATTTAACAAGAGAGGAACAAAGGGCCCTAGAACAAATAAAGAATCAGCTGATTAAGGTGGGGCTGTTGTAGTTCTTGACACTTCATACTATATGGAGGAGACATATAGGCAGCTAAACGATACAGATACATATGGTAAATTTAAAAGTGATCCAACACGGATATTTAATGGAAAATTAAACCGTATGAGACACTTATTTTGAAATGGGAGTTCTTTCAGATAAAGATAAAACCTTTGTAACAACCCAGGATTCCTATTTTTCATCATTTGCCCAAAATCCATAAAAATTCTGTTAAACCAAAAGGGAGACCTATCATTTCTAGTATAGGCTCTCTGGGGGAAAATGTTTCTAAATTAATAGATTTTTACATGCAACCTTTGGTCAAATCTTTAAAATTGTACCTTAAAGATACAAAGGACGTTTTACAAAAAGGGGATAATTTGGGCTGGACATCGGAAAACATTTGTGGATTACACTAGATGTTAAATCTCTATATTCCATAATCAAACATGATTTTGGTTTACTAGCGATAGAATATTTTCTAAAATATCAATCTCGGTACACAGATAGATTGCGAGAGTTCATCATAAAATCTATTGAATTTTTGTTAAAAGCACAACTATTTCTACTTTGACTTTTACCTCCAAAGATGTGGGACCGCGATGGGCGTATCTTTTGTGCCTACCTTCGCCAACCTATTCATGGGTTGGTGGGAGGAGTCCCACATCTTTGGAGGAAAAAATCCTTTTGGGAGAAGAGTGATTTGGTATGGGAGGTACATAGATGACCTACTCCTTATATGGAGTGGGTCACATAAATCAGCCCTGTAGTTTGTTAAATATGTTAATGACAATGATTTGATTTTGGTTTACAGTTTATAGATACGGATACAGTGCAATTTTTAGACTTATCTCTGTTTGGTAATATAGTAACAGGAAAAATTTAAACATATGTGTATAGGAAAAAGATAGCTCGTAACATTGTTACAAGCAAGGAATTGTCACCCAAGTCACACAATAAAAAGTATTCCTATAGGACAATTTATGAGAATTAAGCGAAACTGTTCAACAGAGGAAGGATTTGAAAATGCAGCTTGTGATTTAAAAGAAAGGTTTCTACAAAGAGGCTATGGAAAGAAAGAGATAGAAAAAGCATATAAAATGATAAAAGGAAAAAACAGACAGCATACATTATATAAAGTGAGAGATCAAAGGAAATCAAAAAAAGGAAATAATGATAAACAGTCTAATCCCCTTTATTTTGTCATGCAATACAGTGAGGAGTTTAAAGAGATTAGGCATATTCTATACCGAAATCTTCATATCCTCTGCAAGGACAAGGATACGGAAGAAGTCCTACGCAGAGGAATAAGGGTTGTAGCAAGGAGAGGAAAAACAATAGGAGATCTAACAGCCCCTAGTTTATGTTGGTCAGATAGGAAAAAGAATAAAGAGAGAACATGGCTTTCTTCCTTGGGGAGGCATTTCAAGGAATGAGGAGACCCCTCATTCTATTCGATCCAGGGGATCGAACAGGTTAAAAGAAACTTGAGGGGGGGTGATCTTTTAGATCATCTAAACAAAAGAGAAGCTTTTTGGATCCTAGAATTGGATAACAGGTCCCCTAATGGGTTAAACCAGAGATGGGATATAGCATTATTGATATGAAAGTCTCACATTGATATTTAAAATATTGAATCCCTTTAGATCTGAACATGGCATCTGTCTATATTTATCTGTTTAATTAATACAAATACTGTTCTCTTATAAATAAATTCTTGTTGTAAAGCAAAGTTAAACCCTCTTAAAAAGTAGGAATAACCCTAGGAGTACATTTTGTATACTAAGGGTTAACTATGTGGTTGGGTCACTTACCTTTTTAATTGGTTGTTTTTTGTATTTAATGGGCATGTGTTTAATAAGTGAACTTCCTGTCTATGAGTAAGGGTTGAGTCTCGAAACGTGTTAGACATCCACTTATACCTGTCCCCGGATTGCCAGTCTGATTTTAATGGTAAAAAATAAAGGATGTTTTTATTTTAACGTCGGTTAAAGTCTGTTGCCTGCGATAAAGTTCCAGGGAAGAGCGGTGCAGCGGATACGTGTTTTGTTTTTGTCTCTTTTATAGGCAGAGGAGAGACCCTCTGATCCGCAGCACGCCGGGCTGGAAAGGTGAAGAGAGATAGCGAGATAAGGGGAGTGTGACTGGAAAAGGACGTGAGCCGCCATTAAACAAAATCCCTAAAGGTAAGTTAGTTTACAGCAGACAACTCAGTCAGGGGAAGCAAGCCAAGGAACAGGGTAGGTGATTTAATGTAAAGGGGGGAAAAGGTTTCCTAATTCAGTCCACCTTCTCTTCTTATGTGCTGCCAGTTGTATTGAGGGAAGGGGGTGCACTGTGCAAATGTACTTGTGTCTATCTCTAATCTATCTATATCTCATCTATCTATTTATCTATCTATCAATCTACCTCTTTACAAAGCATTGGTAAGGCCTCATTTGGAATATGCAGTGCAATTTTGGAATCCTGTGTACAAAAAGGACATCTTTGAAATGGAAAGGGTTCAGAGAAGGGCAACTAAATTAATAAGGGGATTGGGGGAGCTTGAATATGAGGAGAGACTGGAAAAGTTACAATTATGTACGCTGGAGAAAAGGCGCTTGCGTGGGGATATGATTACTGTGTATAAATACATTAACGGGCCATACAATAAACTATCTGGGGCATTGTTCACCAATAGAACATGTCAAAGGACACGAGGACATCCCTTAAGACTTGAAGAAAAAAGGATTAGGCTTCAAGCTTGGAAAGGGTTTTTCACTGTGAGAACGGTAAAGCTATGGAACGGTCTTCCAGTGGATGTTGTAATGGCAGGTTCATTGGTCAGTTTAAAAAAAAAGCTGGATGAGTTTCTGCAAACAAGGAATGTTACAAGTTACTGGTATTGATACATAAAGTAGAGTTGATCCAGGGAAATTTCCGATTGCCACTTGGAGTCAGGAAGGAATTTTTTCCCCCTTCATAAATTTGGTGGGGTTTTTTTTGCCTTCCTCTGGATCAACAGTTAGGCAGGAAATGAGGAAATTGCTAGATGGGTTGGACTGGATGGACGTGTGTCTTTGTTCAGCCTCAAATGCTATACTATACTATACCAAACCATGTTACCAGTGCCAGTGTGCCAAGCATATTAGTGCGCCTTTGCCAAATATGATACCAGTGTGCCAAGTATACTACCAATGTCTTTGCCAACCATGTTACTAGTACCAGTGTGCCAAGCATATTAGTGAGTCTTTGCCAGCTTAGTTACCAGTGCAAGTGTGTCAAGCATATTACCAGTGAGCCTGTGCCAACCATGTTATCAGTGCCTGTGTGCCAAGTATATTACCAATGTCTGTGACAACTATGTTATCAGTGCCAGTGTGCAAATTAAGTAACAGTATGTGGCAATCATGTTATCAGTGCCAGTGTGCCAGGCATATTTACAGTGTCTGCGTGAATCAGGTTATCAGTTCCAGTGTGCCAAGCATATTACTATGACCAAGCCCCAACCCACCCCACTTCCTTACAAAGCCTCACCCTCTCCAGCATTTGGGATTTTGTTTTCAGGTGCCAAAAAGTCTAGTCTTTTTTTTTAACCCTACCTAACAGTTGATCCAGAGGAAGGCAAAAAAAAAAACAGCTTAAGAGGGGGGGGAGGGAATTCCTTCCTGACTCCAAAAGGCAATTGGAAAGTATCCCTGGATCAACCAGATCTATATGCATTAATACCAGTAATTCTCAATATTTTTTAGTTTTAGAAACTTATCCAGGCCTTTTTTAAAGCTATTCAATGAACTTGCCATTACCACTTCTGCTGGAAGACAGTTCCACATTCTCACCGTTCTCACTGTAAAGAAACCTTTCCTAACCTGAAGATGCAACTTCTTTTCTTCCAACCTTAAAGGATGTCCACGAGTCCTCTGATATGACCTATTAGTAAACAATGCACCAGAGAGTTCATTGTATGGCCCATTAATATATTTGTATAAGGTTATTATGTCCCCATGCAAACGTCGCTTCTCCAATGTAAACAGCCCTAACTTGTCTAATCTGCCTGCATAGTCAAGCCCCTCCATTGCCCTTATTAATTTAGTTGCCCTTCTCTGAATTGCCTCAATTTCCAAGATGTCCCTTTTGTATATGGGATTCCAAAACTGCACCGCATATTCCAAATGAGGCCTTACCAGTGCCTTGTAAAGAGGGAGAATAATATTTTTCTCTCTTGAATCTATTCCCCTATTTATACAAGACAATATCTTGCTAGCTCTAGCCATTGCTACCTGACATTGTTTGCTAAAGCCAAGTCTGTTATCTACCAGAACCCCCAAATCTTTTTCCATTACAGATGCACTTAACACAGAGTTAATTATGGTGCAGGTGGCACAGGGATTATTTAATCCCAAATGCATCACCTTACATTTATCAACATTGAATCTCATCTGCCATTCTGCTGCCCATTTTGATAATCTATCTAGGTCTGCTTGCAGCCCTTGTACATCATTGGAAGTTTCCAAAGCTCTGCATAGCTTAGTGTCATCAGCAAACACTGAGATCTTGCTCTCAATGCCCCCTTCTAAGTCATTTATAAACAGATTAAATAGTCCCCAGTACCGAACCCTGAGGCACTCCGCTTAGAACTTTAGCCCACATAGATGTAGCTCCATTAACCACCACTCTCTGTTTGCGATCCACTAACCAGTTCTCTATCCATGAACAAATGTTTTCTTCAAGGCCAACAGTCCTCAGTTTATGTATTAGTTGCCTATGTGGCACAGTATCAAAAGCGGCACAGTATCAAAAGCTTTCGCAAAATCCAAATATACCACATCCATTGCTGTACCTGAATCTAACTTCTTACTCGCTTCTTCATAAAAATCAATTAAATTTGTCTGGCATGATCTATTTTTTATAAATCCATGCTGACTACTACTAATAAGATGATCTCTGGAGACAAAGTCAAGGATATGAACCTGTAACAAAGTTTCCAGCACCTTCCCTACCACTGATGTTAGGCTTACAGGTCTATAGTTACCAGGCTGTGAACGACTACCTTTTTTGAATATTGGTATTACATTGGCTTTTTTCCAATCCAGCGGCACATCCCCAGACCAAAGCGAATCTGAAAAGTTGAGAAACAGTGGTCTAGATAGAACTGAACTAAGTTCTTTTAAAATCTGAGGATGCAATCCATCTGGTCCTGGGGCTTTATTGATATTAACTTTGTCTAATTGTTTCTGTACCATATCCTCTGTTAGCCAATGTGAATACCCTTCATTTCTTCCCTGCATATTATTACAATCCCTGCTGTAAGGACAAGGATTCTCAACAGTAAAAACCGATGTAAAAAAACGGTTTAGCAGATTAGCCTTTTCAGCATCCTCTACAACCACCTCAGCCCCATTATTTAATGGTCCCACATTCTCAGTCCTCATCTTTTTACCATTTATATACTTAAAAACATTTTGGGGCTGGACTTGCTTTGTTTGGCAATCCGTATTTCATTTTCTATTTTAGCTAGTTTAATTGCTTTCTTGCACTCTTTATTACAGCTTTTGTACTCCCTGTAAGCCTGTACTGTTCCCTTCGTTTTCAAAATTTTAAAAGCCTTTTTCTTTTTTTCCATTTCCCTTTTTACCTGAGCATTAAGCCATACAGGAGTAGACCTAATTTTGTTTTACACTTGTTCCCTAAAGGTACAGATTTAGAAATGTAATGGTTTAATATCCCTTTAAAAGTGGTCCACATCTGCCCTGTATCTTTACCTAGAAACAATTCCCCCAGTCTATGAGCAGGAGTGATTCCTTTAAAGGGTATCTCCACTGAGAAATTCAATATAGCCTCCAATAAAAGTTTCAGAAAAGTTATCCACCTACCCTGAATTCCAGCCTCCTCTGTGCAATACATCAGAAGATATAAAGCTTCTGATGCCTGTAGGCAACACAGGCATCCGATCCTCTTCATTTTCGTGCACGCCTGCTGGAGAACCTCCCGACGCGCGTGCACCACTTAGTGCATGCGCACAAACCATCTTCCGTAGTCGGGAGATATTGATCCTGCTCAGTCTTTCTTCAGCCAATGGGAACATTAGCGTCATGTTCCCATGGCTACCAGTTCTTTCAGAAGGATCCCGGTATTACTCCTCCCCCTCCCATCTGGACACGCTGACTTCATGGAGATTCATGTTTCCACTTTAAATTCTCTCTGCCGCTCAAGATCGGCTCTGCAGCCTCAGATAATTTATTCAATGCACTCTGGGCCGGGCATCCAATCAAAAGCTAGACAGGTGAGCAGTGTAGCAGGCTAGCTGGGGACAGCTCCCCCTTCCCTCTGTCAGTGCTGGATCTCCTTGTAAGTTACCTTGCAAGCTAGTTTCTCCTTCTGATGTCATGTTCTGCTATCTGTGTATTTTTTATGTGCAGTGGAGGAAGACATTTAGCCTTGGCTTTGCATGTGTTTTTCAGGGGCTTTTAGTGTTCAAAGTAATGTGGGGTTGGAAGCTCAGTTTAATTGCTGAAAACCAGCTCCCTAGTTAACCCCATCATGTCTGGCTGCAGTTTCCTTATTTCTCAAACTAGGTAGTAAGTGTTAACCACTACATCACTTTAATAATTTGTAATTGTGTGTGATATTTTTACCTTCAGAAAAAGTGTGTAGTGTGAATGTTATAGATAGTATAAATGTGTTATAGTGTGTGTGTGTAGCATGTGTAATTGTGTCAGTGTATGGTGAGTGATTGTGTGTATGTGATAGTGTGTGTTTGTATGTGAGAGTGTGTGTGATCATATGTGTTTGTATCAATGTATAAGTGAGTGTGTATATGCAAGAATGTGTGTGAAAGTATTTGTGATTGTCAATGTGTGTAATAGTGTGTTTATGCTAGAGAGTGTGATTGTCAGTGTAGTTGAGATAGTATGTGATAATATATGAGTAAATGTGTGTGTGTGAGTGATAGTATATAAGCTAGTGTGTGAGTGTAAATGATAGAATGTGTGAGTGGATATTTGCGATTAGAATGAAGGTAGTAGAATAAATATAAAATTGTAAAAAAAAATAAAATAAAATGCAGAATGAAAGGAAAGGATGCTTTTAATGGCGGACAATAGGGGGAAACAGGCCAAAGGTTGTGTGGCATAGCTGGCTGAATATATAAGATAATGACGGAGGGCCCAAAATGTAACATTTGTCTAGGGCCCTATTTTACCTTAAAGGGCATGTCCACCCCCAAAACTATAATCTCCCCAACTACTGGCCCCATCATGTAGTGTAGTTTAATCCTTACCTCACATCCCAGCTCCATATGGTTCTCCTGTAGTCCCCCCCAAAGTCCCAAAAACTGCCCACCAGGAGGCTAGCAGAGTCCATATAGGACTCTGCCTCCTACCTGGCCTCCGGGAGAAGTTTGGCATGCGTACTGCAGCCCTTCTCCCCCTCCCCGGATTCCCTCCCCCTAGCATAAATCCCTTTTAATATAGTATTCCCCCTGTTCCTCCAGCCCTAACCGCTTCATTTTTAGCTTTAGAAAGTGCCCTGAACATTACTTACCTCCCCTCTTTCCTCCGCTGCACTGAATGACCGGCAGCTGCGTCCGTGATTTGCTGCCGCTCAGTAGCAGAATCGAACAGAACTTCCCCTGGCTGCTGCAAAGAAATAGAGGAGTTTTTTGAGATAATATAGGTAGGGGCAGGGTTGGGGTAAGGGGTACTATCAGATAGGGAAAAAAAAACAACGTTTTTACATCAGTGGAGATACCCTTTAACAGCATAAAATTAGCTTTCCTAAAGTTAAAAGTTTTTGATAACCCAGTGCACTTTAGTTTTTTGCAACCTATATTAAATGACACTATATCATGGTCACTATTCCCTAAGCTTACCATTACCTTCATCTCCAAAATGAGCTCAGAGTTATTAGATATCACCAGATCCAACAACGCATTCTGTCTAGTAGGAACTTCTACTATCTGTGAAAGAAAAAGCTCATATAGGAAATTTAAGAACTTTATACATTTTGAGGTGCTGGCAGTTGTTTTACTCCAATCTATGTTAGGGTAGTTCTGTACCTACCTCTGTAATATCTAAGTGTCAAATTGATTTAGATAGCAAATCTTTCATAACAAAACAAATGTCACACAAAAACAGTTTTGCCGCCTTTCCCTTTACCCCAGAGGCTCTGCCTAAGACAAATGTCTCACTCTGCCTCATTAGAGAAGTGGCCCTGCTTATGGCAGTATTACCTTGGTGTGAGGGGGTTGGCTTATGGCAGTGTTACCTTGGTGTGAGAGGGTTGGCTGTCCCCCTGTACACCTGGTTATGGTCATGTTACCTGGGTTTGAGTGAGTTGGCTGTCCCCCTGTACCTGGTTATTACAGAGGTACCTTGATGTGAGGGGGTTGGCCGTCCACCTGTACCAGTTATGGCCATGTTACCTTGGTATGAGTAAGTTGGCTGTCCCCCTGTAACTGGTTATGGCAGTTTTACCTTGGTGTGAGGGGGTTGGGTGTCCCCCTGTACCTGGTTATTGCAGTGTTACCTATCTAGCATCAACCAGTCACTGTGGGCATCTTGTTTTGACCAGTCAATGTAGGCATCCTATAATATTCCCTTATTGGCCCGTATTATCACCAATGAGAGAGGATGTGAGGTGTCGACAGGGTATATAATAGCACCTATGATTAAGCTCTTGTAAGAGCAAAACACTTTAGGGGGCTCCTTTTTTCCTTCTTCCTAGCACGTTCTGTTAGCTGCTGAGTCACCCTCTCTGATAATGTACCAAGAGGGAACACTCACTTATATACCAACATTCGAGTGTTGACCAATTACCTTATGTCAGCCAGCAGCTTTACTGAAACGCACGTGCTATATGTGAATTAACTATTTATGTGATCCCATGTGTGCCATGTATGCTAGGGACCTATTGTTAGGGAACCTCTGCTATTCAGACTAGGAGGGCACAGAGTGCCTAGGGCTTTCACTTATAGAGACAGCTCTCTCAAGGGATATTGAGGTCTCTCTCGTCTTTTTTCTTTCCCTGCCGTGGCACACATGTAGTTTTGCTATTTTTTAACCAGCTTTCTTTTGATTGTTAAAGTATATCTATTTAATGCTAAGTTTTAATATTTTTCCCTCAGCCGACCCTCATTCCTAATGACTCAATGCACTTTGTAGGGGAATACTTGTCCTTTTTTCACTTTTGTTTGTATTATACTTACCTTTATCCCTAATTTTTTAATTCAGTCTCTAACACAGACGGTATTATTATTATTGTGGATTTATATAGCGCCAACATCTTCTGCAGTGCTTTACAATTACATGTATTCATTCACACCAGGCCCTGCCCTGAAGAGTTTATAATCTAAGCAGAAGGTAGTTGTGCGAAACACTGTTTTTTACTTTTGGGCATCCTATTCACCAGTCACTGTTTGCATAATTTACCATTCTCACTGCGAGCATAATTTTAAGGGAACTTAATGAGGCATTGCCTTTATTAAAGGGAAGTTGATTGGTTGATGATTAAAATATTATGAACAAAGGGGGTCCAAACTCATCATTTGTCTTGGGCCCTATTTGCCCTTAATCCAGATCTGCCCATTTTACATTAAATGTAATATACAACTAGCAGGGCATTCCTGACTATCTGACCGAATGAGATTCACCTCCAGCAAATCTTGCGGGAGTTGTGGATTAAACGAGATTACAATGAAGGAAGCAAGTAAAGAGGGAAAGGTAAGCTTAAAGTAACAGTGTGTGATTCTAAAGTACAGCTTTGCAATTGACTGAACTTTGATTTACTCTGTACATTCCCTTTAATGTTACAGAAACAACATTGTGCAGAGCTGCAGGGGAGGATAATGAAGTAAACCTTGTTAGCACATCTCTGTGCAATGCATGTCTCAATAGTCTGGAGATAAATGATGGAGGATATGCATCTGCTCGCAAATTGATTTTAATCTGACACAATCTACCAATTCTTCAGATTTACTGTGTCAGAAAACTGACATTCTTTGTGTTTTGTATATATATTAACTAGCAAATTCATGTGAAACCTTCATATCAGATCAATCCAGCTGCACATTTTCGTATTATTCCAAATCTGGTTACTAACTGAGAATGCAGAACACAGTGCGATGAGACTCCTTCCAGTAACAAAAAAAAATAGATGAAATCTACTATTTAGAAATTACAAGGAAAAAAGTAAAAGAGAAAAGACAACTTTGAGGGTTACCGTATATACTCGAGTATAAGTCGAGGTTTTTAGGCTATAAAAATAGCTTAAAAATCTTACCTCGATTTATACTCGGGTCACTTACCTGACTGTCCTGTTTTCGGCTGCCGAACGCTTCCGCATCCTCTCTTCTGCCTGCTGATGTCACTATTCGGCGCCGGTCTTGCTTCCCGGCGCTAAGTAGTGACGTCAGGCGCCAGGAGACAGTGCATGCGGAGTGATGCAGCCGGATTATCTGTTCTCTCTTCCTCCGGATTGTAAGTCCTCTCTTCCTCCGGATTGAAGGTCCTCTGTCCACAAGTCTTCTCTCCTAAGCAGATCTTGGGGGTATGCAGTGCTTGCCACTGCAGATGTTTGGAAACTGCAACTCCCAGCAAGCAAAGCATGCTGGGAGTTGTAGTTTCCAAAACATCTGTAGTGGCAATGAATTGGGGGGTTACTGTGTGGGATGGTACTTTTGTGTGAATTTAAAGGGCAACTAATACTTTAAAACAATACAGAATCAGGATGGTATATATTGTTAATTATTGCCTTCTGATTCTGTATTGTTTTGAGGCTTTAGTTGCCCTTTAAATGGACAGCAGTATTCCCATATAGTAGTCCCATACAGTAATAGCCAATCCAGTATGGATATTACTGTATAGGACTATAGTATGGGAATTCTGCTGTCCATTTAAAGGGCAACTAAAGCCTCAAAACAATATAGAATCAGAAGGCAGTTGTCACAATTTCTACCCTCGACTTATACACGAGTCAATCATATTTTACTAATTTTTAAGGTAAAATAGGTACCTCGACTTATACTCAGATCGATTTATATTCGAGTATATACGGAAATAGAAGGTGAGAGGAAAAAAGGGTTTATGTGTCCTTTAAGTAAATCTCCAGTATCCAAAACAAAAATAAATTGGTTAGGAATGTCTGTAAAACCTGGGGTACATATTGATTGCTATGTTCAGAGGTTACCTTGATCCCCAGCTTGATTTGCCCCCCAGAGGTTTCCTGCCCTCTATTTTTATTGTATATTTGAATTTAGGGAAAATATTGGAGTAACTGGATGCTGCGCAGCACACTGGCTCAGTGCTAAATGTTGTCCTCTTTAAAGGTAATTACAAACAAAAAAAACAACTATAAATTTCTGTTAAAGGACATGTAAACTGAAGGAAATCCTTTTTTAACTAATCACACAATAATTATGATTAATTACCAACAATCTTAAATCTGCTTTTTTTTTCTTCTTTAACCTTCCTATCCCTTGTTTTTTAGCTCTGGGAGTTTTACTTTTTAAAGAGGGCAGGACACAGCTAGTCAGTAAAGGACTAGCAATCACCCCGCCCCTCCCCCTGGCACACGCACAGTACAAGTAAAACTATCCATTCTATAAAAGTAAAGCTTATTTCTCTGTCGCTGCATGGCTAATTGATTCAGCATTAAGATCAGGAAAAGGAATATGCATTATCTGTTGCTCTGTGCTCTTTCTGTGCAGATAAACCCAATCCTGCTGTTAGCTGCTGTCTGTGTTAGTTAAAGGACAACTCCACCCTCAGAAGAACATCTTTTAGAAAGAATGGCCTCTTTAAAATATGTTGATAAATCATAGTTTGTCCTATGAATTCATTACGGTTTGCCTGCTATGCTTCTGGATGCCTCATGGAAAGTGAGCAATTTAGAAACCTGTACTGACCATTTACTGAGCCTGGGCATGCTCAGAAGAGACAGACAGGGGATTAACATTCAGTCATTGGCTGTGATGTCAACTGTCAAATCCATAACTTGTTGTGTTTCGTATAGTGTAGATATAATAATCCTTATTTACCACCACCAGGTAAATTCAACCAACCTGTCCTTTTTCAGAGATGAAGCGTTTATTTAAGAGTTCCAGACCCAGAGATATCAGGTTAAAATATATATTTACAGCAGGTATAGGTGTACAAAGGTATATGTGCAATTCCTTCCTATATTCCCTTCCAATTCCTTCTTCCTTCCAAATCCTTCTCCCTCCTTCCAAATCCTTCTACTCTCTGGCCCCTTGATATACAACACAGACCCCCATAACCCACCCTGGGAAAGGATTTGATAAAACAATGTTAACTATCTTAGATGTTTGTTTCTAGAAGGTAGTATAAACATTCTCCATTTGAAATGCAGATCACCCTCAATAAGATGACTGTTTGATAACAGCAGATGTATCTATAGTACAGGAGGTTCTTTGAAATGCAAAGAACCCAACCCAGGAACTGAGATAGTATCCAAAGTCTTTGAAGTATCCGGGAACTGGATCTGTGACTATTTCCACTCACTCCTTCTTTTAACACCCCAGTCCCAATGTATTATACAGTTTAAATCTAATTAAATATATGACTACATAACTGACAGTTGCTAACTGGAAGAACCAGGAAGCAGAAGCAGGGGGTAAAGGACATTGTGCAGGATTTCAGGTTAGACTTATATATTTCAGATTTCAAACTATTACCATTTAGGGTTTTGGGGGGTGATTTACCTGTATGTAAGTTTTCATTTTGGGGCTGGACTTGCCCTTTAAGTCCTAATGTAGCACTGTACATTACAAAGTCCCCCCCCTCCCCCCCAACACACACCTTCAAACTCCTACAGCTAAAAGAAAATCTTACTTGATTCAAGCAGTGATTACAGCTCCCAGTACTGCTTACCTTCCCATAGCAAAGCAGTTTTACTTTCACTATAACACAAAATCACTGGGTAAATGCTATTGGCTGTAGTGAGGCACAGATCATCTCCACTACACATGCTCCACACTCCATTTGTGCCTCAGTTTTGGGAGGGGGAGGATACATAGAGAGGAGACATGCATACTAACTAGGAGTGAGCTGAACAGGACATGAGGAGATCAATCTGTTTGCTTGAGCAGATGGGTTATGTATGTATATGTGCGCATAACAAGATCCATTAAATAAAAGCACAAAATACGAAAAATACTTGCCATACTACAGAAAGGTGATCGGTAGACACCCAGGTCATTGGAACTGCTGAACTCTACAAGAAAGAAATCTGCATTTTAAATGTACATTTCTTATTCAGAGCTATTTTCTACATAAACATACAGTATAGGTAACTAAAATTGGTATTTACATGATTGTTTGCTTAAAGGAACAGTTCACTTGAAAAGTTTAATTTTTAAAAGCCAATGGGCAGGGGGAAAGCCTGCTATAATCATCCAGTGCGCAAGTATGAGAAATGCAAGTTTGCTAATAATAATTAAAGTAAAAAAGGATATTTTCGCCGATCGACCGGTAATGACGTGTATCGGTCGGTCAGGAAATATTGCACGGTGTGGGGTGGCCAGCCGCAAATATGCTTTGTCGCCCATTGGGGGCCGTTGGTCACTAGTGCCACGACAGTCATTTGTCCTGGCTGAATGCTTGCTAATAACAAATGCTTGGTCAGGACAAAAAGTTCCCCCTGTGTACCCTGCCTAATGAGTTATTTTCCTGGTCCTAAGAAATTGTATCAACTTACAGTAGTAATTTCTGTTTCTTGTCATTTTACATGGCAGCATTCACCAGACTTGGGGGTTTCCACCGGACTTTACAGGAAGCACGCAATTTAAAAATCCCTCCCATACTCCGCGCCCCTTCGTTCTAAAGCTGTACAAGAAATAATAACACAAGGGAGGGAGAATTCTGGTAAATGTTGCCATGGAAAGTGACAAGAAACAGAAATGACTGGTAAGTAAATACAATTTCCTGTTTTCTCTGTCATTCCATTGGCAGTCATTCACCAGACTGAGAATTACCGGAGCTGAAAGAAAGGGAGGAACACACATTGGTATTAGAGGAAATATATAAAGGAGAAGACTTAACCAATCTTGCATCAATGCATCTGTGCCTAACGCTTGCAAGTCTGGACTTCTAAGAATAAAAGTCTCTGCACTTTTAATTTTCCGCCGTCGCCATGAGATTGACAAGAGAAGTACCCAAGTTTTGACATTTAATCTCAAATATGTCCATATGCAAACTCCTCTCTCCCGGATCTACTCGTCTTCGAAATCTGCTGCTACATTTGACAAACTTGGCATATGAACAGATATGCTTAGATTTTTTTCAGTCCATGATAGTATTGGAAAGACATCTTTCTGTAGAGTACGACTTCTTGTTCCTGTTTTTATATATATAATTTTGGTGCTTGTTCGTTATTTTTGATGCAAACACTTTTATAGCCTTTCAAACCGCCTTTATTTCCAAGACATTGGAACTGGTCTCTTTTTGTTCTTCTCAATAGCCTTGTGCATATTGATCCTCCAAATGAGCTCCCCAACCGGAACACGATGCGTCCATGGTTTTTTGTTTTTTTTTTAATTTTCCTCCTGACAAATTTTCCACCTTTGTCCACCATTTTAGTGAGTTTTTTTATGTCTGCTGGGACTTTAAAAATTCTTCTTAAGTTGAATTTAGGGTTTTTTACAGTCTTTAAGAGGAAGTTTTGCAAAGATCTCATTTCCAAGCTCGCCCATTCAACCATCGGGATTGCTGAAGACATGTATCCTAATGTCTTCAGACATTCTTTCACCCAAATTGTAGGTGTTTTCCTCACCTTCTCCACATTTTGAATCAACTGTAGACACTTCTGTTGAGGAAGGCAAATTTTGTTTTGTTATAAACAGAGCCCCCAAAATGATTAACCCTGAGACGGACTTTATTGGCTTTATTCTGTATTGATAATCAATCCGTAATCTATCAGGTGCTTCACCACTTTATTCACATATTGTAATGCTACTTTGCTTTGATTCTGCAAGAAGTAAAATGTCGTTGAGGTAATAAAATACCTTAATACCTTTGTAAACACTCTTGGTGATTGATTGAGACCAAAGGGAAAGCATACAATCTGAAAGTGCTGCCCTTGAGCAAAGAATCTCAGATACTTCCAATGGTTTTTGGGAATGGGAATATGGAAATAAGCATCCTGAAAATCTATTTTCACCATCCAGTAGTTCTTTTGCACCCCTGGGACTATCAAGGCTACATTTTAAATTTTCTCACCTTTAAAGGGTATGTCCACCCAAAAATAAACTTTTTATATGTTCTTTATATAATAGCACCAACCTCAAACGCCATGTTCATTTTTCTCAAAATCATTTGCTTTGCCTGATATTTAATGAGATATATATCAGGCTGCACTTCCTCTCCACTTCCACTTTAGATGACCCTGAGCTGCAGCTTAGAAAATAAAAAAAAAATCTTGCCTGTGTTTGTGTGTGTCTCTCTCTCTATCTCTCTCTCTGGGCTGGCTGGCTGCAGCTGTTGATCCTGGATTTCTTCAGTACACATAACTTTACAGCTGTGATTGGTTGAGAGGGAAAATCCAGGGATCCAGGGGTCAGACCATTACTGATGCAACTTCCTCTGTTCTCACTGCTGGATGCTAACAGACATGCTCAAGAACATGAAAAGAACAGAGACAAGGTAATGTAACCTGTCTCTGTTCATCGCTGTATTGGTCCATGTTGCAGGATTAAGCCAGCTACAAAGGTCTGTAACTTTTGAACCACTGGACCGATTTACATGCTGTAAAGTTTGTTTTGGAGCACTTATTTGGGCCAAATAAATATAAAAAGTTAGTTTTGGGGGTGGACTTGCCCTTTAAGAATTTGTTTAGAGCCCTTAGATCTAACTCCAGTCTTCAACCACCTGAGGCCTTCGGCACTAAAAATATTCTTGACTAGAAACATTTTCACTGCTTTTAACTTTAACAGGAGATGTTTTTTTCCCATTTTTCAGCATCCTGCTCCTCAAAGGGATAGTTTTTTTTAGAAATGTATTCCCAATTTCTGCCTTCTTTTCAACCTTTTCCCATTTGTTAATCATAATTTGCCTCAGAGACGTGGACTGGAAAGGTAATGGATTTCTTTTTAATAGAAGGAAAGGACTTGTCTGCCGAGGCAACAACTGCAGGCTCATTAGACAACGTGTCATGGTTAGCCTTCATCAAAGGTTCCACAATATTAAAATTAAAGATATTCCCTACGTCCTCTAGGTCATCTTCCTCTGAATCCTCAACTGTTGTGTCACCAGATTGATTTGATTTCTCTTCCTCCGATTCATCTGAATTAGAAATATCTTTTAATAAAATATTCACTTTCTCTTCTGCTTTCTTCTCTATATCCATGCTTTAGGGGATTTAGTGGAGGCACTAAACAAAAACAGAAGAAAAAATATTCTTGTAATATATACCTTCATGTATATCCTCTATCTTTTAAATACTTACCTGATGCTTACCTAGATTTTTTATGTCGGTGACCTTTCTTCACAGAGTCAGATTCCATAATAAATGCAGTCTAGGCAAAACAGATAATACATTTTTTTGTTGGAAATAATATTTAAGAGCAACAAATGTCAGCAGAGGAAAAATAAAAGCATACTCACAAACAGCAAGAGAGGTTATGTAAAGCAGCAATTGGCAAAGGTAAAAAAACAGTCCAGGGGTCCTTAAATAATTAATAGGGAAATAAGCAAACAAAAAGGCATACTTTCCCACTCACCCCTGCCAAACTCAGATACCCCGTCAGCGTGCGACGTCACATCCAGTATCACGAAAAACGGAAGTTACTGTAGCGTGAAATCCTTTATAAGGGAGGAAGAGCCAGAGGATGATGTCCCTGACTCAGCCATCCAAAAATAGCACTCTTGGATGATGTCACCTACGCGCACGGCCCCAGAGAAAATTCGAGTATTCCAACAAAAATAGCCACAACATCAAGTGCAGATGCATGATAGAACTGCTTGCCAACAGGAAAAAAACACAAGTGATGTTCCTAAGTCCAGCAGGAAACACTTAAGACAAAGGGGCGGAGCATGGGAGTTTTTTTTTAATATATCGTGTGCTTCCTGTTAAGTCCTGTGGAACCACCCAGTCTGTTGAATGACTACCATTGGAGCAACAGAGAAATAAGGTATTGTAGTATTGGTATGGGTCCAGCTGCTATAAATTAATTTGACTTGAGGTGGTGGTAACATTTACAATAAATGAGCACCAAATAAAATATACAATTTAAACCATAATGAAAACACATACCATAGTACATAGCACCAAAGAGAAGTACCATGTACAATACCACAGCAATATAAATAAAATATAATTCTACCTCCAACAAGTTAGGACTTTTTGCTCTCTAGATGCAGAAGTGATGCTTGTGTGGGGATCTGATCACCTTATACAAATACAATAATTGTGCTGGTAATATGCTTTCTGGTATATTGTTAAACAATAAAATACACAGAGGACACGCAGGAATTGTTGAAGATGAAACTTCTTTTCTTCTAACCTTAAAGTAAGGAAATGTTTCTTTACATTGTTTCTTTACATTAAAACTGTGGAGCTGTCTTCCAGCAATAATAGCTATCACTGGACAGCTTTAAGACAGGTCTTCAAAAAACACTAAAAAAGACTGATATGAATACATATAGTTCTACTGTGGTCCACAATTATTATATACGTGTTGTTTATATTATCACCACTATAATCATTCAAGCCATAATTTGTATGATGGCTTGGTCACATTCTTATAGGCTCCCTTACTATTTGTATGATGGTTTGGTCACATTCTTATAGGCTCCCATAATTAATTACCTAATAAATACCTCCATTGAGTAAAAAAGTTCTCTCCTCACCCCCTAAAATCAATGCATTTAGGTTAGTTGATCATGTTCATTGTGAAGAAAATCACCTGCCAAAACAAGTAGACCTGCCAGTGGAAAAGTAGAAAGTACCATGAACAAGCACTATCATAAATAACTGGGATCTCGCAGGAGGTGCAGGCACCAGGTAAAATAGGTAAGGAGGTGACTTTTCCATGGGGGCAAATGGAGTCATTCTGTAGAGGTTCAATGAAGACAATTTCAATAAATGTCATTAAGCAGGCCTATATGTATGTGATTGAGCCATTAAATACATGGGGGACTGTATGATTTAGTAGTGATTATACAAATGGTAAGATTGTTTAATAGTATGTAAGTCCATCCAGTCCAACCTACTCAGCAATAACCACATTTCTTGTGTAACTGTTGTTCAAGAGGAAGGCAACCCCCCCCCCCCACCCACCCCACCACCACCAGAATTATGAAGGGGGGGGGAAATCCTTCCTGACTCCAAGTGGCAACCGGAAATATCCCTGGATCAACTACACTTTATCAATAAAAGTAACTTTTTTTTTTTTAACTATCCAATGAACCTGCCATCACCATGTCCAATGGAAGACAGTTTTATAGTTTTACCATTCTTACAGCGAAAAATCCTTTCTGAACTTTAAGACTAAACTTCTTCTTTTCGTGTCTTGAGGGATGTTTGCATGTCCTTTGACATGTTCTAGTGTGAACAATACCCCAAAAAGTGTATTGTATTAATCATCACAATCATTATCATATAGACCAACCATATGACAGCATACTATAGTACTGGGGCATAACTGCAGGGGCCCTGGGGTCCCCCGCAAGATTTGGAGGCCAGGCCACTGACCCACCCCCCTCCCCTCAGGTCCATGATAAGCTGATTTTAAACAGCTGATTGTGCATATGAAGCAAACATATGTGTGATCAGCTGTTTAAAACACTGGACAAGAAATTCAGTTTTAAAAACAGCTGAATGAAAGGTTTTGGTGGGCCCTCTTACCATCCGGGTCCCCCCACAGCCACGGGGTGGTTGTAATGCCACTGCTATAGTATTTGTGAATGGATCAAAGAGATCCACTCACAGAAGCACCCTGGTGATCGAGTGCAGATACTACACTGTGTTCAGCAGTTTGATCACAGTTCACTATCTGCTATAGAGTAAGCTGTCAGTATGACAGTATGTCAGTATAGTATACTATAGTATTTTTGAATGGATCAAGGCGAACCATCACATTAGTTTTTAAACTACTTTTTTACTAGTGAAAAAAAAAAATTAAAAAGGCACAGATCAATATAATGTGATCAGTTCTGATCACATAAGTTTCGATCTTTGCTAATGGAGGGGGGAAACAATCACTTCCTGGAAAACATTTCCGAAAAGTGATTTTTCCAAACGGATTTGATTTCCATTATTCCCAAAGATGACCATCAGATAATCTTTGGGAATGATTTAAAAAAAAAGTGAAACACATTTACAAAAAATCTTGTGATATACTTTTTGATTTTTATATTTTTACACCACCGGTATCTCTTTCCCAGTTATTCAACTGTTCCTTTGACTGTTAACCACCAGCTTCTGCTTTCTATCAGCATATCTATCAATGGGATTATTTATCTCTTTGCCTAGCTGTGCCCCCTTGTAAAGTTGGTGGAAGTTGTATGAAGCATTCTACAGAACAAAAGAAGCTTTAAAAGATTTAATAATTACAATTTTATATGCACATATACCAAGGTTAGCATCTTCAGCAAATTAAAAAGAACAGACCAACTAGAGATCTTTTATTTATTACTTTAGTAATGTACATGGTACTTATTTATGCAATTATAAAATGTACATGATCTGCAAGATCACACAGTCACACACAGTCCCGAGCTTTCTCTCTATGCAGCATAGGGAGAATGATCGGAACTGTGTGTTTCCCATGACTGTGGCTGACTCCCCTATAGGGAGACTACCGAGGGAAATTTTAAGTCTTTCCCGAATGACCGCGAGGCCAACCAAAATGTTTGGGAAAGACGCTACGCACACTACCGGTAAAGCCTTGATTTACTCTCTTTGGATTCGATGGTATTAGGGCTTTATACCTAGCTTTAAGCTGGGTACACACAGTAACGATAAAGCCCCAATGCACATCGTTGTGTGTACCTTCGTTTCCCAAACAAGAGCTCAGCCACCGAACGATCGGGTTGGCCGAACGCTCGTTCGGGAAAGACCGAAAATTTCCATCGGCCGCGCTAGACTTCCTATAGAGGAGTCTAGCGCGGCCAATGGAAACACACAGTCCCGAGCATTCTCCCTATGATGTTCATAGGGAGAATGCTCGGGACTATGTGTATGCAGATCTTTGAAAGATGGCAGACTAGGATCTTGCTAGCTTAAAGATACTTACAAATCCCTCACCTGCAGGTTCAGCCTCCCAGCTGCTGTTGCAAGCTGGTTTTCAGCTTGCACAGCAGCAGGAGAGGTTGCTTCAATTGCAGCAGTCTGCCATTGGCCGCAATGTCACCTTCACATCCTGGACTAACTGATGTAACCCAAAAGCAACAGTAGGAATTAAAGAACCATGGCAAGGTATCAGATTTAGTAAGTATCCTTAGAAAAGTCAGAAAAAAGGGGAGTATAAGAAAACATAGGTTTGGGTTGGTCCCTGTCATTAATTTTTTTTTTTATGAGGGTAGAAAAACCCTTTAAGAGACTTATTTTGATAAACATAATTTAACAAACAAACAAACATTAAAGCACATATACATGTATAATTGTCAAGTTTTATGTATTTTACCACAACAGACAAAGCACAGTTTTGAAGTCTTGAGCTTTGTAGAAAAGTAAGTCCAGATCGAACTTGGTAATCTGTATAGCCTCCAGCCACAGAGAGTAGGGTTACATTTGAGAGTTCATTAGAATTTATAGTCCAGTAATTATTTACCAAGGTATAAAAATCTGTAAACCAAATAAACATGACATAAATTAACATATAATTCTGATATAACAAATGTACAACATATCTAAAATTAAAGGGGAACTTAGGGTTTAACCAGCCTAGCTGCTGTACCTCGGTTAGAGGTACACAATGCAGATACCTGGGCATAGATCTTCATCAAATTGTAAGTTATTTTCTCATATTTTCCTTTTCTTCCTGTAAAATCAGAGATAACGTCAAATGTGAATTTCAACTAAAAACTGGCTACAAACTAGCCCAAAGTGCGACAAATGTCAAATGCCAATAGCAGTAAACATTTTTTTAAAAAAAATTAGCCACATCTGTACCTGTTTAGTGTAAAAAACAGTCTGCAGTTTTGTACCCTAAACACCCCTGTAACTCAGAAAAACTCCCACTAACTTTATATTCCTGGAATCTACACACCTTTAGCTACATAACACTGTAGTTCGTCCATTTATACCATCAATGGTGTGGGTTCGCACTATTAGCAGATTTTCTGAAAAATATTAACATAAAATAACATTCACATGGTAGAAATCATGCCAAAACACCATGGAATGTAAAAAAAAAGTTACCACATATCAATCTCCCAAATGTCCTGAGTCAAACGTTATACCATATACATTGTTAAACACAGAGAGCTGAAAGCAACTAGCCATGAAGATTTCTACCTTTAAGGGCATGGCCACACTGCGTTGCAAACGCAATCGCACGCGTTTGAGATACGAAATCGCATGCAAATGCGCATTAAAATGGTGATCACATGCGAGTGCGTATCGCGAACGGAAACGCAATTGCATGCGTTAGAAAAAAAATTGCAGTGTTAGAAAAAAAAATTGCATGCACAAACGCAAAAACAAAAAAAAAAAAAGCAAAATAGTGTGGCCAAGCCCTGAAAGCTATTTTCTGTTAATTTTCTGTTAAATCTGCTGAAAGTGCGAACTTCTACGAAGAACTGCACCCACAACCATTGATGGTATGAAGAAACAAACTACAGTGTTGTTTAGCTTAAGGTGTATAGATTTCAATACATAGTTTCAAGTTTTTTTTCTGAGTTAGGGGGATGCTTTTTGGGAAAGACTGCATACTGTTCAAATATGGAATTTGCTGAATATTTGGTTTTTAAACCATATTACATTGTCTCACTTCGTGGCTAGTCGCTTCCGCATCCGTGTGTCAAGCCATGCATGGCATACCATTTGAGTCAGGAAATTTGGAAGATTGATATTTGGTAACTTTTTTTTTTTTATATTCCATGGTGTTTTGGCATGATTTCTACATTTTAAATCTTTTTGTTAATTTTTTGGAAAATCTAAAGTACGAATTTCTACAAAGAAGTTCGCAGACTGTTTAAGTACAGAACAGGCTAATTTTTTTTAGTGATAGTGCCAATTGACATTGGTCCCCCTTGGGTTAAGTTAGTAGCCATGTCTTGGAGTATACCCATGAATGTTTTATTCAGGAGGCATTAGGCTTTCACATTTGAGATGCGTTTAAACCTACCTTTACAGATTTTAGTTGAAATTCACATTTGACTTTGTCTCATATTTTACAGTTGAGGGAAAAAAGGAAAATGAGAGAAAACATTTTACAATAGGATGAAGAGCTGCGCCCAGCTATCTGCATTGTGATCAAAACTTACCACACTCAGAAATCCCGCTACCGTATGTAGTTTCTAAAAATATCTCACTTGTGGGGATATTTCAGTTACCAAAGATATTCTATGTTAACTGTCAGAAGTGGTTATACATTTCAATTAGGTATAATATTCTTGAAAGTGCGTGTTTTGTTTAGGGGGGGGGGTGTCTCCTGAACAGGAAAAGTGGGTGGGTCTCCTGAACAGGAAAAGTGGGAGACCTATATAAATCTGGTATTATTGTACTCGGGAGTATCAGAGCTTTAAGAAACAGTAACATTTTTGTGCTTAACCCTAAGATAACTATAAATATATAATGTTTATTTCAGGACATTTGGGAGATTGATATTACCTAACTTATTTTATATTACTTGGGGTTTAAGCAGAAGAACTGCACCCACACCATTAATGGTATGAATAAACAAACTACAGCATTACGTAGCTGAAGGTGTGCAGATTCCAAGAATATATAGTTTCTGGGGGCTATTTCTAAATTAGGGGGTGTTTTGTGGTAATAACTGCAGGCTGTTCAAATTCGGAGTTGGCGGAATATTTTTTTTTTAGCCATCGTGCATGGTCTCAGTTCATGGCTAGTCGCTTCCACATCTGCGCATGTAACCATGCATATGGTAAAATCATTAGGCGTGGCCAAACAAATGTTTGTAACATTCTTAAAAAGAAGGAACGCACTGGTAAGCTCAGCAACACCATAAGACCTGGAAGACCAGAGAAAACCACTGTGGAGGATGGCCGAAGAATTGTTTCCATGGTGAAGAAAACACCCTTCATAACAGTTGGCAAGATCAAGAACACTCTCCAGGGGGTAGGTGTATTTGTGTCAAAGTCAACAATCAAGAGTCAACAATCACCAGAGTAAATACAGAAAGTTCACCACAAGATGTAAACCATTGGTGAGCTTCAAAAACAGGAAGGCAAGATTAAAGTTTTCCAAACAAAATATAAAAAAGCTTTCACAGTTCTGGAACAACATCCTATGGACAGATGAGACCAAGATCAACTTTAACCAGAGTGATGGGACATAAGGCGAATGGAGAAAAAAAAGGAACTGCTTATGATCCTAAGCTTACCACCTCATCAGTGAAGCATGGTGGTGGTAGTGTCATCATTCATGGCTTGGGCATGTATGGCTGCCAATGGAACTGGTTCTCTTGTATTGATTGATTGATTGATGTGACTTCAGCAGGATGAATTCAGAAGTGTTTTGGGCAATATTATCTACTCATATTCAGCAAAATGCTTCAGAACTCATTGGAAGGTGCTTCACAGTGCATATGGACAATGACCCAAAGCATACTGCAAAAGCAACCAAAGAATTTTTGAAGGGAAAAAATTCTTTGGTTGAATTCGATTGAGTATGCATTTCACTTGCTGAAGACAAAACTGAAGGGAAAATGCCCAAAGAACAAGTAAAGACAGCATCTCCAGGGATGAAACCTAGCATATGGTGATTATGTATTCCAGATAACCAAGTATTAAAATGTTCAAGTTTGATTTATGTTTAATTATTATTCTGTCCCATTACTTTTGCTCCCTTAACAAGTGGGAGGCACATATGCAAACTGTTGTAATTCCTACACCGTTCACCTGATTTGGATGTAAATACCCTCAAATTAAAGCTGACAGTCTACAGTTTTTTATTTCAAACACATTGTGGTTGTGTATAGAGCCAAAAATGTTACTATTGTACCAATTTGCTTCCATTGTGGCAAGTCGCTTCCATGTCCGCATGTGTAACCATGCATATGGCATACCATTTAACCCTTTCACTGCCAAAGATTGTATATTCATGATCTGTGCATGAAAGGCTCAAACTGCCACAGATTGTGAATATACGATCTGTGGCTTCCCCTTTAAAAAAAAAAATTGCGCCGTGCTAGGGGCGATCGGGGGGCAGCATTCAACTGCCTCCCTAGCCCCCTCGATCCCCCCTCGGTTTCGTCCAAATCCGAGGGGGGGGATCGGGAGATATCCCTACCTTTAGCCGTGACCGCATAGCAGGAAGCTGGTCCCACGTGGAGGAAGAAGCAGAGCGGAAAGGGAGAACCCGGTGACGTAATGGAGCTTCCTCCTTCTCTTCCCATAGAGAAGTACAATGCTGCTCCTGGTGGTCTAGTGGAGGTACTGCACTGCGATCTCCATTCAGATCACAGTACAGTACCTGGTATAGTAAAGCTGTCAGTGTGACAGATTTACTATACTTTTTGTGAATGGACCTCAAAGTTCCATTCACAAATAGGATTTTTTCCTATTTGCAAAGACTGCAAAAAAATGGAGAGAGAGATCAAAATTTGGTGATCACTTCTGATCACCAAATTATTGATCTTTGCAAATGAATGAAAAATCACTTCCTGGAAAATGATTTCCGGGAATTGATTTTTCCGATCGGATTTTGAATTAGAAAATGGGAATTTATGCCTGTGTTCCAAGTTCATTATCATTCCCTAAGATGATCTGATGATTATCTTTAGGAATGTTCAAAAAATAAAGGGGAAATGCACACAAAAAAATTCTTAAAGTGATACACACACCCCTTTTTTTTTTTTTACACTAAAGCCATAAATTAGCAAAAAACTTGGTCTTCTCAAAGCTTCCCAATGTCCCCGGTGATATCGGTAAAGTAAACGCAGATCATTCAAGGGAAACTAAGCCTATTTTGTAAGGAAATTTTGCAGAGGTACTAAAAAAAGACTGAATTTTTAGGATCAGTAAAGTGTGCAAAAACGTGTGTGACTCTCCGTACTAACCGGTTTTCACAAAAGTACCACTAAAAGAGGGGAGAGTGTGTGTGGGAAGGTGGGTTGTGGCTTTTTTTTTTAACTGAACTTCTACATACATCCCATTTGAGCTAGTAGGTGGCCTCGTCTCTGTTTGCACCCACGCAAATGGAACACCGTTTGATTCAGGACATGTGGGAGATTGCTATTTAGTGGGGTTTTTTGCTTATCAAGAGGGTTTAGGTAGTATTTCAACCTTTGAATCATCTTATTTTATTTTTCACAAAATCTTCTAAAAGCACAGAGTTCTATGGATGACAGCGTCTGGAATTTTTCATGTATGTATGAAAGCATGGCACCGTAATGTAGCTGAAGGTGCATAATTCCAAAAATATATAGTTTGTGGTGGGAATTTCCAAGTTTCGGGACTATTTCCTTAGAAAAAGTGTAGGCTGTTCAAATTACAAAGCGCTTTGATTTTTTCTTGTAATTACACTTGTGCATGCATCCCATTTGAGCTAGTTGGTGGCCATGTCTCTGTGTGTATCCATGCATATGGCATACCGTTTGATGCAGGATTTGTGGGAGATTGACATTTTTTTGCTTGTCAAGTGGGTTTAGGTAGGATTTCAAGCCTTGAATCATCTTATTTTATTTTTCACAAAACCTCCTAAAAACCGCGGAGTTCTTTGGATCACTGGGTCTGGAATTCTTCATGTATGTATGAAACCATGGCACCGTAACATAGCTGAAGGAGTGTAGATTCCAAACATATATAGTTTGTTGGAGATATTTCCAAGTTTCGGGGCTGTTTCCTTTGAAAAACTGTAGGCTGTTAAAATTACAGAGCACTTTTATTTTTTCTTGTAATTGCTTTTGAGCATGCGTCCCATTTGTGCTAGTTGGTGGCCACGTCTCTGGGTGCATCCACGCATATGGCATACCGTTTGATTCAGGACATCATGTGGGAGATTGATATCTATTGGAGGGTTTTATTTGAGGGGGGCATTTCCAAGTTTTGGGGCTGTTTGAAATTACAGAGCACCTTGATTTTTTTCTTGTAATTCCACTTATGCATGCTTCCAATTTGAGTTAGTTGGTGGCCATGTCTCTGTGTGCACCCACGCATATGGCATACCATTTGATTCAGGAAATTTGGGAGATTGATATTTGGTAACTTTTTTTTCATTACTTGGGGTTTTGGCAGGGTTTTTAACTTTGAAACTTGTTGTTTCGTTATTTTTTTTCAGAAAATATGCTAAAAGTGCAAACAATCTGCGCACACACAACTGATGGTATGAATGAAAAAATGGCACCGTTCCTTAGCTGAAGGTATGTAGATTCTGAGAATATATATTTTTGGGGGGTATTTTTGAGTTAGAGGGGTGTTTAGATTGTAAAATCTTAAAAGTTGCTGTTATTGGGCCACTACGCATCGGCTTACTTTGTGACTAGTGGCTTTCATGTCCGTGTGTGTAACCATGCATATGGCATACCATTTGATTCAGGGCATTTGGAAGATTGATAATTAACAAGTTTTTATTACATGACATGGAATTTTGCCATGATTTTTAACTTTGAATTGTATTTTTATAAATTTTTCCTGAAAATCTGGTAAAAAAGTGAAATTCTACACAAAACTACGCCCACACCATTGGTGGTATGCATAAAAGAATCACACCATTGTGTAGCTGAAGGTGTGTAGATTACAAGAATATATAGTTTTGGGGGGTATTTCTAATATAGAGAGGGGTGTTTAGTCTGATAAATCTGAAAGGTTGCTGTAATTGAGCCACTGTTCATTGGCTCACTTTGTGGCTAGTTGATTCCACGTTTGCGTGTGTAACCATACATAGGGCATACTGTTTGATTCAGGACATTTGGGAGATTGAATTGATATTTGCTAACTTTTTTTTTTTACATTACTTGGAATTTTGGCATGATTTCTATCTTTAAGAGTGTTCTTTTTTGAATTTTTTTAGAAAATCTGCGAAATTCTACGAAGAACTGCGCCCACACCATTGATGGTATGAATGAACAAACTACAGAATTACGTAGATAAAGGTGTGTGGATTCGAGAAATATATGGTTTGTTTTGTGGGGAAAAACTGCAGACTGTTCAAATTCAGATTTGGCTGAATATTTTTGCTGTTTCTGAGCCATTGTGCATTGTCTCACTTCGTGGCCATTCGCTTCCACGTCCGCGTGTGTAACCACGCATATGGCATACCGTTTGATTCAGGACATTTGGGAGATTGCGGGGGGTATTTGTAAGTTATGGCGGTGTTTTGTGGAAAAAAACTGCAGACTGTCCAAACTCGGAGTTGGCTAAATATTTTTGCTGTTTTTGAGCCATTGTGCATTGTCTCACTTTGTGGCTTTTCGCTTTCATGTCCGCGTGTGTAACCACACATATGGCATACCGTTTGATTCAGGAGATTTGGGAGATTAATATTTGGTAACTTTTTTTTACATTCCATGAGGTTTTGGCATGATTTCTACCTTTTTGATTGTTGTTAATTTTTTTTGAAAATCTGGTAAAAGTGCAAACTTCTACGAACTACGCCCACACCATTGATGGTATGAATGAACGAACTACAGCGTTACATAGCTGAAGGTGTGTAGATTATATACAGGAATATATAGTTTGTTGGGGGTATTTCTGAGTTAGGGGGGTGTTTTGTGGAAAAACTGCAGACAAATACAAAACTGGCAATTTCTTTTTGCTGCTACTGACATTTGCCATTTGGTCCCACTTTGGGTTAGTTGGTAGCCATGTCTCTGGGTACACCCATGAATGTGGCATACCGTTTTATTCAGGAGGGGTTAGGCTTTCATATTTGAGATGTGGTTTGAACTTTCCTCCACAGTTTGTAGCTGAAATTCGCATTTGATTTTGTCTCTGATTTTACAGTTGAGGGTAAAAAGGAAAATGTGAGAAAATAACTTACAATTGGACCTACTGCGCCCAGGTATTAGCATTTTGATCGAAACTTACCTCACTCGTTAAATCCTGCGGGTGTGTAGTGTCTAAAAATATCTCACTTGTGGGGATATTTTAGTTCATTTGGTAGATATTCTATGTTAACCGTCAGAAGTGGTTATACATTTAAATTTGGTGTAATATTCTTGAAGGTGCAGTTTTAGTTTGGGGGGGGTCTCCTGTACAGGAAAAGTGGGGTACCTGCATATATCTGGTATCGTTGTACTCAGGAGTATCAGAGCTTTTAGAAACCGTAAGATTTTTGTGTGTAACCTTAAGATAACTAAGTAAAAATTGGAAATATCCATGAAAATTTGCTAATTTTTCTTTTTTTTTTTTTTTTTTTTTACATATTTTACCCATAATTCCAGTCAAAATTCCAGTTACGTTACAAAATTGTGTTACCGTACATAAAGTGTACTTTAGTGTTTAAGTACACTTTATGCTGAAAAAAACAATGTATAATATTCCTGATTTACTGCAATGTTTTCTACTGTAAAATTAGTCTAAAGCGATTAAGGGCAAAATCCTGAAAATTCTGCTGGCACTAAAAGGGTTAATTCAGCACATTTGGGATATTGATATTTGGTAAAATTTGTTTACATTATATGGGGTTTTGGCATGAGTTCTACCTTTTAAAATGTTTTACTTTGTCAGAAAATCTTCTAAAAGTATGAATTTCTACGATGAACTGTGCCCACACCATTGATGGTATAAATAAAAGAATTAAAACATTACATAGCTGAAGGTGTATAGATTCCAGGAATATATGTTTTCTGAGAAACAGGGGTGTTTACTGTAAAAAACTGCAACTGTTCAAATATAGAGATGGCTAACTTTTTTTTTACTGTTACTGCCATTATACATTTGTCCCCCTTTGGGTTACTTGGTAGCTACATCTCTGGGTACACCCATGAATGTGGCATACAGATTTATTCAGAAGGGGTTAGGCTTTCAGATTTGAGATGCTTTTGAACTTTCCTCTTTTTGCCTCTGATTTTACAGTTGAGGAAAAAAAGGAAAATGTGAGAAAATAACTTACAATTGGATGAAGAGCTCCGCCTGGTAAAGTTCCAATTGTTTATTCTCATATATATTTTCCAAAGACAGACATCACAAGGCAGAAAATGACTCCAGGTCCACCCGCCTGACGCGTTTCGTGGGTGGGTCTTACTCTTGTCTTTCGAATAATTAGTACCTACAGCTGGGAGGTATCCTGCCGGATGAGATTCGCACCACGAGGCAAGTCAGATAATTATATGAGTGCTGCCCCTCTCTTTTCCCTTTTATACATTTATGTAATTAAGTTAACTACTGTATACTCAAGTATAAACAGATATTTTTTGGACACTTAGACTGCAGCCTGCCCCTTGTTACAATTGTAGGCAGCTAAGGGTGATCAAGGGGCAGCATTCTAGTGCCCCCCTAGCCCCCTCGATGCCCCATTGGTTTTGTCCGAAACCGATGTGGGGATCGGGTCTAAAACACCCCCATAACTCCATATAAAACCCTACATGGTGTCGCCAGTCAATGTAATGAAGAGCCGCAGCGGAAAGGGAAACCCTTTGGCATCACTGGACGTCTGGGGCTTCCATTTAGTCTTCACCCACATCATGCCTGGTGTTCTAGCGCATTAGTAAACTGCGATCGGTTCAGAACGCAGTTTAGTACTAGCTATAGCCTGCTTGTTATAGTGTTAGCAAAAAAATGTGAAGTGCTAGGGGCGATAGTGGGGCAATATTCAAGTGCCCTCCAAGCCCCCTCGATCCCCCATAGGTTTCATAAAAATCTGATGGGTGGATCGGGAGATTGCAACCCCTAAAGTTGCTTCCCCCGGTCTGACCACCAGGGTCTAGTTGGTACTGCACCGCAATCAACATTCAGATCGCAGAGCAGTACAAGATATAGTATTTGTAAATGAAACTCAGATCTCAATTCACAAATAGTATTTTTTCTAAGTCTTTGCTACTTAACAAAGAAAAAAATTGGGACAGATATGAAAATTTGGCGATCACTTTTGATCACCAAATTATTGATCGTTGCCAATGAAAGAAAAATCCCTTCCTGGGAAATGATTTCCAGGAAGAGATTTTTCCGATCGTATGTCGAATTGAAAAACGGGCATTTATGCCCATATTCCAAGTTTGATATCATTCCCTAAGATCCCTTATTTTATTAGGAAGTTTTGCAGAGGTACCAAAAAAAGACCGGATTGAATTTTTAGGATCAGTATGTGTGTGTCGGAGGGGGAGGGTGGTTGTGGCGATTTTTGATTTTTAGCTAAAGGTGTGAATATTCCAAAAATATATAGTCGGTGGGGTTACTTTCAAGTTTCGGGGCTGTTTTCTTTGAAAACGTGTAGGCTATTCAAATAACAGAGCACTTTGATTTTTTTCTTGTAATTGCACATGTGCATGCGTTAATGGTATTAAAGGAGAACTAAACCCAAAAAATTAAAGTTTAAGTTAGAAAGTAATTGCCTCAACATCCTTTCAGCATGGAAGATTCCACTCAGGGGCCTTTTCTTTACCTCTATGAGCTCATTTTAGGTTCTGTTTGTTCCCCAACTCTGAAGCTGACATATTCCCTTGCCTGCCAGTACTTTTGCCTTGATTACATTTTCAGCAACTGTTTGATTTGCACTCCCACCTCCTAACCTCTATGATGTAGGAATATATTAAATCATCAATATTCAAATTGGTGGTGCAGCTGATTAACCCTTTCCTAGCAGCAGTGTTGTAGTGTGATGTATATAGGTCTGGGTATCTAGTGTGTCCGGATCTGAAATAATGTATGTCTCACCTACGGCTTTCACTCCACCAAATCCTAAATATAAACAATAAATTGCAGGTGAAACATACAAAGACACAGGTCTGTAGCTGTGAATATTCATGTTCTACATGTTTTAGACCCACTCAAGCACTTGAGGAAGAACAAGTGGGTCAGAAACATGTAGAATGCAAGTTTTGCAATAAACCTGCACTATTCACAGTTACAGACCTGTGTCTTTGTATGTTTTACCTGCAATGTATTGTAACATTTTCAGGTAGCACGGACCGTTGTCTCCCAGGAAAAACAGCCTTTGGTCACAATTTAACATACAGAAGGAGACAACAGTCTTTGGTTTGATTTTCAAATTGACCTCAGTCAGGTTTATTTAGGGTATTTGCTCACACAATAAAATAATAAATCGTATGCCACACTGGCCTTACTAATACAAAATAAGTGTCCCTGACTGTTTGAACACTCACAGTCCAGTACTCACACAGCTCTGTGCCTCTCCCTGGAGAATTAGCTGGTTGTACCCAGTCTCCTACTGAGGTTTACAACTCTGACACTCAGAGGTACTGGTGTGCCAGCTTGCAGAACCACAGGCTCTTTGCCTGATCTAGCCTGACTCTTCCCCAAAGCAGGCTACACCTTCCCTTTTAATCAGTGAGCTTCAGCCACAGGGAATTAATTGATCTAAACTGGACTGGACCAGCACTGAAACCATTTAACATTAGTGTCTTTGGCCACAGTAAAAGCAAACTATATCACAATTCAAACCATTTTATGACGTTCTTACATTTACACCTTTACAGTATTGTTTAAGTGTTGGAGGGCCATATTTAAAAACTTGCGATACCGCTGGTTTTCGTTACTGTACGACTGTGGCAGTAGTCTACCATAACATGCGGTAATAAACTACCGTAATTATATTCTACGGGAGGTCGTAGATTTACGTTGACTATCGTACATTTACAAGATTTACGATAGTGATCATAAATTGATGATCACCATAATGATCGCTAAAGAAGGCGATACCACACCTTTATAAATATAGCCTGTAGTGTGAAGGTCTCTAGCTCTCCTTGTCAGCTGTAGCAATATTAGTGGAAAGTGTAGCTTTTTAAAGGGGAATGTTGGAGGGTAGGAAGAGTGTGTTTTATAGGAACCACATGGTGCAGAACTGTAGGGGGAGGATAGAGAAGTGAACCTGAATTTAGCACCAGCTCTGTGCAATGCATTTCTTATCAGTGTACCTTATTAAAGGGAAATGTTGGAGGGAAGGAAGAGTGAGTTTTATAGAAACCACATGGTGCAGAACTGTAGGGGGAGAATAGTGAAGTGAACCTGATCTTAGCACAGCTCTGTGCAATGCATTTCTCATCAGTGTATCTTATTAAAGGGAATGTTGGAGGATAGGAAGAGTGTTTTTGATTCGCTGTCTGTATAAAACAAGCTAAGAAATGCATTGCACAGAGCTGAGTTAAGATCAGGGTCATTATTTTATCCTCCACCTGCAGCACTGCACCATGCTCTGTAAGTGTATGTATTAAAGTTAAATGTTTGAGGGTATGCCATTTGCAGCTCTGCACCATGTTGTTTATATAAATGTACATATTAATAGGAATTATTGGAAGGAATGCCAATTAAAGGGGCACCGATAGAGGGAATGCAAACATGTTCTATAAAATTAATGCAGCAGAAAGGCTCTATGTGGGAAGTTTAGCAAAAAGAAAATCACTCTTCCAACTAGGGTTCCCACCTTTGCCTTTAAGACCCGAACACATATTAAACTATTAAAAGTTCTTATTGTTAAAAATGGTGCAAATTTTTCCACAACCAACCAGATTTTAGCATAAGAACTTAATTGACATAGGCCTGATAATATGTATACAACAAAAAAGATTGTTAGTATTTCCTTTAGAAGCATGGTGCAGGCTGATACAGTTTTCTATTTAATGCAATGGTACTTAGCACTGCAACATATATATTTAATATGTGTTTGGGTCTTAAAGGCAAAGGTGGCCTTTGCCTTTACACTACTTCCAAAACTACTTCCAGGCTCCAACATTCCCCTTTAAAATGCATTGCACAGAGCTGTGCTAAGACCATGTTCACGTCAATATTCTGCACCTGCAGCTCTGAGCTGTTTTGTTTTTATAAGTGTACCTTGTAAAGTGGTCAGCTCAATTCTACTGGGGTTGCCACCTTTCCTTTTAAGATTCAAACACTTAGGGCTAGCTTCCACTAGCATGTTTTGGATTGTGGTTTGTGATCCGATTGTGCTAGTGGGAGTGCAGGCATGCAATGCATTTTCGTGTGCTATTGGAGTGCATGCGATCACCATTTTTTTGTCTGTATTGCATGCTCTCTGCTAGGGTCCAATTGCACTTAAGTGGGGCCACAGCCTCAGGAAATTGCTAAGTTCCATTGCATTAAATACATGCTGTATGGCTAAACTGAAATCAATGCAGCTTGCATTACACTTCTAAGGGCTAGGCCACACAAGCAAGTTTTTAAGGCGATTTCTATTTTCCAATTGTATTAAAATCACAGCAATGCACCAAAATCTTGTGATTTTGGGTGTGTTGCAATTCACGCATGTGTCAGCAATTTGGTAACGCATGCGTTTTTTGTGCAATTGCATGTGTTTTCATAATGACAATGGACAAATCGCAAGCGCAAACACATGTAAATCGTGTGCGATTCAGGTGCGTTGCAGTGTGGCCGTGCCCTAAATGTACATTTCAGCAATACACACACTAATCTAAATGGTTGAGTGCAGAAATAAACACATACAAAGACACAGTCTTGCAGAAAAGCTCACAAATATTAAGGGTTAAGTTGCTTCCTAAATACATATGTAAAGGGTTAACACCTTCCCCCACTCTGTTTGAGCAGGAAAATATGCTAATAATATTCACTGCTATCTCTGATGATTGGCTGGGAGACACTGGCAGGTGGGGACTCCAAGTTCAACTGTTACATGCAGCTTAGCATAAGGGGAGTGGGAAACAAACACAAGGTAGCTAGTTAGCATGTGCAGAAGGAATTTTGGTACCTGGACCTAGGCAACACTAGAAGCCAGCCGTGACATCATAGATTGCCAGTACTCAGAAATGTTCTATAAATGATTTCTACAGTAAGAAGCTGAATTCAGAGGTGAGAGACAAATGGTTTTACAAAGTGACAGTTATAGAGTCTGTGGAGCTGCCTTTGTATTTTGGGTTTAGTTCTCCTTTAATGAAAAAATGGCACCGTTGCTTAGCTGAAGGTGTGTACATTCTGAGAATATTGCTGTTATTGTGCCACTCCACATTGGCTCAAAGTGGGCCATATCTATAAAGGTGCAGTATTTGGAAACTTTTATTTTTTTAAGATAACCTGCTAAAAATTCAAATTTGTACAATGAAGTGCGCCCATGCCATTAATGGTATAAATGAACAAACAACAGTGTTACGTAGCCGAAGGTGTGTAGATTCCAAAAATATTTACAGGGAGATTCAATAAAAGTTCTTATTTAAAATGGTGCTAATTTTGCACAAACCAATCAAATCTTTAACATTTGAAAGCTAACATCTGATTGGTTGGGGCAAAATTAGCACCATTTTAAACGATAAGAACTTTCATTAAATAACCCTGTTAGTGTTTAGCAGTAAAACTGCGGACCGTTCAAATTCGCAGTTGGCTGAATATTTTTGTGGTTTTTGACCCATTGTGCATTGTCTCACTTCGTGGCTTGTCACTTCCCCGTCTGCGTGTGTAACCATGCATATGGCATACTGTTTGATTCTTGAAATTTTGTCTCTGATTTTACAGTTGAGGGAAAAAACTAAAATATAAGAAAAAAAATTACAATTGGACAATGAGCTGTGCCTGGGTATCTGCATTGTGATCAAAACTTACCTCACTCACGAAATCCTGCAGGTATGTAGTTTCTAAAAATATCATACTTGTGGGGATATTTTAGTTAATTTGGTAGATATTCTATGTTAACCGTCAGAAGCGGTTATACATTTCAATTTGGTGTAATATTCTTGAAAGTGCGGTTTTAGTTTGGGGGGGGTCTCCTTTACAGGAAAAGTGGGGTACTTACAAATATCTGGTATTTTTGTATTCGGAAGTATCAGAGCTTTTAGAAACAGTATGATTTTTTTGTGTAAGCTTAAGATAACTATAAATAAAAATGGGAAAAATCCATGCAAATTCTAAATTTTTAAAAAATATTTTACCTATAAATCCAGTAAAATATCCAGAAAAGTTACAAAATTGTGGTACAGTACACTTTATGCTGAAAAAAACATCTGTATCATTCCCTATATATAGCAAAGTATTCTACTGTAAACCAAATATGTTTAAATCCTGAAAATTCTTCTGGCACAGAACGCACATAATTTTGCTGGCAGTGAAAGGGTTAATCAATTCAGCTATCCTCTATCAATTTCAGCTAACCCTTTTCTCTCCCCTTCTTTCAATATGCTCCCCCCTTATTCCATTTACCTCTCCTTTTCTTTAATTACCTTCTATTTTAAGGTCCCTCTAATTATACTATTCTAAAAGACTAACCCCAATTTTATTCTTATTCTTATTATTATTAACCTAAGTATAGACCTACAACCTAATACTAAGAAGGGAGAGAAAGAAGCACACATTTTCTTAAAAATGTTTTTTACTAGAATGCTAACAAATACCAAAGAGTCTAAGAGAACCTTCTTACTGGTGCAGCAGCCCTTACCTTTACACACAAGATAAAAGCCAAACATTTTACTAAATGTATTTGAATAGGCTGTTTACAGTAAAAGGGTATTTTTGCTGTCAAAAAATAGAAGTTGTATATCCTGAGAAATATTATTAAAAATAACGGCATTTATTAATAATATAATAGCAGATAGTCCTACTATCTGTCCTGCACATCGAAACCGAATTACATGTCTCTAGCTTAAAGACTGTGGGAGGAAAAACGGTCTAAAGAAACTGAACAATAACAGGGAAGAAGAAAAGGAAATAGAAAGAAAAGGGATTTAGCTCTTTCAAGACAAATTAATTATTTCCAGTAGGTAAAGCAGGGGGAAAATCACAGAATTCTTTTTATTTGAGCAGCAGATTATAAGAGAAATTTCAACTAGCTGAAAAAGTCAAAGATTTTCCACTAAAAGAAAAAAATATAAGCACTAACACCCTCTTTACATCAAGAACTAAAAGTGTATATAAATCAGGTGTGCTATGTCCAAAATCATTTGTAGATGACACAGCCCCCTTAAAATGACTGTAAAACCAATGGTAACCCGACAATATATTGAGTAGTGTGAATTTTAGTCATTTGCCCAAAACTCAGCGTTATTACACCTCCCTGCAGACTCTAGCTTTTGAACAAAAATGTCAAATGGATTTGCAGACAAATCTTAATCTTTCATTAACTCTTTGAGTGTGCAAATATTCATATTCAATATTTCCCTTACGGACTCCTCTTCCTTCTGGGTTCTCTCGATGCAGTACTCACTTAGCTTGAATTACTGCATCGCGTGAACCAGGGAGATAAGAAGCACGGCTGTAACGTCATAATTTCAACCACATTAGTTGTACTGCATCAGGCCGTTAAGAAAAAACAGTGCAGGCCCCAGAACAATGGAGGTAAAGGGTAACTGTGGTCTCTATACAAGAAACCTTTATTAAAAAGAGCACATATGGGAGGGTTTATCTTGATCAAATTCTGCCTTTCTTTGCAGCCTAAATTAACAACGCAACTATGTAGCACTTACCAGTAAGATAATTATCAGCAGGTAACACTGGCATGACATGAGGTGTGGCTTGTGTTATGATGAGGTTTACCAGGTTGTGTTTGAAACCATTTAAAGTAAGCAATGCTCTAGCAATAAGGCCTCCCATTGAATGTCCAATAACTGTAATACTTTTTGGTGGAAATCTTTGATTCTGCAAAGAGAAGAAAATACTTTTTACATATTAATCAAGGAAAGAAATACAATCTCTCATGCACAGGTAGAAACACAATCTATACAAATAGTAAAGAAATATACAAATAATTTTGTGGGTAAGAATCAATAAATAGTCAACTTTTGCACAACTTTTATCAGAACATTTCTAAACTAAAAACTACCATGACCATATTTTGAAAATGATACCAAAACAATGCACACAGAGGCAGAACAATATCACCCATTACTTACACTCTTTGGGTATTTTCTTTACTTGTTAAGTTTAGGCTCTACACTTTCAATTACCCAAAATGCAATAGTTAATTAACAGTTGGAGAACCACTATTAAATGCTGACCTAAAAGAGTCTTATGCACTGGAAAGCTGACCAAACAGTGTCTGGGGAACTGGAGGGCTGACCAAAGGTGTCTGGTGCACGGTTGTATAGTATAGTATTCCAAAATTGCACTGTATATTTCAAATGAGACCTTACCTATGCTTTGTAAAGAGGGAGAACAACATTTTTCTCTTTATACATACCTCTCTTTATACAAGACTATACCATGCTGGCTCTAACTGTTGCTACCTGGCACTGCTTTTTACCTATCCACCAAACCTCCAAGATCCTTTTCCAACAGGGCTGACCCAAAATTGTCTCTGCTCTGGAGGGCTGACCCAACAGGGTGTCGGGTGCACTGGAGGGCTGACCCAACAGGGTGTCGGGTGCACTGGAGGGCTGACCAACAGGGTGTCGGGTGCACTGGAGGGCTGACCCAACAGGGTGTCGGGTGCACTGGAGGGCTGACCCAACAGGGTGTCGGGTGCACTGGAGGGCTGACCCAACAGTGTGTCGGGTGCACTGAAGGGCTAACCTGGTAGAGTGTCAGCTGAAGGGTTGATTAAGTGTTCTATACATTTTTATTAAATGCATGGTGAAATATACATACATTGTACAAAAGCATTAAGTTATTTGTTGATGTATTCTCTCCACACATTTGTTTTAAGGAAGTAATGTAAACAGAAATAGATGTTGAGATAACAAATAACAGATAATAACAGTTTTAATAACTGGCATATTGATATTGTTTATTTACATCAAGTTGTGTAGATTTCTCAATTGGTATTAGGGTGTTAGTCAAGGGCATTGTATCTCCAGTATGAGTTCTTGTGCATTGTTTCGCAGGTAGGTGCTTAGGCATAAGTATGGTTAATTTTAGTGCTGTAATAGTGTTAGTATATATCTATTGCATATGGACTTGTCGTCCATGCCATCCATATCCTATCATATAGGTGCATGGAGTCGAGTTGTATATGGAGCATGCATTCAAATGCCCTGATTGAGTTTCTTTTTATTACTGTTTCTAGCAGCTATATACTGTTTCATGTGCTCCGACATGAATTTTAGCTGCTATCAATATATACTGTATAAAACGATTGTGGGGTTTAGAGAGATTCTCTATTTCAAATCCCAATAATGCTGTCTTAGGATCTGGGGGAATTTGTAGGTATGAAATTTCAGAGATTATATCAAAGACCTTGGTCCAGAATTTGTTGTATTATAGGGCAAGTCCACCATATGTGAAAGAAATCTATGTTGGTGCAGCCTCGAAAGCATAGGGGACTGAGAGTAGGGAAAATTTTATTGAGTACCATTAGGACTCTGTATGTTCTATACATGACCTTTAATGCAGTCTCACGTAATATTTTTTCATATTTTTTTCAAAATGTGTAAGTGGGCCTGTTTCTTCTAGCCATTTTAGTTAAAAACAATCAAAGTTTAAATTTGTGTTTATTAGAAGTGTCCTCTGGGCGGTATGTGTGTCTCTTTGGGAAGGAAAAATAAGTCTGTGGCAGATTTTAGTTCGTTGAAGTGTGCAAGTCTGAGAAAACCTACTTCCCTCCACCATAAATATCCTTTGTTTAAGTGGCCGGGTGGTAATTCCGAGTCATGTGTTATTGTGGTCATTAAATGTGTGTTTATTCATAAGTTTAAATTTATTTTAGTCTCAGATTTGTAGGGTGTTAGATGTGCAATGACTTTTTCTTATAGTTTTTTTTTTATTTGGGATCCAAGCAAGTGTGTTAATATTAGAGGGGTGTAGTAAATTATTTTCCAGTGTTATCCATCTTGGGGTGTTGTGTGTAATGAGCCATGCTGTGAGGAATGTTGGGTTGATAGATAATATGTGTATAGTGCTGGGACATGTAGACCTCCTTGGTGTTTGTGTTAATATATGATTTTGCTATTCAAGGTTTTTTCCCAGCCCAGATGAAATACATAATCTCACTCTGGAGAGAGTCCAACCTTTTTGTATAATCCAAATTGGTAGAAAGTACATTCATTTTCACTGTGTTTACTCTAACCTAGCCAGGAAATAGGTAACTTATGTCACCTAAAGCTAGGTACACACAGTACTGATTTCTGAAAGATCATTGTCATCTTCCAAAGATCTGAATACACACAGTCCCGAGCATTCTCCCTATGAACATCATAGGGAGAATGCTTGGGACTGTGTGTTTCCATTGGCCGCGCTAGACTCCTCTATATGGAGTCTAGCGCAGCCGATGGAAATTTTCGGTCTTCCCCGAACGAGCGTTCGGCCGACCCGATAGTTCAGTGGCCGCGCGCTCGTTCGGGAAACGAAGGTACACACATAACGATCATTACTGTGTGTACCCAGCTTAAGGAGGTCTGATTTTAGGCTTTTATACAAAGCAGTAACTGGTTGAATATATTTTTTCGTAGTTTGGTGTGATTTGGATACCTAGGTAACGTAATCCTTCATCTTTCCATTGATGTTTAAAATTTGTGGATATTAGGTTTCTGTGGGTTGGGATAGATTGATTCCTATGATTTCTGTTTTAGTTTAATTGATTTTTAGTCCTGAAAGGTTAGATATTAGTTGAAGTTCATTATATATATATATATATATGTCTTGAATAATTTTTTTTCCTCTATATATACTATAGAAGATCCAAGTACAGATATTATAGAGTATAGTAGCAATAAAGGTATACAAGATTCAAGTTCACTTTGGTTAACCGAGGATATGGTACCGGAAGAACTAAATAAGGTTAATATAATAAATCTCTCTGGACCGGATAAAATACATCCTCGGGTACTTAGGAGCTAAGTTCAGTTTTATCTAGGCCATTGTTTCTTTATTTTTGCTGATTCCCTCATGTCCGGTGGTGTGCCTCTGGTTGGAGAAAGGCTGATGTTATTCCAATATTCAAAAAGGGTAGTCGTTCACAGCCGGGTAATTACAGCCTGTAAGTTTAACTTCAGTGGTGGGGAAGATCCTGGAAAGTTTAATAAGGGAGCATGTTCTAGTGTATGTTTCAGGACTGACATTATAAGTAGTAACCAGCATGGATTTAGGAGGAATAGATCTTGTCAAACTAACTTGCTTGGCTTTTGAGGAAGTAAGTAGAAATTTAGACTCTGTATGGCAGTAGATGTAGTTTACTTGGATTTTGCAAAGGCTTTTGATACAGTCCCCCATAGGCGACTATGAATAACTAAGGTCTGTTGGCTGGGGAGTCACTTTGTACATGGATAAAAATTGTTAAGGAATAGGATGCAGAGAGTAGTTGTTAATGGGGCTTCATCATTATGGACTAAAGTGCTAAGTGGGGTGCCACAGGGTTCTGTGTTGGGGCCGCTTCTATTTAATCTATTTATTAATGATTTGGAAGTGGGTATTGTCAGCAAGGTTTCTGTGTTTGCCAACGACACAAAACTTTGTCGACCATTAAAAACTTCAGAGGATGTGCAATCGTTGCAAGGGGATCTAGATAGATTATCACATTGGGCTGCTAATGGCAGATGAATTCAATGTTGATAAATGTAAGGTGATACATTTTGGACTTAAAATACTTGTGCTACTTATACTATAAATGGCTCTGTGTTAAGTGAATCCCTGTTGGAAAGGGATCTTGGAGTTTTGGTGGATACAAACTTAAAGGTAGCAAGCAGTGCCAGGCGGCAACAGCCAGAGCCAGCATGGATTGTTTTGTATAAGCGAGGTATGGATTCAAGGGAGAAAAATGTAATTCTCCCTCTTTACAAAGCATTGGTAAGCCCTCATTTGGAATATGCAGTGCAATTTTGGAATCCTGTGTACAAAAAGGACATCTTTGAAATGGAAAGGGTTCAGAAAGGGCACCTAAATTAATAAGGGGATTGGGGGAGCTTGAAATGAGGAGAGACTGGAAAAGTTACAATTATGTACGCTGGAGAAAAGGCGCTTGCGTGGGATATGATTACTGTGTATAAATACATTAACGGGCCATACAATAAACTATCTGGGCATTGTTCACCAATAGAACATGTCAAGGACACTAGACATCCCTTAAGACTTGAAGAAAAAAAGGTTTAGGCTTCAAGCTCGGAAAGGGTTTTTCACTGTGTGAACGGTAAAGCTATGGAACTGTCTTCCAGTGGACATTGTTATGGCAGGTTCATTGGTCATTTTCAAAAAAAAGCTGGATGAGTTTCTGCAAACAAGGAATGTTACAAGTTACTGGTATTGATACATAAAGTAGAGTTGATCCAGGGAAATTTCCGATTGCCACTTTTTTTTCCCCCCTTCATAAATTTGGTGGGTTTTTTTTGCCTTCCTCTGGATCAACAGTTAGGCAGGAAATGAGGATATTGCTAGATGGGTTGGACTGGATGGACGTATGTCTTTATTCAACCTCAAATACTATATATATATATATATAGTGATGAATGGGGATTGTATTGTGAGGGATAGGTCATCTGCAAATAAGCTAATTTGTCTATTCTTTATGTCCTTATATTGTCTTATATTCCGGGTATGCTAATATAAATAAAAGTGGGGAGAGAGGACATCCCTGTTGTGCTTCCCATTCTATATGGATAGGGGGTCCATAAACTTGTGTGGTAATTTTAGGTATGCTTTAGGAGTAGAGCAATATATATCTATTATGTTGAGGAATTCAGTAGGAAAGTGACAGGAGACCGTGTCTAGTGACAGGAGACAGCCCACGATGGAGTGGGTGTTTATATAATGAAGTATAGTACATAATCGTCTAATGTCTGATGCTTGTCGACCAGGCGTGAATCCTACTTGGTCTGGGTTTATAAGTTCGGCTAGGAAAGTGTTTAATCTGTTTGTTAACATTTTGGTAAATATCTTTATGTCTTGATTTAGGGGAGATATAGGTCTGTAGCTGCTTGTTTCTAGTGGATCTTTTCCTGGTTTGAGTAACAGGGTTATATGTGCATGTTTCATTTCTGGTGGCATTGGAGAGCCTTTCATAAACTGATTAAATATTACAGTCATGTGTGATGTTAATTGATTGCTAATTTTTTTATAATATAGGCCAGATAATCCATCTGGACAAGGTGCCTTGTTATGTTTGAGTTGTTTAATCGCTGTTAAGTGTTTCTTGAGGGGGGATATTGCTGGCTAAGAATTTACATTTTATTATTCTTTTGTTGCTGTGGAGGTAAAAGTAAAGTTTTGTATAAAATTAATGAAAGGTTTGGTATATAAGTTCTGGATTTGAAGTGGGATGTCCTAAGTTATAGATCTTAGTGATTTTGGGAGGACCTGATCTTGAATGTAATAAGTGTGCAAGGGGTCTGTTAGCCTTATTTTATTTTTGGTAAAAGAATTGTTTGGTTCATACCAGTTTTTTTCTTGAATTTCTTGTGAAAGTAATGCGTGTAATTGTTATTTGGCTTGTTTTAGTGCGCATTCTCACCATGTTCTAAGTGTTTAGATTTGAGATCAAATATTTGGTGTTTCAAGTCTTTCCTGGTATTTAGAATGTGTTTCGTATATTGTGATGCTAATTGAATCAGTATGCCTCAAATGTATGGTTTGTGTGCTGCCCATATCATTGGAGTAATGTTTTGGTTTTGTGCATTTAGTTCAAAGTACTCTTAAATGATGCTGTATTTTATCCTGTATGTTGTGGTCCTGTAGCAGGGATTCATTAAGATGCCAGTGGAATGGTTTTTGTATGTAATTGCCTATTGCTAACGATTTTATGGTCCGACCATACACATTGTTCTAGTGTAGATGATTGTATTTGTTGTGGTAGCCAGGAGGAACATAAAATATAATCCAGTCTGGCATAATTATGTGGCACAGAATAAAAAGTGTAGTCACGTTCTGTTAGATGCTGTTCTCCCCAGCAGTCTAACAGTCAGAGGCCTTTTATTTTTTTTATGAATTTGTTTTCGTTTACTTTATTTCATTTTATAACTTCTGGATCGATCCCATGTTGCTTAGAATTGAGGGAGTATAGATCTAGCAGGGTGTATGAATCGTTATCTATCATGCATTGTACCAACAGGTATCTGCCCTCAGGGTCTGAAGTAATATTTTGTATTAATATGTTTAGTTGGTTATGAAAGGGTATAGTTACTCCACATTTTTTGGATGGTCCAGTGGCCGAAATTAAATTAGAGTAGTGTTTGTGCAAAAATTTGGGTTTGGAGGTCTTGGAAAAGTGAGTTTCTCATAAGAAGATAATTTGTGGGTGAAGTTTGGTGTAATCTTTGGGAGCTAGAGTTCTCTTGTGATATTGTGAGTTGAATCCCCTCACGTTATGCAAAACAATTGTAATGGTGGATTTAGGCATGGATCTTCAGGAGTATTATAACATTGTCTATGTATAACATTAGCAACAAATATTGCCCAAGACCTTAGTACCATTTATTGTATTGTTTATGCCACAACAAATAAAGAACATAAGTAAACATTTATTAACAAGATAAGTCGTATTGTGTAAATAGAAAAAATAAAAACGTTTTTGGTACAAGTGTCACCAGTTTCCGATATTCAGGAATCGAGGTAACTAAATAAGTGGGGGGATAAAGTGTTCACTCGTATGCCTGCCACTTAGAAATTGATGATGGTAGGGGTATGGGGGGGAATAGGGGTGGGAGTGAGATGTCGGCATATTAATTACCTTTAAATCATTACATTAGTACGATTGATCCATTATTGTTAGTGTATACAGTAACAGTTACCTTTAATATTATTATGACATTTATACTTATGACATCATACTTCAAGTTATGTGTGAATCTGGGGGGGATTAATAGAATCCCTGTACGGGTTTTTTTTTCCTTTCTTCCCTTCTTCTCTTCCAAGTGGGATATTATTGAATATCAGGAGGAAACTTAAACAGTGCAGGTGATGTGGATGTGTCACTGTAGCTTTGGATAGGTTTTAATTTGTGGTCCATAGTGTTCAGTGAGTCACTGTATGTTTATAAAGAGTTCTTTAATTTCTCTTATCAATAGGTGAGATTGTTGATACAATAGGTGCTTAGAATATTGTTTTTATATATCCCATAATGGGCATTTGATATAACAGTTCTGCTCTGTTTAGATGTTATTTTCCATTTTGGTCCTCAATGGACCATATAGGTGGTACAGTATGTTAGGCCAAGTTATTTTAATGCAGGGCCGCCATCAGACTTTTCTGGGCCCCATGCTGGGTAAATTTCTGGGGCCCCCTATAACACGAATCAACTTAGACACGTGCATACCTCCCAACATTTTAAAATGCAAAAGAGGGACACATGGGGAGAAGAGAAGCGATGAATGTGGAATTTTTTTCCACACCCACTTTGTTAAGGTTACACACATTTTAAAGACCATTATTTCCAGTTTACATTGTTGCCTGCAATATTATATATAAACTAGACATTAAGGGGGTGATGCAATATTTTGTTCTGCCACAGCTTACCTGACTAAGTTCCGTGATGCAAAAATCCCTGTGCGAGATTTTGTACATCCCGGGATCTCTGTCAGGTAAGTGCACTGGCTAACGCCTCCTATTCAGTCGCGTAAAGTTCCCCACTACATAGTAGCGCAAAAGTTTACTAAGGACGGTTTTGCATCGCCTGTGCCACGCTATTTCTGAGCATTCTCAGAAATGGCGCAGGCAATGCAAATTCAGTGTAAAACCCACGCTAACCTGATAATACATCGGATAGCGTGGGTTTTACACTGACTTGGGCATTTTGCACATCGCCCCCTAAGTCCATTAAATTAACGGCCGCTAGACATGCTCCACACACAGACCGGTAAATATAAAATATACCCGTGTCCAGTACACAAACTTAAGATATAATATGGGGTCTAATATAGGATTCAGTCTGTGTGGGTTTGGCCCAGAGGGCACAGACTGGTAAATATAACATACCTTTAAGCCAAGCCCACACAAACTGGATCCTATATTTGACCCCATATTATATTCTGCATCAGTGTTGCTTAAAACGTATTTCATTCGTATTGACTATTGATATATTCACTCAATTGTCTATGCTCAAATCCACCTACACCAACTCATTTGTGCACTCTCTGGAAAAAGGCTGTCACTATTGCCACACAGCATGGCAGCTCCACACTCTGTCCTGCCTATTTCCATATTTCTATCTCTGTGTCAGATTGCACCTCTACACCATATCTATCCTGTCTATACCGATAATAGTGATGGCGTTGAGCTGCCATGCTGCAATGTGACAGAGATAGAAATTTGGATATAGGCAGGATAGGGATGGTGTGAAGTTGCCATACTGCTATGTGACACAATCTCTATCCTGCTTACATCCATATCTCGATCTCAGTGTGGAGCTGCCATACTGCTATGTGACACAGAGATGGAGATATGTATATAGGCAGGATAGAGATGGTGTGGAGCTGCCATGCTGCAATGTGACAAAGAGATATAAATTTGGATATAGGCAGGATAGGGATTGTGTGGAGCTGCTGTACTGCTATGTGACACAGAGATGGAGATATGTATATAGGCAGGATAGAGATGGTGTGGAGCTGCCATGCTGCCCCCATGGGGTAGGTAATAGCCCAGTAGCCCTATTAGGCTATTACCTACCCCATGTGCAGTGAGTGCAGTGAGCAGTGAGACAGAGGGTAACAATGTCCCCCCCATGGACTCTCACAAGCAGAAATGGGTTCAGTATAACTTACAGTTATTCCCTCCTGCTCTGCTATGGAGGATCACAGCACAGAAGAGCTCCAAGTTCAGGCAAGGGGCAGGAGGGTGTGGAGCAAGGGGCAGGAGGGTGTGGAGCCACATAGAAGGTACTTACTGACCGAGTCCTTGGCCATGCAGCAGACACACATCCTGTTTGTCTTCTCTATCTTGGAATGGAGATTTTTTTTTTCCCCTTCCTCTCACTCTCTGGACCCCTGGAAATCCGGGCCCCATACAAGAGTACCCACTTTCCTCCCCTGATGGCAGCCCTGTTTTAATGTGTGTATTATGCAGCAAAAAGAAAAAATACTTAAGGTTAAGAAGGTTGGAGTTTCCTGTGCGGGTTGGTTTGTCTTTGATTTTGTTCTTGTGGACTGGTAGTGGACCAAAAACGTCTTTGTTCTGGATTTTTGGTTGGTGTTATTGTCCATGAACTGTTTTTTTTTTTTTTGGTAGATGTTTCCGGGGGTTGATGGTGATAATGTTGGGGTTATACCTACTTTTTAAAGAAGTTCCATGCCGTTTTGGAGGTTTTCGATGGTGTAGGTTCTTTGTCAAATTGCAGTTTAAATGGGAATCCCCATCTGTATTTAATATGTTGTGCTATCAGTGCAGCGGTGATAGGTCGCAGTTTTTTCCTTTTGGCTAATGTAGTTCTGAGTATAATTGAAGCTCCTGACCTTTATGGGTTAAATTGTTTTTTTTTTTCTGGCTTCCTGTAAAAGTTTTTTTTTTTTTACCGAATAGTAGTGTAGCTTTACAATAATGTCCCTGCCCATTGTTTCTAAGGGGGGTTTCGCAAGGGTACTGTGTGCATGATTGCACTCCAGACGGTATTTGGTAGCATAGTATAGTATAGTATTTGAGGTTGAATAAAGACATACGTCCATCCAGTCCAACCCATCTAGCAATATCCTCATTTCCTGCCTAACTGTTGATCCAGAGGAAGGCAAAAAAAACCCACCAAATTTATGAAGGGGGAAAAAATTCCTTCCTGACTCCAAGTGGCAATCGGAAATTTCCCTGGATCAACTCTACTTTATGTATCAATACCAGTAACTTGCAACATTCCTTGTTTGCAGAAACTCATCCAGCTTTTTTTTGAAACTGACCAATGAACCTGCCATTACAACGTCCACTGGAAGACAGTTCCATAGCCTTACCGTTCTCACAGTGAAAAACCATTTCCGAGCTTGAAGCCTAAACCTTTTTTCTTCAAGTCTTAAGGGATGTCCTCGTGTCCTTTGACATGTTCTCTTGGTGAAAAATGCCCCAGATAGTTTATTGTATGGCCCGTTAATGTATTTATACACAGTAATCATATCCCCACGCAAGCGCCTTTTCTCCAGCGTACATAATTGTAACTTTTCCAGTCTCTCCTCATATTCAAGCTCCCCCAATCCCCTTATTAATTTAGTTGCCCTTCTCTGAACCCTTTCCATTTCAAAGATGTCCTTTTTGTACACAGGATTCCAAAATTGCACTGCATATTCCAAATGAGGCCTTACCAATGCTTTGTAAAGAGGGAGAATTACATTTTTCTCCCTTGAATCCATACCTCGCTTTATACAAAACAATACCATGCTGGCTCTGGCTGTTGCCGCCTGGCACTGCTTGCTACCTTTAAGTTTGTTATCCACCAAAACTCCAAGATCCCTTTCCAACAGGGATTCACTTAACACAGAGCCATTTATAGTATAAGTAGCACAAGTATTTTTAAGTCCAAAATGTATCACCTTACATTTATCAACATTGAATTTCATCTGCCACTTAGCAGCCCAATGTGATAATCTATCTAGATCCCCTTGCAACGATTGCACATCCTCTGAAGTTTTTAATGGTCGACAAAGATTTGTGTCGTCAGCAAACACAGAAACCTTGCTGACAATACCCACTTCCAAATCATTAATAAATAGATTAAATAGAAGCGGCCCCAACACAGAACCCTGTGGCACCCCACTTAGCACTTTAGTCCATAATGATGAAGCCCCATTAACAACTACTCTCTGCCATCCTATTCTTTAACCAATTTTCTATCCATGTACAAATGGGACTCCCAGACCAACAGACCTTAGCTTATTCATTAGTCGCCTATGGGGGACTGTATCAAAAGCCTTTGCAAAATCCAAGTAAACTACATTCTCGCTATACCAGAGTCTAAATTTCTACTTACTTCCTCATAAAAGCCAAGCAAGTTAGTTTGACAAGATCTATTCCTCCTAAATCCATGCTGGTTACTACTTATAATGTCAGTCCTTGAAACATACTCTAGAACATGATCCCTTATAAACTTTCCAGGATCTTCCCCACCACTGAAGTTAAACTTACAGGCCTGTAATTACCGGCTGTGAACGACTACCCTTTTTGAATATTGGAATACATCAGCCTTTTTCCAATCCAGAGGCACCCACCGGACATGAGGGAATCAGCAAAAATAAGAAACAATGGCCTAGATAAAACTGAACTTAGCTCCCTAAGTACCCTAGGATGTATTTTATCCGGTCCAGGAGATTTACTAATATTAACCTTATTTAGTTCTTTCTGTACCATATCCTCGGTTAACCAAATGAACTTGAATCTTGTTACCTTTATTGCTACTATACTCTATGATATCTGTACTTGGATCTTCTATAGTGTATAAAGAGGGGAAAAAATTATTCAAGACATTTGCTTTATCGCCATCCTCGTAACTAACTTATCCCCATTAATTAATGGTGCCACATTCTCAGTCCTCATCTTCACTATTATATACTTAAAAAAATGTTTAGGCTTAGTGATGCTTTCTTCAGCTATCCTAACTTCATTATTAATTTTAACTAGTTTGATTGCTTTCTTACACTCCTTGTACAGTTTTTCTACTCCCTAAAGGCCTTTCCGTTCCCTCGGCCTTAAAGGTTTTAATGCCTTTTCTTCCTTACCATTTGCCTCTTTACATCAGAATTCAGCCACATGGGCGGGATTTATTTTTTTTACATTTATTTCCAAGGGTATAAATTTAGATGTGAACTGGCTTAAAATCCCCTTGAACACAGTCCACTTCTGTTCAGTACCTTTACCTGATAATACATTATCCCAGTTGACATTCTGAAGAGCTGCTTTTAACCTGGGAAAATTTGCTTTCCTGAAATTAAATGTCTGTTAACCCAGCGCACTTTTCCTTTCGATAAAGTCCAAATGCCACTATTTCATGGCACTATTCCCTAAGCCTCCAGTTACCTTTATATCTATAATGCGCTCCACAATGTTAGATATTACCAGATCCAACAGAGCTCCTTTTCTAGTAGGAACCTCAACCACCTGTGAGAGAAAATTATCCTGCAGCAAATTCAGGAACTCATCGCCTTTTTCTGTGATGGCAGTTCCACCACACCAATCAATGTCAGGGTAATTGAAGTCCCCCAAATGAGCACACTCCCCAAACTTGCAGCCCTTGCCAACTGCATATGAAGTTGACTCACCTCCTCTCTGCTAGCATTTGGCGCTTATAGCAGACACCAAAAATGACATTACCCCCTTCCTGTTGCCTAATTCCACCCATATTGCCTCCACTTTATCATCCATATCACCAGCTATCTCTTCTTTAAATTTGGCTTCAATTCTTTTTTAACATATACACATACTCCTCCCCCTTTCCTTTTTTTCTGTCCTGCCTAAACAAGGCATACCTTCTATATTTACAGCCCAGGTGAGAAATGTTCAAAACGTTTCTGCTATACCTATTACATCATACTTTTCATTCAATGCCATCATTTCCAATTCACCCATTTTGTCAGCCAGGCTTCACATTTGCAAACATACATTTTAGATTATGATCCTGTAATTTATTCGTAACTTTGAACAGCATGTTGTAAAAGATTTCTTCACCACCTCTGGAGTGTCGGTATGCGACTCAGGGACACCTCTAATTTGCATCTAAGTTTTTTAGATGCAAATTAAAAAAATTCTTCATCTTTTTCTAGATCTTCAATTTGCACTGTAACTTGTCATTGCGTTCCTACAACATCAGTATGACCCCTCTACACACAGGCTGTGTCTCTTGGGTGTCCAGGAAAACTCGGAGTGGTCGGAATCACAACTTAAAATGTTAAGAGTCGTTAATGCTCGCCCGGAGACTGGTAATTCTAAACCTGGATGAGCCCCCATTCACCCAAAGCTAGAAAATGGGTGAACCTCGTCACACACATTGTCTATAACAGCTAATATACAAAAATAGAGGTAAACTGAATAAATTTACAGCCTATGGATTCCTTGGTATGACATCACTCAACACCACTTCAATCTGTATTGGTTAAGCAATAAAGTTAAAAACATCTTCACAACCACTTTTAGGCATGTTGTCATGACCACCACTAACTCAAAACTCCTCCCTCCTACATTCTATTCTCTACGGCTTTGAATCCATCTTGTGTGATTGTATTAAATGTACATTAAAAGTTAATTTATAAACAAAATTTAATTGTTTAAATGTTTACCATATAAATGTTACCGAAACACATACTTGTATCCATGGTATAACACAGTGATGGCAAACCTTTTAGAGACCAAGTGCCAAAATTGCAAACCAAATCCAATTATTTGTTGCAAAGTGCCAATACGACAATTTAACCTGAATACTTAGTTTACATTTAGAAAAAAAACCTCAAACAGATAGACACAGACAGAAACAGTAAATATTGCCTAAACAGTAGCACGATGTAGCACAAAATCAGGTGTTTCGCTTGGTGTATGACTAACAAAGTGATGTTTTAAACCTATTTACAGTGAATTGCGTGGTTCTGTAACTTTCAGATTTATTGAGACCAGTGGTAGTGTGCTCTGTTTAACTGAGTTTGGGTGTATCAATTTTAGTGCCGAGGTAAAGGGCCAGGGGTTGATGCACCCGAGTCATGGAATACCAGATAGAGACAGCAGTACATTAAAATGAGTAAGTTGGGATTCCTCTCCATTAGATGCTGTGGCAACTACATGACGAGAAAGACAGAGAGCTCATGTGAGCAGTTTCACGCAAGCGCACATGGAATCGCATGCGATTTCATGTGTGATTTTGTTGCGTTTGCGCATGCGTTTTTTCCATTAGTATTGGAAAACACATGCGATTGCGATATAAAATGCAGAACGCAAATCGCATTCGCACCCTAAAATGCGCAGTTTGGTGTGTGACCCGTTTTCAATGATCTGAAAAAAACACAAGGCACAAAAAATGCAGTGGGCTAGCCCTTACTGCACTCCCCTTCCTTGTGTTTGGAATGGGCAGAAGCCAAGAGAGAGAGAAAGACTGATGTTATGTGACCTCTCTCTGCTACAGACAGCCACTACACTTTCTCAAGCGCGGATTGCAGTAAGGGGAGCAGACCAAGCATTCTATTAAAAAAAAACTGTGATGTATGTATGTATGTAGCGATAACTGGGAAAGAACGGAGCAATCCTGGGAATCTTGCAAATATCAAAAACTTTATTTCATACGCGGAGGTCGACGCGTTTCGGCCCGTACACAGGCCGTGTCTTGAGAACGGCCTGTGTACGGGCCGAAACGCGTCGACCTACGGTATGAAATAAAGTTTTGATATTGCAAGATTCCCAGGAGTGCTCCGTTCTTCCCAGTTATCGCTATGTTTCACACTAACAGCGGAAGCACCGGGCAGTTGACCATTGCAGTTGAGGAGTGCCGCTCTACCTTCGTTATCATATAGTATGTATGTATAGTATGTATGTATGTATTATGTATGTATGTTGTATATTTATTATTAGCGCCACTAGGGGACGTAGCGCTGTACAATATTGAATACAAACAGTTGTACAAGGTGGGCAGTATATAAATACATAAATATATAAATAAGTATGAGCATCATGAAATATACAAGTGCTTGTAACATGAGAAGAGGTCCCTGCCTAATTAGGTGGGGGAACATCACAACATAAATATGGAAAGGTGGAAGTAATAACTGGTACAGTATCAACAGTCCTATGCTGGTGATAGCCTTGTTTTTGTGGTGTTTTTTGTTCGGAGGTCCAAAGCTCTGCCTCTGTTTCAGAGTCGGGAGTAGGCCCAGGTCCGCGTCGGAAGGATTGCAGAGACTTGACAAGACGCCCCTTCTGAAGGGTGATTTGACAGTGTCTGGTGAACTGGAGGGCTGAACCAACAGTGTCTGTGAACTGGAGGGCTGACACCTAACAGTGTCTGGTGAACTGGAGGGCTGACCTAACAGTGTCTGGTGAACTGGAGGGCTGACCTAATAGTGTCAAGTGAACTGGAAGGCTGACGACAGTGTCTGGTGAACTGGAGGGTCAGCCCTCCATTTCATCAGACACAGTTAGTCAGTCCTCCAGCTACGTTAAGTAAATACTGTCAGGTGACCTGGAGGACACCTGTCCAGTGTCTGGTGAACTGGAGGTCTGACCAAACAGTGTCTGTGGGAAACTGGAGGTCTGACCAAACAGTGTCTGGTGAACTGAGGGCTGACCTAACAGCGTCTGGTGAACTGGAGGGCTGACCTAACAGCGTCTGATGAACTGGAGAGCTAACCTTACAGTGCATGATGAAATGGAGGGATGACTAAACAGTGTCTACTGAACTGGAGGGCTGAGCCTGGAAGGTTCAGCAGCCACTGTATGGTCAGCCCTCCATTTAACATTTCACCAGCCACTGTTAAGTAAACACTGGCAAGTGACGGGAGGGCTGACCTAATAGTGTCAAGTGAACTGGAAGGCTGACCTGACAGTGTCTGGTGAACTGGAGGGTCAGCCTCCATTTCATCAGACACAGTTAAGTCAGTCCTCCAGCTACTGTTAAGTAAATACTGTCAGGTGACCTGGAGGACACCTGTCCAGTGTCTGTGACTGGAGGTTCTGACCAAACAGTGTCTGGTGACCTGGAGGGTTCGACCAAACGTGTCTGGTGACCTGGAGGGTTCTGACCAAACAGTGTCTGGTGACCTGGAGGTTCTGACCAAACAGTGTCTGGTGACCTGGAGGTTTGACCAAACAGTGTCCGTGACCTGGAGGTTCTGACCAAACAGTGTCTGGTGACTGAGGTTCTGACCAAACAGTGTCTGGTGACCTGGAGGTCTGACCAAACAGTGTCTGGTGACCTGGAGGTCTGACCAAACAGTGTCTGGTGACTGGAGGTCGACCAAACAGTGTATGGTGACCTGAGGTCTGACCAAACAGTGTCTGGTGACCTGGAGATCTGACAAACAGTGTCTGGTGACCTGGAGGTCTGACCAACAGGTGCTGTGAACTGGAGGTCTGACCAAACAGTGTCTGGTGAACTGGAGGTCTGACCAAACAGTGTCTGGTGAACTGGAGGTCTGACCAAACAGTGTCTAGTGAACTGGAGGTCTGACCAAACAGTGTTGGGGGACTAGAGGCCTGCAACTAATATGGTCTGCTGAACTGGAAGATGCTGCTTCAAAAAAAACTATTGTCATTTTTATTCTTACTATGCCTCCAGAGCCTACCTTTGAACATTCAAAGATGCTGACATCTTGTTTATCTGTAGATGAATGGTTTTCCGCCCCTACGATTTGCAGATACTTCCTGATTGGTTAGCCTCATTGGTAAGTCCTGTGCGCTTCCGTGTGTCATGCGCCCATGCGGTGGAAGTGTGCGCAAAGGCTACCAAATGAAAACCATTCATCTACAGATAAACAAGATGTCAGCAACTTGAATCTTCAAGGAAGGCTCTGAGCGGCACAGGGACAAAAAATATGCCAATAGTATTTTTAAAGTGCAGCTTCCAAGTGACACCACTTAATTTTACGGTGTACCATATATACTCGATATAAGCCGAGATTTTCAGGCCTTAAAATTAGCCTGAAAACCTAACCTCGGCTTCAAGTCCTAATTTAGATCCAAATGCTGCAATTGTGGATGTAACCAGTTGGTGGCGCTGTGTTAACTGCATAGAAAGTTACAGGGGTGACTGCCTTTACACTCCTTCCCGTCCTGTAGTCTGGCTGCTGGACTCACTCAGCACGTCATTGCTCATCTGGATGCTGTAAATCTGATGGGTCTTTCCGTATGGGGCAAAATGGCTGCTAGTTCAATGCAAGTGACGCTTGAAAGTACAACTCTCAGGGTGCACAACTATTGGGGTCAGAGTGCCCTTTACTATATGGGGGTCAGGAAAATGGAATGATGGTAAGCTTAATTAAAAGTTTATTGAACCTTGCCACTCCATATGTTTAGAAACTAACAATTCCAACCAAACAAAGTATGCTGGGAGTGTATGTTACAAACATCAACAAGTACAAATTGGGGGTTACTGGTACTGGATTTGGCAGTATATGTGATTCATGTATGGGAATTCTGCTGTCCAACTTAAGCCCAAAACAATACAGAATCAGAAGGCAGTAGTGGTCTAATTTCTACCCATAACTTATACTCGAGTCAATCAGTTTTACTAATTTTCAGGTAAAATAGGTACCTCGACTATACTCGGATCTCAAGTATATACGCTACTTATCCTTTAAGACCCTACCTCTCAGACAGAACAAATATTTAACAGTGTAAAATATTTTTTTAAACCAATCACTGGTCCTCCACAAATTGCTTTGTTTTTATAAAAACAACAAAATAAATCTTTGCAATTATTTAATATCAAGCAATGCAGAACAAAGAAAACATATTTCATAAATCTGGGGATTTTTACCTGTTTCCTCAAAGGCTGATTGTTTCTAAAATTAGAGTGTTGGTTAACTAAGCCATCAGAGGTAACACAAAAAGGTACATTTAGAAATGTCTGCTAGGGAGGAATAAAGCAAAAAAAGCACTAAATTCAGCTATTTGTATTATTCGAATTGCCATCTGCTATTCATGATAATAATCTCATGGTAACAATCAGCTTTTAAAGTCTTATTAGGGACTTCTATATTGTCCTGACACATCTGTATTAAAAATATGTGATAAGTACAGTGAACACTGAGGTCAGGGTATGTGGCAGAAGGTACATGCTCACAAGTTTCTTTGAAGACTGAATGGTCTGTGAGTTGTACTGCAGCAACAACATGAAAGCCTTCTTAGCTAGAGTCTACTTCAATAGGTATGTAAAAACAACTTGTTTTGTGTATGGTGTTATTACTTATTACAATTTAAATGATCGTCACAGTTTGCGATTTGCACTCTGAAAAATTACCTTTACTGCTACATTGGTGTGTGCAGGATTGCCCTCTTTTGAAGTGCATACATCATTTTACACACTCAACAAATTGATTAGAAGGGACATAAGGGAATGCAACTAAACCACTAAAATTGTCAGTCATTCTTTAAAGAAAACAGAATAGTGCAAAGGCATGCACCATCCAAATATATATAAAAAAACCTGTCAGACCATAATTTTACCCAGAAATACACAGATAAAAAAATGCAGACACAACAGGTCTAGAGATTCCAGAACACAGAAGCCTATGAATAGAATAAACTTTTCAAATGGTGTTCAGTAATGTTATAGAACTGGTTAGCTAAAAAAAGTCTCCTAATTATAAAAGTAGTAGTTCAGCCCTAAGATTCATGACCACTTTAAAAGGAGACTTTTTGTCACTAAAAGGCCAAAAGCGGTTATAGGTAATCCATCCCTGCTATAATGTGACAAAGAACTTATGTTCCAAAATGTAGTGGGTGCAGAATAAACAGCTTTTTAGCATAAAGATTGCTATGGCTTCCCCGCATGGAGTACAGAGTGGCAGCCTATAAACGAAAGTGTGTGATCTACTTTTCAAGACTTTTCTGTGTTTGTGTTTTTCTGTATGATTTGTATAGTTATTGATCTATGTGTGTTGTCTGGTGCTTGTCGATTAGGTATAAAACTACACCTGATCTGGGTTTTTTCAGCCCGGAAGATTTTTTTTTGTTGCAAAGATATTAATATCCCAGTTTAACAATGAAATACGTTGGATATTTTGTGGGGATATTGGGGTTTGTCTGGATTTAGTAGGGGAACTTGTGGGGTTTTCGATTACTGGTAAATTTCCATTTAACCATCTGTGAAGAAAAGGGATCACCATTGTTTGAAATAGTTTATGGTAAACATTGAAAAACCATCTGGACCAGTAGTCTTAATTGTTTTATCACACTTTGAATTTTTCAAATTTCAACAGGGTTGTTCAAACATGACTAGTTTATCCATGGAGACCCTTAGTAGGTTTAAACTTTTAAAAAAAGATTTCTATTTTGGGCAAGATGGATCCTGTCCTGTCGTCTTGTTTTTTAATTTTATTTAATTTTGGTAGTATTTTTTTGAAACATTCTGCCATTTCTTTTAAAATGAGGATAAAAAATAACAGCGATGGCGAAACTTTAAGATACAGAGTGACCAAAATGCAACTCAAAACCACTTTTTTATTGCATAGTCTAACCATTACAATTTCTGAAAAAGTCTTGTCGCTTGTGTACAAATAGACCTGAAGTGCCGCTTAACAATAATTCTAATGCAAATTTTGTTTCAAGAAATGGTTCATTTTACCCCAAACAGCTTTTGTAATAATGTTAATGCAAAATGAAACAAAAAGTATACTAATATTCCCAGCTTGGTAAAGCCCATTGAGTCAATTTTTGCAAAGACCATAAGTGTTGTCACCTTGTCATATGGGCTTCACCTGTGACTAATAAGAAATCAATTTGGTGTCGGTGTGTATAAAAATAACCCCCAATACACTAGACCTTCACATCAACTGCAAAAAGACCTCTGCAAACATGATAGATTTAACCTGAGACTAAAGTTTTGATTATCAAGAGGCTGAAGACCAAATCCACTGCTTATGTGGCGCACACCTTCAATGTTCTCAGGTCAAGTTCAAAGGATAAAAAAAAATATTTGAAGAGACTGAGAAGTTTTTTGACAAGCCAGGTCAGGCAGAACCCGCAAGACAACTGCTCGAGAGGGGACCGTTTGTTGGCTCAAAAATCCAAGACAAGCCCATTTTCAACTGCAGCAGAGCTCCAAGAGACCTGGTCCCTGAAATCCCTGGGTCAACACAAACAGTTTGTCGGATTCTGTCTCGAAATGGCCTCCATGGTCGAATCAGTGCCCATAAGCCAGCACTAAACAAAAGACAATTGAAAAATCGTGTGGCATTTGCAAAGTCCCACAGCCTGTAAAAGGATGGAGCTGGAAAAGTGTGCAAAAGGTGGATTTTAGATGAATCTTCTGTTGAATTATACCACAGTTGCCGCAAATATTGCAGGAGACCTACTGGAACCCGATAGAGCCGAGATTTACCAAAAACTGATGTTTTGTGGAGGCAAAATCATGGTCTGGGGTTACATCCAGTATGGGGTGTGAGAGGGTTCAGCAGGGGGTGGAAGGCAACATCAATAGTGTAAATACCAAGAAATCTTAGCTACCTCATATTCTCGACCATAAAAAGGCCAATTCTGCAGCAGGATGGTGCTCCATCGCATACTTCCATCTCCAATCAAGTTCCTTAAGGCAAGAAGATCAAAATGTCCAGGATTGGCCAGCCCAGTCACCTGAACTGAACATCATAGAGCATATGTGGGTATGATGAAAGAGGAAGCAGTGAAGACGAAACCAAAGAAAATATGATCAACTACCGGGAGGCTATCTGATGATTTCATCAATAAATTGTATGAATCCTGCCAAACTGAATGTGAGCTGTCCTTCAAGCTCAGGAAGTCATACAAGATATTAAATTGGATCTCACAGCACCACTAAATTTGCGGACAGACTTTTGGATGGCTGTAAAGTAGATCATTTTCTGTATAGGTGACTACACTTTGTCTTGCAACTTTAATCAATCTTTCTTGATTAAATGATTTTCTCTTTTTTCAGTGAACTAATTTTTACCAGTACATTATTTGGGAGGGCTTTAGCTTTCATATGAGCTATTTTTAACACCAATTGATCAATTAAAAATCAGGTTAAAAGCAGAAGTTACTGCAAAATACACAGACGACAAGACTTTTGTCCGAAACGGTTTACTCAGGATACTCCGGTTTTCATTTAGAAAAACCAACTCAGTAGATAGAATTGATTATAGATTGCCTATTAACCTACATTACCACACAGGAGTTTCAGTTCCAACATGGTGAACATAACCTTACATTTTCAGACAAGAGTTTAGGATCCAAAAGAGGGACCTTAAGCAGAGCTGAACTTTAAAGGACAACTCCACCCTCTGAGAACATCTTTTAGAAAGAATGGCTCTTAAAATATGTTGAATATCATAGTGTGTCCTATGAATTCATTATTGTATGCCTGCTATGCTTCTGGATGCCTCATGGAAACTGAGCAATTTAGAACCTGTACTGAGCCTGGCATGCGCGAAGAGGCAGCTAGGGGATTAACATTCATCATGGTGAGATGTCAACTGTCAAAATCCATAACTGACAGTTGCTAACGGAAGAACCAGGAAGAAGAAACAGGGGCAACAGGACATTGTGCAGGATTTCAGTTAGATTTTTATATATGAGATTTCAAGTATTACTTACGGTTTTGGGGGATGATTTACCTGTATGTAAGTTTTCACTTTGGTTGGACTTGCCCTTTAAAGCACAAACAAATCAATTTCTTTATTTTAGGTAAGAAACCCTTTAACCCTTGCATGTGTGGTGCCAGGAAAGTTTTTTGCACAATAAATTTTGATACACTGAGGTGGTGTGCTTTTCTTACTTTGATTTGACCCAATGTAGGGGGTTGTTTAGGGGATTGCACCTACTGATTATTGGCAATTGCCAGACAGTAAATCTATACTTCTTTGATTCTCTTGCTACAGACAGTCGCTCTAGATTGGAGAAAATGTCTCTGGCTTTCTGGTAACAAACTTGGTGAACTCTGCTGTGCATGAGTGCCCACAGAAAGGCTCTGAATGCAAACCATGGCTTAAACATACACCAACAATTAATTTACCCACCTTTGTTCTGTACACAGCTCCACCCATATGGCCTATACGTTTATAACCCACATCTATCTCATCTTTTAAAAAATTTGGCTTCAATCTTGTTTAACATACATACATACTCCATCTGCTTTCTTATTAACTCTGTCATGTCTCAATAAGGAATATCTTTCAATATTTTACTGTCCATTTGGTTAATCATTTAGCCATGTTTCTTTGCTATACCAATTACATACACCTTTGCTTTAAAGCTATTAGTCTAGTTATCCAGTTTTTACAGACAGATGTAGGGTCTTGCAGCAGATTACCCTATCTACCTTTCTACCACTAACACCTGTCTATCTTTCAGCCCCAGTCTCTCTCCCTTTTATTAGAGATCGGATCCCCTGGGTGCTCAAGGCCCGTTCCATACAGTGGTTGGCAAAAGTATTCGGCCCCCTTGAAGTTTCCACAGTTGTCACATTACTGACACTACATGAATCAATTTTATTGGGTTCCATGTGAAAGACCAAACAAAGTGGTTTACACAGTGAGAAGTGGAACGAAAATCATACATGATTCCAAACATTTTAACAAATCAATAAAGCAAAGTGGGGCATGCGTAATATTCAGCCTCCCGAGTCAATACTTGTAGAACCACCAATTACAGCTGCAGTCTTTTAGGGTATGTCTTACCAGCTTTGCACATCTAGAGACTGAAATCTTTGCCCAATCCAAAGTCGATTAGATGTTTGTGAACAGCAGTTTTCAATCTTGCCACAGATTCTTGTTGATTTAGATCTGGACTTTGACTGGGCCATTCTAACACATGGATATGTTTTGTTTTAAACCATTCCATTGTTTGCCCTGGCTTTATGTTTAGGGTCATGGTCTGCTGGAAGGTGAACCTCCGCCCCAGTCTCAAGTCTTTTGCGGACTCCAAGAGGTATTCTTCCAAGAATGAACTGTATTTGGCTCCATCCATCTTCCCATTAACTCTGACCAGCTTCCCTGTCCCTGCTGAAGAGAAGCACCCAGAGCATGATGCTGCCACCACCATATTGGGCAGTGGGGGATGTGTGTTCTCAGTGTGTGCAGTGTTAGTTTTCCCACCACACATTGCATTTTGGCCAAAAAGTTCCATTTTGGTCTCATCTGACCAGAGCACCTTCTTCCACATGTTTGCTGTGTCCCCCACATGGCTTGTGCAAACTACTAACGGGACTCTTATGCTTTTCTGTAACAATGGCTTTTCTTGCCACTCTTCCATAAAGGGAACTTTGTGCAGTGCACGACTAATAGTTGTCCTATGGACAGATTCCCCACCTGAGCTGTAGATCTCTGCAGCTCGTCCAGAGTCACCATGGGCCTCTTGACTGCATTTGATCAGCGTCTCCTTGTTCGGCCTGTGTGTTTAGGTGGACGGCGTTGTCTTGGTAGGTTTAACAGTTGTGCAATACTCCTTACATTCTGAATGATCGCTTGAACGTGGGATGTTCAAGGCTTTCGAAATCTTTTTGTAGCCTAAGCCCGCTTAAATTTCTCAATAACTTACTCTGACCTGTCTGGTGTGTTCTTGGACTTATAATATACATATATAATCACATATAACACATTGTGAGATCCATAGGATATTTAAGCAAGATTTTGGCCTTTTTACTATTTCTGCGCTGATTGGTCTGGGTTTGGAGCAAATGATCCAATGTAATAATTGAGCAGCTTAGAAACGGCTGTTTTTCAACTGGTTCTTTGGGATCAGGACCAGCCATGTATTGGTACAAGGAGTGTTGTTTGTATTCTCTTGTTCAAGTCGAGGCAAGGTTTTGTGGTAACAAGCCCAATAACCTGGCTGAGTTCAATAAAGTGGTGCAAGATCATGGGGCTGTTCAGCTGATGGTCTGGGGGTGAGATAAGCCCTAGGACCATATATCCAGGAAGAACCTGGACAGCAGGGGCAGAGTGCCATGGTGTGTGCCTGATCCCGGATGTCACCAAGCTGATCCTATAACATACATAGGTCCCTTGGAGCACCCGCTCCAAGATCCATAACATGCGGCGGATGCACATTGCGTGGCCCTATCTATACTGTCCGTACTAAACAGCAATACACAAAACAGAAACCGCAATACACAACAAAGAAACCGCACTCTTGTTCTTAAACCCTTTCTTGTTCTAAACACTTTTGTTTCTAATGCACCCTTTAAACAGAAAACCTTTAAAAGAAAATCACTCAAGCTCTGAAATCGCTCAACAAGGCAGGAATTTTTATGTGAGGTTAACACCAAAGACATTACAAGTTGCTCAAGGAAGTTAAACCAATTAGCTACACCCTCATCCAGGAAAAGAAACAAATGCAGTAATGAAAGAAGTATGTATTTTGAATCCCAGTGCCAAAGTTTACTAAACAATCACCACCACCTTATTCCAGTATTAAACAGAAAAAAACAAAAAGTGATTTATTTAATTAGACTCAGACACAACTCCCAAAATAAATAGTGCTAGGTAGGTTAGTAAATCACTATGATTGCAAAACCACAGTTAAAACTTTTTGTTTAACGCATCCCTTAAAACAGACAAACCCCTTTAAAAGAAAAATCGCTCAGACTTATATGTGAGGTTTCTTTAAATTTTACTGCCAAAACCTCTTCTTTCAATCTTTTTTCCACTCCCCTGCTATGACCTCATGCATAGTAGAATGAACAGGGAATGTTGCCACCCTCTTTTTTAACTGTTGGCAAACGAGTTAGAGATAGCATATATCCTCACCGTTTAATTAGCAGATCAATAATGATTAAGTCAAAAGCATTCTCTATCACGAGTCTTCCTCCCCTTCTTGATTAGATTTTAGAATGCGACGTTACGAATGCAGGGGGAGTATCCATGTCTGATAATGCTGAATTTAAAATGTTTTCTTACTCATCTTCTTATGATTAATGCAGAAGCTTACTGCACTATTGTATCTTTATATATTACATACACAGAATCATTTTGGGCAGTAGCGTAGAAGGACGTCAAATCAACTTCACCTTCGAAGTGGTGGTGGACAGAGACAGTGAAAATACGTAAGTTATGCATTCCCACTCATCTCTCTCTCTCTTATAGAATCAACTAATTACTAATGCTTACCTAGAACCTTTAGGGTTGTGACCTCTGCTTAGACTTTCATAATCCATACTGTAAAAAGTATAGATGGTAAGCATTGGCATAAAGATACAGACAAAGCAGAACAAAACAGCAAGCAAGTAAGGCATTCTCACATGAAATCTATGCTACAAAGTGTAGCCACTACATTCAAACAGCTACTTTGCTGCTTTGCACAGGGACCCAGTCAGACTAACTGGCATCCAACTGAAGGCAGCGATCCGTTTCCTACAATCCCCATAAAGCCTAATCCACTTACGGGCTCACCGGTGACGCGTATAGTGCGCACACCTGAATGAAAATACCGGATGCTTTACAGGAATGATACGGGCCCCAAACCTCAGTCACAGATGCTCTTTCTCCACCGGCACTCAATTGGGGCACTCAATCTCTACCTGATGCGAAATCGGGGGAGCTGGGAGTCGGTTAGAGAGAGGGAGAAGTCCACCTGGAAAAAGTAGAGGTAAGCTGCATACCTGCTCACCACTTGAAAGGAAGGCAAAAGAGCGATGTACAAGAGAGGAGGCCGAGGCAGCTTATAGTGATGCGTTTCCTTTCACACCCAGGGACACCTAACAAGTCTGGAGAATGACTGGCCAGGGGTGACAGGGACAATGGGCATACTGTTCCACCCCACCCCCCATCCCCCATAATTCAAGTAATTAAACTTAACTAATCCCCCACCCCTAACAGGTCACCCATAAAAACTTATCACCATGGGGCGTGGCTTGAGCGTGCACCGGGGCGGAAGCATGTTGAGAGGCTCCGGACCGAAACCCCAAAACACAGGCACCAAATCCCTTATCCTCACCTCCGATAACGCAAAATGGGCAAAGAGGCTGCCCTCAAAATGCAGGGCACCAGAAACCGGCGCTCCCAATATGGAGCTCGATAGAGATACTTCGGGAAAACTCCCGGACCAGGCCTAGTCGCGGAAGCGTGACACAAGGCCGCAACAAAAGACAAAACGTGCACACAACGGAGCCTCCCGGAATCAGCAGAGGAATCAGGGCAGAAAGCCGAAACCCTGACAGGCATTATACTCCAATCAATGCCTACTAAAAAAGTTTTGGGAAGCCATGGGTGACCCGAAAGAGAACAGAACAGCAGGCAAATATCAGCTTAGCAAGACTTCAAAGTGCGAATCGCCCGACGAGTGGCAGGACCACCCACCTAGAAAACCAGGTATGAGCAACAGAAAACGCCATAAAAGTAAATACCTCCTCGATATCCCGTCCTCACAACAGAAACCGTCCCAAAACCAAATTGATGACCCTAGAAAACAGAGGCCGCCATAAAAAATTCGCATAAGAGGCCTACCAGAGGCAATTGAACCGAAACAGACAACTGCCATAGCATTAGCAAAAATCTTTAAAAACATCTTAGAACAACAAGAGGACACCCATTAACTAGATAGGGCACATCGGAGCCTACGCCCAAGAGTGGACTCGATAACTCTTCACCAGAGATGGATCTGCTGACCATCCCAATGTTACCATAAAGGATAAGTCCTACAAAAGCTAGAGCGGACGAAATAGTAGTTTGCAAGGGGCCACACTATCTCTTATTCCCAGGCTTATCCGAAGACAACACTGCAAACACACGACAGGGCACTAAAACCTTTATCTGGCTATACTAAAACAACAGAATCACCATACAAAGGATCTGCTCACTACCTTCTGCATTACACACACGCAAAAGACGGAATCACGCCATCTCAAAGAACCAGAAGGCCTCCCCCATTCTCTCAAACCTGAAACCACCCAAGGTCAGACCCACCACAATGGGACACCCCCAGACGACGCACCGCCCTCGGATCCCCAAGTGAACCAACTGGCAACCAGTCAACCCCGGAAACAACCAATCCTCCCAAAAGCGCATTACCCTACTGCCTAACCACGGTTCTCCACCCATATACCTCACCCACTGATTCACTAAAGACCACGGACAACATATGTAATACCCGAGAATTTATGCAATTACAATGCTCCTTTTGTTTTTTTGTTTCTTTTTTCTTATTCTCATAAGACGATAACATTAAACTAGCTGACCTATACGCTCTGGAACTGGGTGGTTACAACAACTGGACCCCCAACACTTCTAGTTGTTAGGCTCTGTAAATACGAGATATCAAACAAACCTCCCCTCTACCTTTCTCCCTCCAAAGTGGATTGGTCTTAAATGCTGACTTAAGTTTCAATTTATGGATTAAATGGAGATGAAGCTACGGTTTGCACATAACGCAAAGAGGTTGAACCTGCCACAAGTAGAACTCCAAAATTCATTCAAAACACTGCACAAAGAATCACATAGATATCATACTATTCCAAGAGAAAGCATTTAGACTCTAACGCCAGAGTACCCACATTCCACAGCAAACACTACCCCCATATGGTTTTACAGCCATAATCCAGAGGGCCAAATCCAAAGGAATGGCCATAGCCAAATAAACATATCCCCTTCCATATTCATAGACACAAACACGAGACAAAGGAGATACCTATTTCTCAAAATTAACTTTTCTCTAAAAACACTGTAACATTAGCAACATTACTACTACCAAACTCCACAACAAATCAAAATGCCTAACATAACTTTGCACACCTACAAACTTTTCAAGAAGGGGTTACACAATAAGGGGAGTTGATCCTTAACATAGCGATGAGACCCCCAATAGAACCCTCGCCTCAGCCTTACATACCTCTCCATAAACAACTTAATAAAACTCAAAAAAGAAATACAACTATGCAGTTAACTGAACATCGTGGAGGGTGCTTACACCCCAACACAGAAAGAATTTCCTTCTACTACACATGTTACATAAAATATAGTAGCATTGGTAGCTTTCTGACCTCCCACGCACTCCTAATAATGGAAACCCCAAATGCCACTATGGTCATATTCTTTGGCAGGACACGCCCAGAGTATTACAACTTCACATTACCACCAAATAAGACGACCACAAGACTGGACGTGGGGACTAAATGATACTACTAAGGGACCCCGGGAGTGCGTTTAAACCAATAAAAAACAGCCAAACTGATCAAGATTCATAAACAGAAACACACCTCCTCCTATTCAATGGGAAGCCCTTAAATGCACACTAAGAGGCCGCCTTATAATTACAGTACAAGATCAGCACAAAAAAGACATCTCAAAAACATACATTACACACAGAACCCCAGTGACACAAAAGGGGACATAGCTAAAGTATTGCAAGAATCTATAAGCATAACTCAATTTACCCCACACCCAGCAAAGTACTACAGAAAAAGCATAACTCATACATCAACGTTTCTACACCCACAAACCCTAGACCAGGAAGAACTATCAGAATTAGACCGACCTACCTTCCCGAATAGAAATCTTTTCTACTATAAAATCACATCCAAACAGAAAAAAGCCCAGGCAAGATGGCTTTGACCGCTAAATTTTCAAGGGTTCCAACAAAGAGTCCTACCAGTTCCCTATCAAGGCTGTTAATTCAATGCCTCTCCCCCTCAGGCACTAGGAAATATCATAGTAATACCCAAAACAGGAAAAAGACCCCTCCTCAACCAGTAGCTGCGCCCATATCCCTTGCTTAACCTGACATAAACGATATGCCAAGGCCGGCCCAGCAGCCGCGTTACAAGATCTACCTGCAAAAGGATTAACCAAGAACAAGACAGGATTCGTTTCACACAGAGGAAACCAAAAGACAATCACGATCAAAAACCACTAAACCCCTACTATCCACAGCCCAAAAAAGCAACGTCACCAATGTGCCTGCCTTCCCTGGATGCGAGAAAAAGCATTCGAAAGAAGTAAATGGTTCCTGTACAGCAACACTACAAAACCTAGGACATAGGAATGAAATGCATTAACAAGATAATGGCTGTATACCGCCATAACAACAGCCCGAATCACAATAAATGGGATCTTACCAACCCTGTATCATAAAAAAACGGAACAACGACAGGATGCCCCCTCTCTCCCACACTCTATACACTGTAAATGGAACAACCTATTAAATGCCTCGAGTGCTAGACCCAAATATAGGATTGACTAACGAACAACCCCAACACATATCTTTCCCTTCTACAACAAGACCTAGGACACATTCAGAAAACTAAGGTACCTGTTTAAAATAAAACTACCAGAAAATCAGAATGTCTCAACTTATCCCTGCCAAAAAGAATCTATCTACTTATCAAAAATGAAACTTCCCTACTTCAAATGGCAACCAGAGCTATATATATTTTTTTTTTTGGCATACGCATGACCTAACGAGTTCCTCCCTATTACAATTCTAATTAACACTACTACCTTTTGATAACCAGAATGTCACTCCGACTTGTGTAAATGGACAAAAAAATACTCTGCGAAAGTAAGCATATCAGAATGGATGTTCTACCAAGATCTGTACATATTCCAGACACTACCATCTCTCCACCAAAAAAATTCCGACAAATGTGAAACAACTTCCTTAAAATACATAGGGGCAGGACTCATAACGCCTGAAATATACCACCATGGATACGCAACAGGATCAAAGGGGATTATTTTGTTTACTTCTTTTTTATTTTTATATTTTTGTTTCTCTTTTTTTTTTTTGTGGAGCATTAATATGATTATTACATACCTCCGCCATCTAGCAAACTACACAGACTGGATCTTCCAGAGTCAAAGATAACAATAACCACTCGCACTGACTGGGAATACAACCAAATATGACATTTACCTTACAATCTTCTGAATCGCAACCCTCAGAAATAAAAGACTACAATTTGAAAACATATGTTAGGCCCCCATACCCCAACACATATATATCCAAAAGTATATTCTTTTATTAAACAAGGGGATACAACCGAAACCACTCTACAACCTCACACACCAAATGGGGCGAACAAACTCCAAATTGAGTTTTCAAAGACCAAGGGAGAAAATGCTTTTAAACTGACGCACAAAAATGTCCTTGGCCTGCAGAGCCGGGAAAAAAAATATTACTAATAATATTCCAGATGGTATCGCAGCCCCTCCAATAATAGTTCAATTAAAATGTTGCCACCCTCCCAAAAACCTCTGCTGGAGATGTCAAAATACGGACTGGTTCACTAGCCCATATCATGGCTATCATGCATACATCACACAACCTTCTGGAAATAAATATTTGGAAATATAAACAACACAGCCCAATCTCATTATGCCCGTGCACAAACTGTACTATTCCATGATGCTGCGGCTCCGTTGACATAACAAAAAAAAAACCTATGAGACATTTTCTCACAGCTGGAAGGATGGTACTCCAAGGTTCTGGAAAACAACTGTATGCCCGCCAAACACACTATGGGTCACGGTAATACTCCACAAAAGCTGAGAATGGAGGAACAACCTCCACATGTATGAACGCAAAACCAAGTTCATGAAAACTATCGATCCACCTGGAAGATATACTGGAAACTGATGCCTACAAAGACATCTTGAGTACCTAACAATAACTAGGCCTATATACAAAAAAACAAAAAAAACAAACAAACTAATGCAATGTTTGATTTTTTTATAGGATCTAGCACTATATACCATGCTAATAACAAAAAAAAACAATCATCATAACCTTACTTTCACTAACTTTTCTAACCCCCTACCTCCCCCACCAAACTCTTCCTCGCACTCTATCTCTCACTCCGTAGCATAAACAAAATACTTAAAGAGCTAATTAAAAGATTCCCTTTATGTAGATGCATATCTAATCCAAGATTGTAACCATATATGTAAAAGTATACATAGATGATGAGTGTTTTTCCACTCTTTCAAAAATCATTCAAAAAAACACATCACCCATACACCATCACAATTAAACAAACATCTCCTATATAAAGTAGAATCTGGTGTGTGGATATAATATGATGTATGATGTATGTATGTAATGTATGATGTGCTCATCTCAACGCACACAACCCTGAGATGCCCCAATAACCGTGAGGCGCCTCTCGAAAGAGGGACGAACCGCTCCGGAAGTCAGTTTGAACAAACAAAAATCTGCACATTGTGCAGAGTGTGTGCCCCAATTGAGTAACTCCATGAAGGGCTCGGGCTGCTCTGTCTGCTGCCCGACTTCAAAAACAGGACAAAGTCCCACTTCCAAAGGTGACACAAACAAGCAGCGTGAGGTACGTGCTACAGCAACTCAGCAGTGCAGACACAAACACACCGCTCTTTAACAGAGAACAAGACATTGCCCTTACGGTATGTAAAGGAACATTATGTGCTCTAGGAAGGTTCAAATATTAAACTGAAAGAATATGGTGGCTATTGGTGATATGAACTATTTGCAGTTAACTGTCATGCTAAAGAAATTTAAAGCAGAGGCACTCCTGGAATTGTGGACCATGACCCAAGATATTGCGTCAAGGGTACTCCCACCATAAAATCACGGGGCTCGACTACCCTCAATCATCAAGGCACGGCCCCACAAAGCAGAACATGACACACCCCAAACTGCAACAGTTTGCCCCAAATGTGTGAGCATGTACCAGATATTGTGGGTTACCCCCCCCCCCAAAAAAATCAAAAACCATTAAGATCCCACCCCTATACATCATGGCACGCTCCCAAAAAACATTTACAGGTAACATCCTACAATATGCCCACATCCACAAAAATCCTGTACTATGCCCTCAAACATAAAGGCACACTTCAAAACACCACACACCACCCATAACTTGACAACCATTCCGCCAAAACATTATACCCAGGCCCCTAAGAATGGCCATTCATGGAGGATACGTCTTTCAGGAATGTCCGGTCAAGTTCAGGTAAAATGTGGTATGGTAAGAGTTTCGAGGGTTTGTTTGTTTGTTTTCTAAGTTTGGACATTTGCCTGACGAATGGTTCATTCTGCTCTTACTTTGTTGCAAAAAAAGTCCACAAATAGACAACTTTAATTAGCTGCTATTGATACCTCAAATTAAATAAAACATGATTAGTGCCAAGATTTGAATTCAGACCAAGTCTGCTTGAAGATCTTAAACAAGCTGTTGCAGGAGACCTTGGCACAAAAGAGAGCTGTCAATAGAAACATGCAAAAGTAACTCCTTCAACATAATTCAAACATATGTAGGCTTGTACACAATGTTCATAAATCTAAATGATTGCCAATCTGGTTTATCTTAGAATATATTGGAGGCATCTCCTAAATATTTTCACCAAACTAAGAAATCTGCTAAAGAAAGAGGATTTACATTCAGAAAAAGTTAGAACCTGATTATTCAGAAACCTAGTGTTAATTTTAAAAGTAAGTATGTATAGTATTTGAGGTTAATAAAGACATACGTCCATCCAGTTCAACCCATCTAGCAATATCCTCATTTCCTGCCTAACTGTTGATCCAGAGGAAGCAAAAAAAACCACACCAAATTTATGAAGGGGGAAAAATTCCTCTGACTCAACAATGTGGCAATTCGGAAATGTCCCTGGATTAACTCACTTTATGTATCAATACCAGAACTTGCAAAATTCCTTGTTTGCAGAAACTATCCAGCTTTTTGTTAAACGAACCAAGCAACCTGCCATAACAATGTCCATGGAAGACAGTTACTAGCTTACGTTTCACAGTGAAAAACCATTTCCGAGCTTGAAAGCCTAAACCTTTTTTCTTCAAGTCTTAAGGGGATGTCTCGTGTCCTTGACATGTTCTATTGGTGAACAAGCCGACCAGTATAGTTTATTGTATGGCCCGCTTAAGTTTTATACACAGTAATCATATCCCCACGCAAGCGCCTTTTCTCCAGCGTACATAATTGTAACTTTTCCAGTCTCTCTTCATATTCAAGCTCCCCCAATCCCCTTATTAATTTAGTTGCCCTTCTCTGAACCCTTTCCATTTCAAAGATGTCCTTTTTGTACACAGGATTCCAAAATTGCACTGCATATTCCAAATGAGGCCTTACCAATGCTTTGTAAAGAGGGAGAATTACATTTTCCTCCCTTGAATCCATACCTCTCTTTATACAAGACAATACCATGCTTGCTCTGGCTGTTGCCGCCTGGCACTGCTTGCTACCTTTAAGTTTGTTATCCACCAAAACTCCAAGATCCCTTTCCAACAGGGATTCACTTAACACAGAGCCATTTATAGTATAAGTAGCACAAGGATTTTTAAGTCCAAAAGGCATCAAATTACATTTATCAACATTGAATTTCACCTGCCACTTAGCAGCCCAATGTGACAATCTATCTAGATCACCCTGCAACGATTGCACATCCTCTGAAGTTTTTAATGGTCGACAAAGTTTTGTGTCGTCGGGAAACACGGAAACCTTCCTGACAATACCCACTTCCAAATCATTAATAAATAGATTAAATAGAAGCGGCCCCAACACAGAACCCTGTGGTACCCCACTTAGTACTTTAGTCCATAATGATGAAGCCCCATTAACAACTACTCTCTGCATCCTATTCATTAACCAATTTTCTATCCATGTACAAATGTGACTCCCCAGACCAACAGACCTTAGCTTATTCATTAGTCACCTATGGGGGACTGTATCAAAAGCCTTTGCAAAATCCAAGTAAACAACATCTACTGCTATACCAGAGTCTAAATTTCTACTTACTTCCTCATAAAAGCCAAGCAAGTTAGTTTGACAAGATCTATTCCTCCTAAATCCATGCTGGTTACTACTTATAATGTCAGTCCTTGAAACATACTCTAGAACATGTTCCCTTATTAAAATTTCCAGGATCTTCCCCACCACTGAAGTTAAACTTACAGGCCTGTAATTACCCGGCTGTGAACGACTACCCTTTTTGAATATTGGAATAACATCAGCCTTTTTCCAATCCAGAGGCACACCACCGGACATGAGGGAATCAGCAAAAATAAGAAACAATGGCCTAGATAAAACTGAACTTAGCTCTCTAAGTACCCTAGGATGTATTTTATCCGGTCCAGGAGATTTACTAATATTAACCTTATTTAGTTCTTTCTGTACCATATCCTCGGTTAACCAAAGTGAACTTGAATCTTGTATACCTTTATTGCTACTATACTCTATGATATCTGTACTTGGATCTTCTATAGTGTATACAGAGGGGAAAAAAATTATTTAAGACATTTGCTTTATCGCCATCCTCTGTAACTAACTTATCCCCATTAATTAATGGTGCCACATTCTCAGTCCTCATCTTCTTACTATTAATATACTTAAAAAAATGTTTAGGCTGCACAGAGAGGGGCCGTGGTACAACCCCTAGCATGGTGCTTGCCCTGCAGAACCATCTGTTCTAAGGTCCCAGTCCTCGTACACAAGTTCCTTATGATATTCCACCATTTACCAAAGCTATAGAACAAGTCTGAGGTCTGGTTTTCTGTAAACAACCAATTTAAAGGGGAATTGATATTTCAATTTAAAGGGGAATTGATTTTTTTTTTACCTTTTTTCAACAGCAAAAACATTTCAGAGGCCAGAGATCAAACCCCCTGTGTTCTCCAGAGTTAAAGTGACAGACATATTCCTTCGGCTGGTAAGCATGAGAGTGCTGGGCCATACTGTATGTAGACATCTATCCACCTTTTCAAGGAACCAGTCATTAGTAGGATTCCTTTGGACTGGGGATTGCTGGGAAATAACCCAAGTTGTATTACATGCTACGGTAAAGGGAGGTGGTAATTAAAAATCTGGTGTGATGTGTTGGCAATAACATCATTATTGGTTACTATTGGCTTAACTGAAGGAAGGCTAATGAAACCTTATTTAGTCCTGAGTTTTTGCAAACTGAACTGTAAATCGAGGAAAGTCGATTTCTTAAAATAACTTAAATTTGATTTTTTTTTTAAGGGCCCGCTAACTGTGTTCTCTGCCAAGCACAAGTGGCAGCCTCCCAAGAACGTCTATCTTGATAAAGGAGATGATGGCTTTGGGTTCACCTTAAGGGGAGATGCTCCGGTCCTCATCGCTGGAGTCGTTCCTGGTGGTTGTGCTGCAGTAAGTACAGTATAATCAAGGTGCAGTGTGGTCAATGTGCTGAAGGTGCAGTGTGGTCAATGTGAATCAACTTCCCGATCGCAGAGCAGTACAAGATATAGTATTTGTAAATGAAACTCCAGATCCATTCACAAATGTATTTTTTTCTAAGCCTTGCGACTTAACAAAGAAAAATGTGGGACACGATATGAAATTTTGGCGATCACTTTTGATCACCAATTATTGGCATCGTTGCCAATGACAAGAAAAATCCCTCCTGGGATAAGATTCCAGGAAGGATTTTTCCGATCGTATGCGAATTGAAAAACGGGCATTTATGCCCATATTCCAAGTTTGATATCATTCCCTAAGATCCCTTTTTTATGGAGTTTTTGCGAGGTACCAAAAAAAGACGGATTGAATTTTTAGATCATATTTGTGTGTCGGAGGGGGAGGGTGGTTGTGGCATTTTTGATTTTTAGCTAAAGGTGTGAATATTCCAAAATATATAGTCGGTGGGGGTACTTTCAAGTTTCGGGTCTGTTTTCTTTGAAAACGTGTAGGCTATTCAAATAACAAGCACTTTGATTTTTTTCTTGTAATTGCACATGTGCAGGCGTTAATGTATTAAAGGAGACTAAACCCAAAAATTAAAGTTTAAGTTAGAAAGTAATTGCCTCAACATCCTTCAGCAGGAAGATTCCACTCAGGCCTTTTCTTTACCTCTATGAGCTCATTTTAGGTTCTGTTTGTTCCCCAACTCGGAACTGACATATTCCCTTGCCTCCAGTACTTTTGCTTGATTACATTTTCAGCAACTGTTTATTTGCACTCCACCTCCTAACCTCTTGATGTAGGAATATATAAATCATCAATATTCAAATTGTGGTGCAGCTGATTAACCCTTTCCTAGCACAGTGTTGTAGTGTGTGATGTATATAGGTCTGGGTATCTATGTGTCCGATTCTGAAATAATGTATGTCTCACCTACGGCTTTCACTCCACCAAATCCTAAATATAAACAATAAATTGCAGGTGAAACATACAAAGAACAGGTCTGTAGCTGTGAATATTCATGTTCTACAGTTTAGAGACCCCTCAAGCACTTGAGGAAGAACAAGTGGTCAGAAACATGTGAATGCAGTTTTGCAATAAACCTGCACATTCACAGTTACAACCTGTGCTTTGTATGTTTTACCTGCAATGTATTGTAACATTTTCAGTAGCACGGACCGTTGTCTCCCAGGAAAAACAGCCTTTGGTCACAATAAATAAACAGAAGGAGACAACAGTCTTTGGTTGATTTTCAAATTTGACCTCAGTCAGGTTTATTTAGGGTATTTTGCTCACACATAAAATAATAAATCGTATGCCACACTGGCCTTACTAATACAAAATATGTCCCTGACGTTTGAACACTCACAGTCCAGTACTCACACAGCTCTGTGCCTCTCCCTGAGAATTAGCTGGTTGTACCCATCTCCTACTGAGGTTTACAACTCTGACACTCAGAGGTACTGGTTTGCCAGCTTGCAGAACCACAGGCTCTTTGCCTGATCTAGCCTGACTCTTCCCCAAACCATGCTACACCTTCCCTTTTATCGTGAGCTTCAGCCACAGGAATTAATGATCTAAACTGGACTGGACCAGCACTGAAACCATTTAACATTAGTGTCTTTGGCCACAGTAAAAGCAAACTATATCACATAACCATTTTATGACGTTCTTACATTTACACCTTTACAGTATTGTTTAAGTGTTGGAGGGCCATATTTTAAAAACTTGCGATACCGCTGGTTTTCGTTACTGTACGACTGTGGCAGTAGTCTACCCATAACACTGCGTATAAACTACCGTAATTATATTCTACGGGAGGTCGTAGATTTACGTTGACTATCGTACTTTACAAGATTTACGATAGTGATCATAAATTGATGATCACCATAAATGATCGCTAAAGAAGCGATACCACACCTTTATAATATAGCCTGTAGTGTAAGGTCTCTAGCTCTCCTTGTCAGCTGTAGCAATATTAGTGGAAAGTGTAGCTTTTAAAGGGGAATGTTGGAGGGTAGGAAGAGTGTGTTTTATGAACCACATGGTGTGCAGAACTGTAGGGGGAGGATAGGAAGTGAACCTGAATTAGCACCAGCTCTGTGCAATGCATTTTATCAGTGTACCTTATTAAAGGGAAATGTTGGAGGAAGGAGGAGAGTGAGTTTTATAGAAACCACATGGTGCAGAACTGTAGGGGGAGAATAGTGAAGTGACCTGATCTTACACAGCTCTGTGCAATGCATTTCTCATCAGTGTATCTTATTAAAGGGAATGTTGGAGATAGAAGAGTGTTTTTGATTCGCTGTCTGTATAAACAAGCTAAGAATGCATTGCACATGCTAGTTAAGATCAGGGTCATTATTTTATCCTCCCCTGCAGCACTGCACCATGCTCTGTAAGTGTATGTATTAAAGTTAAATGTTTGAGGTATGCCATTTGCAGCTCGGCACCATGTTGTTTATATAAATGTACATATTAATAGGAATTATTGGAAGGAATGCCAATTAAAAGGGGCACCGATAGAGGGAATGCAAACATGTTTCTATAAAATTAATGCAGCAGAAAGGCTCTATGTGGAAGTTTAGCAAAAGAAAATCACTCTTCCAACTAGGTTCCCACCTTTGCTTTAAGACCCGAACACATATTAACTTTAAAAGTTCTTATTGTTAAAAAGGGTGCAAATTTTTCCACAACCAACCAGATTTTAGCATAAGAACTTAATTGACATGGCCTGATAATATGTAACAACAAAAAGATTGTAGTATTTCCTTTAGAAGCATGGTGCAGGCTGATACAGTTTTTCTATTTAATGCAATGGTACTTAGCACTGCAACTAAATTATTTAATATGTGTTTGGGTCTTAAAGGCAAAGGTGGCCTTTGCCTTACCCTACTTCCAAAACATTCACTTCCAGGCTCCAACATTCCCCTTTAAAATGCATTGCACAGAGCTGTGCTAAGACCATGTTCACGTCAATATTCTGCACCTGCAGCTCTGAGCTGTTTTGTTTTTATAAGTGTACCTTGTAAAGTGGTCAGCTCAATCTACTGGGGTTGCCACCTTTCCTTTTAAGATTCAAACACTTAGGGCTAGCTTCACTAGCATGTTTTGGATTGTGGTTTTGATCCGATTGTGCTAGTGGGAGTGCAGGCATGCAATGCATTTTCTGTGCTATTGGAGTGCATGCGATCACCATTTTTTGTGTCTGTATTGCTGCTCTCTGCTAGGGTCCAATTGCACTTAAGTGGGCCACAGCCTCAGAAATTGCTAAGTTCCATTGCATTAAATACATGCTGTATGGCTAAACTGAAATCAATGCAGCTTGCATTACACTTCTAAGGGCTAGGCCACACAAGTCAGTTTTTAAGGCATTTCTATTTTCCAATGTGTATAAAATCACAGCAATGCACAAAATCTTGTGATTTTGGGGGTGTTTGCAATTCACGCATGTGTCAGCAATTTGGTAACGCATGCGTTTTTGTGCAATTGCATGTGTTTTCATAATGACAATGGACAAATCGCAAGCGCAAACACATGTAAATCGTGTGCGATTCAGGTGCGTTGCAGTGTGGCCGTGCCTAAATGTACATTTCAGCAATACACACACTAATCTAAATGGTTGAGTCAGAAATAAACACATACAAAGACACAGTCTTGCAGAAAAGCTCACAAATATTAAGGGTTAAGTTGCTTCCTAAATAATGTAAGGGTTAACACCTTCCCCCACTCTGTTTGAGCAGGAAAATATCTAAATATTCACTGCTATCTCTGATGATTGGCTGGGAGACACTGGCAGGTGGACTCCAAGTCAACTGTTACATGCAGCTTAGCATAAGGGGAGTGGGAAACAAACACAAGGTAGCTAGTTAGCATGTGCGAAGGATTTTGGTACCTGGACCTAGGCAACACTAGAAGCCCAGCTTGACATCATAGATTGCCAGTACTCAGAAATGTTCTATAAATGATTTCTACAGTAAGAAGCTGATTCAGAGGTGAGAGACAAATGTTTACAAGTGACAGTTATAGAGTTGTGGAGCTGCCTTTGTATTTGGGTTTAGTTCTCCTTAATGAAAAAATGGCACGTTGCTGAGCTAAGGTGTGTCATTCTGAGAATATTGCTGTTATTGTGCCACTCCACATTGCTCAAAGTGGGCCATATCTATAAAGGTGCATATTTGGAAACTTTTATTTTTTTAAGATAACCGCTAAAATCACAATTTGTACAATGAAGTGCGCCCTGCCTTAATGGTATAATGAACAAACAACAGTGTTACGTAGCCGAAGGTGTTAGATTCCAAAAATATTTACAGGGAGATTCAATAAAAGTTCTTATTTAAAATGGTGCTATTTTCACAAAACCAATCACTCTTTAACATTTGAAAGCTAAACATCTGTTGGTTGGGGCAAAATTAGCACCATTTTAAACGATAAGAACTTTCATTAATAACCCTGTTAGTGTTTAGCAGTAAAACTGCGGACCGTTCAAATTCGCAGTTGGCTGAATATTTTGTGGTTTTGACCCATTGTGCATTGTCTCACTTTCGTGCTTGTCACTTCCCCGTCTGCGTGTGTACCCATGCATATGGCATACGTTTGATTTGAAATTTTGTCTCTGATTTACAGTTGAGGGAAAAAACTAAAATATAAGAAAAAAAATTACAATTGGACAATGAGCTGTGCCTGGTACTGCATTGTGATCAAAACTTACCTCACTCACGAAATCCTGCAGGTATGTAGTTTCTAAAAATATCATACTTGTGGGGATATTTTAGTTATTTGGTAGATATTCTATGTTAACCGTCAGAAGGTTATACATTTCAATTTGGTGTAATATTCTTGAAAGTGCGGTTTTAGTTTGGGGGGGGTCTCCTTTACGGAAAAGTGGGGTACTTACAAATATCTGGTATTTTTGTATTCGGAAGTATCGAGAGCTTTTAGAAACAGTATGATTTTTTTGTGTAAGCTTAAGATAACTATAAATAAAAATGGGAAAAATCCATGCAAATTCTAAATTTTAAAAAAATTTTACCTATAATCCATAAAATATCCAGAAAGTTACAAAATTGTGGTACAGTACACTTATGCTGAAAAAAACATCTGTATCATTCCTATATATAGCAAAGTATCTACTGTAAACCAAATATGTTTAAATCCTGAAAATTCTTCTGGCACAGAACGCCACATAATTTGCTGGCAGTGAAGGGTTAATCATTCAGCTATCCCTCTATCAATTTCAGCTAACCCTTTTCTCTCCCCCTTCTTCAATATGCTCCCCCCTTATTCCATTTACCTTACCTCTCTCTTTTCTTTAATTACCTTCTATTTTAAGGTCCCTCTAATTATACTATTCTAAAAAGACTAACCCCCAATTTTATTCTTATTCTTATTATTATTAACCTAAGTATAGACCTACAACCTAATACTAAAAGGGAGAGAAGAAGCACACATTTTCTTAAAAATGTTTTTTACTAGATGCTAACAATACAAAGAGTCTAAGAGAACCTTCTTACTGGTGCAGCAGCCCCTTACCTTTACACACAGATAAAAGCCAAACATTTTACTAAATGTTTGAATAGGCTGTTTACAGTAAAAGGGTATTTTTGCTGTCAAAAAATAGAAGTTGTATATCCTGAGAAATATTATTAAAAATAACGGCTTTATTAATAATAATACCAGATAGTCCTACTATCTGTCTGCACATCGAAACCGATTACATGTCTCTAGCTTAAAGACTGTGGGAGAAAAACGGTCTAAAGAAACTGAACAATAACAGGGAAGAAGAAAAGGATAGAAGAAAAGGGATTTAGCTCTTTCAAGACAATTAATTATTTCACAGTAGGTAAAGCAGGGGGAAATCACAGAATTCTTTTTATTTGAGCACAGATTATAAAGAAATTTCAACTAGCTGAAAAAGTCAAAGATTTTCCACTAAAAGAAAAAAATATAAGCACTAACACCCTCTTTACATCAAGAACTAAAAGTGTATATAAATCAGGTGTGCTATGTCCAAAATCATTTGTAAGACACACCCCTTAAATGACTGTAAAACCAATGTAACCCGACAATATATTGATAGTGTGAATTTTAGTCATTTGCCCAAACTCAGCGTTATTACACCTCCCTGCAGACTCTAGCTTTTGAAAAAAATGTCAAATGGATTTGCAGACAAACTTATCTTTCATTAACTCTTTGAGGTTGCAAATATTCAATTCAATATTTCCCTTACGGACTCCTCTTCCTTCTGGGTTCTCTCTGGCAGTACTCACTTAGCTTGAATTACTGCATCCGTGAACCAGGGAGATAAGAAGCACGGCTGTAACGTCATAATTTCAACCACATTAGTTGTACTGCATCAGGCCGTTAAGAAAAACAGTGCAGGCCCCAGAACTGGAGGTAAAGGGTAACTGTGGTCTCTATACAAGAAACTTTATTAAAAGCACATATGGGAGGGTTTATCTGATCAAATTCTGTCTGCTTTCTTTGCAGCCTAATTAACAACGCAACTATGTAGCACTTACCAGTAAGATAATTATCAGCAGGTAACACTGGCATGACATGAGGTGGTGGCTTGTGTTATGATGAGGTTTACCAGGTTGTGTTTGAAAACCATTTAAAGTAGCATGCTCTAGCAATAAGGCCTCCATTGAATGTCCAATAACTGTAATACTTTTTGGTGGAATCTTTGATTCTGCAAGAGAAGAAAATACTTTTTACATATTAATCAAGGAAAGAAATACAATCTCTCAGGCACAGGTAGAAACACAATCTATACAAATAGTAAAGAAATACAAATAATTTTGTGGGTAAGAATCAATAAATAGTCAACTTTTGCACAACTTTTATCAAACATTTCTAAACTAAAAACTACCATGACCATATTTTGAAAATGATACCAAAACAATGCACACAGAGGCAGAACATATCACCCATTCTTACACTCTTTGGGTATTTTCTTTACTTGTTAATTTTAGGCTCTACACTTTCAATTACCCAATGCAATAGTTAATTAACAGTTGGAGAACCACTATTAAATGCTGACCTAAAAGAGTCTTATGCACTGGAAAGCTGACCAAACAGTCTGGGGAACTGGAGGGGCTGACCAAAGGTGTCTGGTGCACGTGTTTATAGTATAGTATTCCAAAATTGCACGTATATTTCAAATGAACCTTACCTATGCTTTGTAAAGAGGGAGAACAACATTTTTCTCTTTATACATACCTCTCTTTATACAAGACTATACCATGCTGGCTCTAACTGTTGCTACCTGGCACTGCTTTTTACCTATCCACCAAACCTCCAAGATCCTTTTCCAACAGGGCTGACCCAATTGTCCTGCTCGAGGGGGCTGACCAACAGGTGTCGGGTGCACTGGAGGCTGACCCAACAGGGGTCGGGTGCACGGAGGCTGACCACAGGTGTCGGGTGCAACTGGAGGGCTGACCCACAGGGTGTCGGGTGCACTGGAGGGCTGACCCAACAGGGTGTCGGTGCACTGGAGGGCTGACCCCACAGGTTGTCGGGTGCACTGGAGGGCTGACCCAACAGTGTGTCGGGTGCACTGAAGGGCTAACCTGGTAGAGTGTCAGCTGAAGGGTTATTAAGTGTTCTATACATTTTTATTAAATGCATGGTGAAATATACATACATTGTACAAAAGCATTAAGTTATTTGTTGTGTATTCTCTCCACACATTTGTTTTAAGGAAGTAATGTAAACAGAAATAGATGTTGAGATAAACAATAACAGATAATAACAGTTTAAAACTGGCATATTGATATTGTTTATTTACATCAAGTTGTGTAATTTCTCAATTGGTATTAGGGTGTAGTCAAGGGCATTGTATCTCCATATGAGTTCTTGTGCATTGTTTCGCAGGTAGGTGCTTAGGCATAAGTATGGTTAATTTTAGTGCTGTAATAGTGTTAGTATATATCTATTGCATATGGACTTGTCGTCCATGCCATCCATATCCTATCATATAGGTGCATGGAGTCGAGTTGTATATGGAGCATGCATTCAAATGCCCTGATTGAGTTTCTTTTATTACTGTTTCTACAGCTATATACTGTTTCATGTTGCTCCGACATGATATTTTGCTGCTATCATATATACTGTATAAACGATGTGGGGTTTAGAGAGATTCTCTATTTCAAATCCCAATAATGCTGTCTTAGGATCTGGGGGAATTTGTAGGTATGAATTTCAGAGATTATATCAAAGACCTTGGTCCAGAATTGTTGTATTATAGGGCAAGTCCACCATTGTGAAAGAAATCTATGTTGGTGCAGCCTCGAAGCATAGGGGACTGAGAGTAGGAAAATTTTATTGAGTACCATTAGGACTCTGTATGTTCTATACATGACCTTTAATGCAGTCCACGTAATATTTTTTCAATATTTTTTTCAAAATGTGTAAGTGGGCCGTTTCTTCTCAGCCATTTTAGTTAAAAACAATCAAATTTTAATTTGTGTTTATTAGAAGTGTCCTCTGGGCGGTATGTGTGTCTCTTGGGAAGGAAAAATAAGTCTGTGGCAGATTTTAGTTCGTTGAAGTGTGCAAGTCTGAGAAAACCTACTTCCCTCCACCATAAATATCCTTTGTTTAGTGCGCCGTGGTATTCCGAGTCATGTGTATTGTGGTCATTAAATGTGTGTTTATTCATAAGTTTAAATTATTTTAGTCTCAGATTTGTAGGGTGTTAGATGTGCAATGACTTTTTCTTATAGTTTTTTTTTTTTTTGGGATCCAAGCAAGTGTGTTAATATTAGAGGGTGTAGTAAATTATTTTCCAGTGTTTATCCATCTTGGGGTGTTGTGTGTAATGAGCCATGCTTTGAGGAATGTTGGGTTGATAGATATATGTGTATAGTGCTGGGACATGTAGACCTCCTTGGTGTTGTGTGTTAATATATGATTTTGCTATTCAAGGTTTTTCCCAGCCCAGATGAAATACATAATCTCACTCTGGAGAGAGTCCAACCTTTTTGTATAATCCAAATTGGTAGAAAGTACATTCATTTTCACTGTGTTTACTCTAACCTAGCCAGGAAATAGGTAACTTATGTCACCTAAAGCTAGGTACACACAGTACTGATTTCTGAAAGATCATTGTCATCTTCCAAAGATCTGAATACACACAGTCCCGAGCATTCTCCCTATGAACATCATAGGGAGAATGCTTGGGACTGTGTGTTTCCTTGGCCGCGCTAGACTCCTCTATATGGAGTCTAGCGCAGCCGATGGAAATTTTTCGGTCTTCCCCGAACGAGCGTTCGGCCGACCCGATAGTTCAGTGGCCGCGCGCTCGTTCGGGAAACGAAGGTACACACATAACGATCATTACTGTGTGTACCCCTTAAGGAGGTCTGATTTTGGGCTTTTATACAAAGCAGTAAACTGGTTGAATATATTTTTTTCGTAGTTTGGTTGTGATTTGGATACCTAGGTAACGTAATCCTTCATCTTTCCATTGATGTTTAAAATTTGTGGATATTAGGTTTCTGTGGGTTGGGATAGATTGATTCCTATGATTTCTGTTTTAGTTTAATTGATTTTTAGTCCTGAAAGGTTAGATATTAGTTGAAGTTCATTATATATATATATATATATGTCTTGAATAATTTTTTTTTCCTCTATATATACTATAGAGATCCAAGTACAGATATTATGAGTATAGTAGCAATAAAGGTATACAAGATTCAAGTTCACTTTGGTTAACCGAGGATATGGTACGGAAGAACTAAATAAGGTTAATATAATAAATCTCTCGACCGGATAAAATACATCCTCGGGTACTTAGGAGCTAAGTTCAGTTTTATCTAGGCCATTGTTTCTTTTATTTTGCTGATTCCCTCATGTCCGGTGGTGTGCCTCTGGTTGGAGAAAGGCTGATGTTATTCCAATATTCAAAAAGGGTAGTCGTTCACAGCCGGGTAATTACAGCCTGTAAGTTTAACTTCAGTGGTGGGGAAGATCCTGGAAAGTTTAATAAGGGAGCATGTTCTAGTGTATGTTTCAGGACTGACATTATAAGTAGTAACCAGCATGGATTTAGGAGGAATAGATCTTGTCAAACTAACTTGCTTGGCTTTATGAGGAAGTAAGTAGAAATTTAGACTCTGTATGCAGTAGATGTAGTTTACTTGGATTTTGCAAAGGCTTTTGATACAGTCCCCCATAGGCGACTAATGAATAACTAAGGTCTGTTGGTCTGGGGAGTCACTTTGTACATGGATAGAAAATTGTTAAGGAATAGATGCAGAGAGTAGTTGTTAATGGGGCTTCATCATTATGGACTAAAGTGCTAAGTGGGGTGCCACAGGGTTCTGTGTTGGGGCCGCTTCTATTTAATCTATTTATTAATGATTTGGAAGTGGGTATTGTCAGCAAGGTTTCTGTGTTTGCCAACGACACAAAACTTTGTCGACCATTAAAAACTTCAGAGGATGTGCAATCGTTGCAAGGGGATCTAGATAGATTATCACATTGGGCTGCTAATGGCAGAATGAATTCAATGTTGATAAATGTAAGGTGATACATTTTGGACTTAAAATACTTGTGCTACTTATACTATAAATGGCTCTGTGTTAAGTGAATCCCTGTTGGAAAGGGATCTTGGAGTTTTGGTGGATACAAACTTAAAGGTAGCAAGCAGTGCCAGGCGGCAACAGCCAGAGCCAGCATGGATTGTTTTGTATAAAGCGAGGTATGGATTCAAGGGAGAAAAATGTAATTCTCCCTCTTTACAAAGCATTGGTAAGGCCCTCATTTGGAATATGCAGTGCAATTTTGGAATCCTGTGTACAAAAAGGACATCTTTGAAATGGAAAGGGTTCAGAAAGGGCACCTAAATTAATAAGGGGATTGGGGGAGCTTGAAATGAGGAGAGACTGGAAAAGTTACAATTATGTACGCTGGAGAAAAGGCGCTTGCGTGGGGATATATTACTGTGTATAAATACATTAACGGGCCATACAATAAACTATCTGGGCATTGTCACCAATAGAACATGTCAAGGACACAGGACATCCCTTAAGACTTGAAGAAAAAAAGGTTTAGGCTTCAAGCTCGGAAAGGGTTTTTTCACTGTGTGAACGGTAAAGCTATGGAACTGTCTTCCAGTGGACATTGTTATGGCAGTTTCATTGGTCATTTTCAAAAAAGCTGGATGAGTTCTCTGCAAACAAGGAATGTTACAAGTTACTGGTATTGATACTAAGTATAGTTGATCCAGGAAATTTCCGATTGCCACTTTTTTTTCCCCCCTTCATAAATTTGGTGGGTTTTTTTTGCCTTCCTCTGATCAACAGTTAGGCAGGAAATGAGGATATTGCTAGATGGGTTGGACTGGATGGACGTATGTCTTTATTCAACCTCAAATACTATATATATATATTATAGTGATGATGGGGATTGTATTGTGAGGGATAGGTCATCTGCAAATAAGCTAATTTGTCTATTCTTTATGTCCTTATATTGTCTTATATTCCGGGTATGCTAATATAAAAAAAGTGGGGAGAGAGGACATCCCTGTTGTGCTTCCTTCTATATGGATAGGGGGTCCATAAACTTGTGTGGTAATTTTAGGTATGCTTTAGGAGTAGAGCAATATATATCTATTATGTTGAGATTCAGTAGGAAAGTGACGGAGAGCCGTGTCTAGTGACAGGAGACAGCCCACGATGGAGTGTTGTTATATAATGAAGTATAGTACATAATCGTCTAATGTCGTGCTGCTTGTCGACCAGGCGTGAATCCTACTTGGTCTGGGTTTATAAGTTCGGCTAGGAAAGTGTTTAATCTGTTTGTTAACTTTGGTAAATACTTTATGTCTTGATTTAGGGGAGATATAGGTCTGTAGCTGCTTGTTTCTAGTGGATCTTTTCCTGGTTTGAGTAACAGGGTTATATGTGCATGTTTCATTTCTGGTGGCATGGAGAGCCTTTCATAAACTGATTAAATATTACAGTCATGTGTGATGTTAATTGATTGCTAATTTTTTTATAATATAGGCCAGATAATCCATCGTACAAGGTGCCTTGTTATGTTTGAGTTGTTTAATCGCTGTAAGTGTTTCTTGAGGGGGGATTATTGCTGGCTAAGAATTTACATTTTATTATTCTTTTGTTGCTGTGGAGGTAAAAGTAAAGTTTTGTATAAAATTAATGAAAGGTTTGGTATATAAGTTCTGGATTTGAAGTGGGATGTCCTAAGTTATAGATCTTAGTGATTTTGGGAGGACCTGATCTTGAATGTAATAAGTGTGCAAGGGGTCTGTTAGCCTTATTTTTTTTTTGGTAAAAGAATTGTTTGGTTCATACCAGTTTTTTTTCTTGAATTTTCTGTGAAAGTAATGCGTTGTAATTGTTATTTGGCTTGTTTTAGTGCGCATTCTCACCATGTTCTAAGTGTTTAGATTTGAGATCAAATATTTGGTGTTTCAAGTCTTTCTTTCCTGTATTTAGAATGTGTTTCGTATATTGTGATGCTAATTGAATCAGTATGCCTCAAATGTATGGTTTGTGTGCTGCCCATATCATTGGAGTAATGTTTTGGTTTTGTGCTTTTATTTCAAAGTACTTCAATGATGCTGTATTTTATCCTGTATTTTTGTGGTCCTGTAGCAGGGATTCATTAAGATGCCAGTGGAATGGTTTTTGTATGTAATTGCCTATTGCTAACGATTTTATGGTCCGACCATACACATTGTTCTAGTGTAGATGATTGTATTTGTTGTGGTAGCCAGGAGGAACATAAAATATAATCCAGTCTGGCATAATTATGTGGCACAGAATAAAAAGTGTAGTCACGTTCTGTTAGATGCTGTTCTCCCCAGCAGTCTAACAGTCAGAGGCCTTTATTTTTTTTTATGAATTTGTTTTCGTTTACTTATTTCATTTTTATACTTCTGGATCGATCCCATGTTGCTTAGAATTGAGGGAGTATGATAGCAGGGTGTATAATCGTTATCTATCATGCATTGTACCAACAGGTATCTGCCCTCAGGGTCTGAAGTAATATTTTGTATTAATATGTTTAGTTGGTTATGAAGGGTATAGTTCTCCACATTTTTTGGATGGTCCAGTGCCGAATTAAATTAGGTAGTGTTTGTGCAAAAATTTGGTTTGGAGGTCTTGGAAAAGTGAGTTTCTCATAAGAAGATAATTTGTGGGTGAAGTTTGGTGTAATCTTTGGGAGCTAGAGTTCTCTTGTGATATTGTGAGTTGAATCCCCTCACGTTATGCAAAACAATTGTAATGGTGGATTTGGCATGGATCTTCAGTATTATATAACATTGTCTATGTATAAACATTAGCAACAATATTGCCCAACCTTAGTACCATTTATTGTATTGTTTATGCCACAACAAATAAAGAACATAAGTAACATTTTATAACAAGATAATTCGTATTGTGTAATAGAAAAAAAAAACGTTTTTGGTACAAGTGTCCCCAGTTTCCGATATTCAGGAATCGAGGTAACTAATAAGGTGGGGGATAAAGTGTTCACTCGTATGCCTGCCACTTAGAAATTGATGATGGTAGGGGTATGGGGGGGAATAGGGGTGGGAGTGAGATGTCGCATATTAATTACCTTTAAATCATTACATTAGTACGATTGATCCATTATTGTTAGTGTATACATGAACAGTTACCTTTAATATTATTATGACATTTATACTTATGACATCATATTTCAAGTTATGTGTGAATCTGGGGGGGATTAATAGAATCCTGTACGGGTTTTTTTTTCCTTTCTTCCCTTCTTCTCTTCCAAGTGGGATATTATTGAATATCAGGAGGAAACTTAAACAGTGCAGGTGATGTGGATGTGTCACTGTAGCTTTGGATAGGTTTTAATTGTGTGTCCATAGTGTTCAGTGAGTCACTGTATGTTTATAAAGAGTTCTTTAATTTCTCTTATCAATGGTGAGATTGTTGATACATGAGTGCTTAGATATTGTTTTTATATACCCATAATGGGCATTTGATATAACAGTTCTGCTCTGTTTAGATGTTATTTTCCATTTTGGTCCTCAATGGACCATATAGGTGGTACAGTATGTTAGGCCAGTTATTTTAATGCAGGGCCGCCATCAGACTTTTCTGGGCCCCATGCTGGTAAATTTCTGGGGCCCCCTATAACACGAACAACTTAGCACGTGCATACCTCCCAACATTTTAAAATGCAAAGAGGGACACATGGGGAGAAGAGAAGCGATGAATGTGAATTTTTTTCCACACCCACTTTGTTAAGGTTACACACATTTTAAAGACCATTATTTCCAGTTTACATTGTTGCCTGCAATATATATATAAACTAGACATTAAGGGGGTGATGCAATATTTTGTTCTGCCACAGCTTACCTGACTAGTTCCGTGATGCAAAAATCCCTGTGCGAGTTTTTGTACATCCCGGGATCTCTGTCAGGTAAGTGCACTGGCTAACGCCTCCTATTCAGTCGCGTAAAGTTCCCCACACATAGTAGCGCAAAAGTTTACTAAGGACGGTTTTGCATCGCCTGTGCCACGCTATTTCTGAGCATTCGCAAATGGCGCAGCAATGCAAATTCAGTGTAAAACCCACGCTAACCTGATAATACACGGATAGCGTGGGTTTTACACTGACTTGGGCATTTTGCACTCGCCCCCTAAGTCCTTAAATTAACGGCCGCTAGACATGCTCCACCACACAGACCGTTAAATATAAATATACCCGTGTCCAGTACACAAACTTAAGATATAATATGGGGTCTAATATAGGATTCAGTCTGTGTGGGTTTGGCCCAGAGGGCACAGACTGGTAAATATAACATACTTTAAGCCAAGCCCACACAAACTGGATCCTATATTTGACCCATATTATATTCTGCATCAGTGTTGCTTAAAACGTATTTCATTCGTATTACTATTGATATATTCACTCAATTGTCTATGCTCAAATCCACCTACACCAACTCATTTGTGCACTCTCTGGAAAAAGGCTGTCACTATTGCCACACAGCATGGCACTCCACACTCGTCCTGCCTATTTCCATATTTCTATCTCTGTGTCGATTGCACCTCTACACCATATCTATCCTGTCTATACCGATATAGTGATGGCGTTGAGCTGCCATGCTGCAATGTGACAGAGATAAAATTTGGATATAGCAGGATAGGGATGGTGTGAAGTTGCCATACTGCATGTGACACAATCTCTATCCTGCTTACATCCATATCTCGTCTCAGTGTGGAGCTGCCATACTGCTATGTGACAACAGATGGAGATATTATATAGGCAGGATAGAGATGGTGTGGGACTGCCATGCTGCAATGTGACAAAGAGATATAAATTTGGATATAGCAGGATAGGGATTGTGTGGAGCTGCTGTACTGCTAGTGACACAGAGATGGAGATATTGTATATGCAGGATAGAGTGGTGGGGAGCTGCCATGCTGCCCCCATGGGGTAGGTAATAGCCCAGTAGCCCTATTAGGCTATTACCTACCCATGTGCAGTGAGTGCAGTGACAGTGAGACAGAGGGTACAATGTCCCCCCCATGGACTCTCACAAGCAGAAATGGGTTCGTATAACTTACAGTTATTCCCTCCTGCTCTCTATGGAGGATCACAGCACAGAAGAGCTCCAAGTTCAGGCAAGGGGCAGAGGGTGTGGAGCAAGGGGCAGGAGGTGTGGAGCCACATAGAAGGTACTTACTGACCAGTCCTTGGCCTGCAGCAGACACACATCCTGTTTGTCTTCTCTATCTTGGAATGGAGATTTTTTTTTCCCCTTCCTCTCACTCTCTGGACCCCTGGAAATCCGGGCGCCCAACAAGAGTACCCACTTCTCCCCTGATGGCAGCCCTGTTTTAATGTGTTATTATGCAGCAAAAAGAAAAATACTAAGGTTAAGAAGGTTGGAGTTTCCTGTGCGGGTTGGTTTGTCTTGATTTTGTTCTTGTGGACTGGTAGTGGACCAAAAACTTCTTTGTTCTGGATTTTTGGTTGGTGTTATTGTCCATGAACTGTTTTTTTTTTTTTGTAGATGTTTCCGGGGTTGATGGTGATAATGTTGGGGTATACCTACTTTTTAAAGAAGTTCCATGCCGTTTTGGAGGTTTTCGATGGTGTAGGTTCTTTGTCAAATTGCAGTTTAAATGGGAATCCCCATCTGTATTTAATATGTTGTCTATCAGTGCAGCGGTGTGATGGTCGCAGTTTTTTCCTTTGGCTAATGTAGTTCTGAGTATAATTGAAGCTCCTGACCTTTATGGGTTAAATTGTTTTTTTTTTTTCTTGGTCCTGTAAAAGTTTTTTTTTTTTTACCGATAGTAGTGTAGCTTACAATAATGTCCCTGCCCATTGTTTCTAAGGGGGGTTTCGCAAGGGTACTGTGTGCATGATTGCACTCCAGACGGTATTTGGTAGCATAGTATAGTATAGTATTTGAGGTTGAATAAAGACATACGTCCATCCAGTCCAACCCATCTAGCAATATCCTCATTTCCTGCCTAACTGTTGATCCAGAGGAAGGCAAAAAAAACCACCAAATTTTAGAAGGGGGAAAAAATTCCTTCCTGACTCCAAGTGGCAATCGGAAATTTCCCTGGATCAACTCTACTTTATGTATCAATACCAGTACTTGCAACATTCCTTGTTTGCAGAAACTCATCCAGCTTTTTTTTGAAACTGACCAATGAACCTGCCATTACAACGTCCACTGGAAGACAGTTCCATAGCCTTACCGTTCTCACAGTGAAAAACCATTTCCGAGCTTGAAGCCAAACCTTTTTTCTTCAAGTCTTAAGGATGTCCTCGTGTCCTTTGACATGTTCTCTTGGTGAAAAATGCCCCAGATAGTTTATTGTATGGCCCGTTAATGTATTTATACACAGTAATCATATCCCCACGCAAGCGCCTTTTCTCCAGCGTACATAATTGTAACTTTTCCAGTCTCTCTTCATATTCAAGCTCCCCCAATCCCCTTATTAATTTAGTTGCCCTTCTCTGAACCCTTTCCATTTCAAAGATGTTCCTTTTTGTACACAGGATCCAAAATTGCACTGCATATTCCAAATGAGGCCTTACCAATGCTTTGTAAAGAGGGAGAATTACATTTTCCTCCCTTAATCCATACCTCGCTTTATACAAGACAATACCATGCTGGCTCTGGCTGTTGCCGCCTGGCACTGCTTGCTCTACTTTAAGTTTGTTATCCACCAAAACCCAAGATCCCTTTCCAACAGGGATTCACTAACACAGGCCATTTATAGTATAAGTAGCACAAGTATTTTTAAGTCCAAAATGTATCACCTTACATTTATCAACATTGAATTTCATCTGCCACTTAGCAGCCCAATGTGATAATCTATCTAGATCCCCTTGCAACGATTGCACTCCTCTAAGTTTTTAATGGTCGACAAAGATTTGTGTCGTCAGCAAAACACAGAAACCTTGCTGACAATACCCCACTTCCAAATCATTAATAAATAGATTAAATAAAGCGCCCCAACACAGAACCCTGTGGCACCCCACTTAGCACTTTAGTCCATAATGATGAAGCCCCATTAACAACTACTCTCTGCATCCTATTCTTTAACCAATTTTCTATCCATGTACAAATGTGACTCCCCAGACCAACAGACCTTAGCTTATTCATTAGTCGCCTATGGGGGACTGTATCAAAAGCCTTTGCAAAATCCAAGTAAACTACATCTACTGCTATACCAGAGTCTAAATTTCTACTTACTTCCTCATAAAAGCCAAGCAAGTTAGTTTGACAAGATCTATTCCTCCTAAATCCATGCTGGTTACTACTATAATGTCAGTCCTTGAAACATACTCTAGAACATGATCCCTTATTAAACTTTCCAGGATCTTCCCACCACTGAAGTTAAACTTACAGGCCTGTAATTACCGGCTGTGAACGACTACCCTTTTTGAATATTGGAATAACATGCCGCTTTTTCCAATCCAGAGGCACACCACCGGACATGAGGAATCACAAAAATAAGAAACAATGGCCTAGATAAAACTGAACTTAGCTCCCTAAGTACCCTAGGATGTATTTTATCCGGTCCAGGAGATTTACTAATATTAACCTATTTTTCTTTCTGTACCAATATCCTCGGTTAACCAAAGTGAACTTGAATCTTGTATACCTTTATTGCTACTATACTCTATGATATCTGTACTTGGATCTTCTATAGTATACAGAGGGGAAAAAATTATTCAAGACATTTGCTTTATCGCATCCTCGTAACTAACTTATCCCCATTAATTAATGGTGCCACATTCTCAGTCCTCATCTTCTTACTATTAATATACTAAAAAAATGTTTAGCTTAGTGATGCTTTCTTCAGCTATCCTAACTTCATTATTAATTTTAACTAGTTTGATTGCTTTCTTACACTCCTTGTTACAGTTTTTCTACTCCCTAAAGGCCCTTTCCGTTCCCTCGGCCTTAAAGGTTTTAAATGCCTTTTTCTTCCTTACCATTTGCCTCTTTACATCACAGAATTCAGCACATGGGCGCGGATTTATTTTTTTTACATTTATTTCCAAGGGTATAAATTTAGATGTGAACTGGCTTAAAATCCCCTTGAACACAGTCCACTTCGGTTCAGTACCTTTACCTGATAATACATTATCCCAGTTGACATTCTGAAGAGCTGCTTTTAACCTGGGAAAATTTGCTTTCCTGAATAAATGTCTGTTAACCCGCGCACTTTTCCTTTCGATAAAGTCCAAATGCCACTATTTCATGGTCACTATTCCCTAAGCCCCAGTTACCTTAATATAATGCGCTCCACAATGTTAGATATTACCAGATCCAACAGAGCTCCTTTTCTAGTAGGAACCTCAACCACCTGTGAAGAGAAATTATCCTGCAGCAAATTCAGGAACTCATCGCCTTTTTCTGTGATGGCAGTTCCACCACACAATCAATGTCAGGTAATTGAAGTCCCCCATAATGAGCACACTCCCCAAACTTGCAGCCCTTGCCAACTGCATATGAAGTTGACTCACCTCCTCTCTGCTAGCATTTGGCAGCTTATAGCAGACACCAAAAATGACATTACCCCCGGATCCAAAGGTTAAGGGCTCCTCGGATAGGTTGCACACATTTCTTGAGCCCGCCTCCTGTGCTATGGGGATTTCCCTCTCTCGCTCGGTTTTCAGGGTTCTGATGACCCCCAGCTTGTGACTAAGGGGTGGTGGGAGCAAACATCAAATACTGACTTGTGTTTTGGTTTTCTGTAACCTCTACTTCAGTTTGAACCACTTTCCTAACTGTCTACATCACAAGGCATTCCAGAAAGCCGTTTATTGTTTTGTACCTTTCCCTTGTGAAATTAATGTTTTGGTCCCACCGCATTAATGTGCTGTGAAAGACTTGTACTTCCCTTCTGGTTGATTTTAACCCAGGTGTCATCAACATATCTGAACCTGGCTGGGTTCTTATGATGCCCTAAGGTCTTAAGCCGCCTGTTTTCTCACCTCCCCCATGTAACGTTGGCCACAATAGTTAAACTGGAGATCCCTAGCACATCCCTGTTTTTGCTTAGAACTTCCCTCGTATTTGAATAGAGTTGGTATTCGGCACAAGTCCACTTCGATCAAACAGGAGGAATGGTGATATTGCACATTCTTTCTTTTGTCTCAAGCAGCTGAGCCCTCGGCCCAGGCGCGTAGAATGTAGGGCCAAGGTCCTTGTCACATGGGCTTGAATTTTTGCCTCACCCCTAACAGCCATCCCGTGTGTGGTGATATTATAGCAGCCACAGAAGCCTCTTCACCAAAGTAATAAGGTATCACAGAGTGAGGCAAGAACACTTCGCCTTAAGTATCTGCACCTTGCCAGGCTAAAACTCCTTCATCTAACCGACACACAGGAAGAGAGCCTTACACAACATCCCTCCAGAAAGATTCCATATCACCATTCTATACCGGCAGACAAGGGAGATGCACAGTGTACCAACACCTCATGACTACCCAATGATAGGTGACCATGCCTCCGTGTCCGATACACAACCTATGAGGCTTTAACAAGGGATTCCCCCACCGTTACAAGAAAAAGTCATATGACTTACTACAACAGCGTTCAAAGGATAAAAGCCATGACCGGCAATGTACTCATCGCCTCTCCCTGGTGAGGACACATCCATGCCATCATATGACTCCCAAGATACATAAGGACGGGCGCCCCATAAGGACCTATAGTCATGCAGCATCACACTCGTAAATACAATGTGGCAAATTCTAGCTACCATCTAGGACCTTTGGTGGGAAGTTCTACACTCACACTCCGAACTGCTCAGGAATTTCACCATTACCAACGATTGAAGATAATAGTACTCGGTGTAGAATGAACCCTGGTGTCCTATGATTGACACTCTCCGTTCACTTGTTAATCCCCCAAGGAGGCGTGTTGACTGGTGATGAAACGGCTGGCCAACAGCACTCTGCCAGTCAGAACTGATCTCACCCAGAAACAGTTGTGTTCCTTTGTTTGGACTTGTGCTGAATATCCACTATTCAATACCCGGGATAATTTCTATAGTCCAAAAACACCTGGATGTTGCTTGGTGATCTCCAGTTCACCTATATGTGGCCAACCTTTTAACATGGCAGAAGGTAGAAACACATCGGCGCTAATACCTTTAAGGGCATGAGCACCCAGCCACTGTTCAGATATGTTGAACACCTGGTTAAATCCACCGAATGAAGTACATCGCTTTTCACAGAACACATTAAATGGCGGGTGGACCAAACAGTTATTTCACAAGGGAAAGGTACAAAACACAACTGGCTTCTTGGCTGCTTGGTAGAAGTTAAGGAAAGTGGTAAACGTAAGTATAGGTTTCCAGAAAACCAACACCACAGATCAGTATTTGATGTTTGACTCCCCCACCCCTTTAGATCACAGCTGGTGTCATCAAACCTACTGCAACACGAAGCCGAGGAACATCCCCACTAGCCACAGAGGCGAAGGCTAAGATAAATGAAACATCTCAAGGAGCCTTAAACTTGTGGAATCCACTGGGCCTTTGTCAAAAGAAGTAAAGGAAAGAAAAGAACACGAATACCAACAGTGAAGGGGAAAGCAAGACAGGAGGAAGAACATGGTCATCGCCATATGGTAGCGGTTCTCCCGAGAATTAGAAGAATTTTCAAAAAAACTTCGTATCCCTTGTGGCTTTAAACCGAAACAATCACACATGAGGCAGCAATTGGTACTCCGAAAGACCCATACCAAACACACCAAAAAACGACATTCATATATCAGTGCAGTGCAGTGAAAAGCTCTGATTTGTATGTGGTGGGCAGACCCAACAGACCACTGCATCAAACGTATGGCCCAGCACGAAGAGCCAATTCCTCCGGGTCAGGACTCAGTCCGTGTTCTGCTCTAAGGATAAGGACATACTTAGATTGTATGTATACATACTGGCGACGAACGTACTGGTTCAAGCAGAGGTGTTTTTAGAGGAGCCATTTCATGTGACAATACAGAAACACAGCCTAAGAGTAGGTGGGGGTTCGGACCCAACTGTCTGCCAGTACAATGCTGTTTTAAAAACACCTTCTCTGGGCGTTCCTATAACCCTCTTAGCCACTATCTAATCACATATACAACACCCCCGCATCCGCAACCTACACCTGGCTGTGATATGCTAATGGATTTTTCCAGCGTACACTAATTGCCACAGATTCTTGTACAAGCATTCTTCAATTGAGAAAGCCAGTCGGATGACTAGCGAAACGTCTTTAAGGAACTACATTTCAGTCCAGTTGATCTAATTGAATACAACATATATGTAGTGTACGTATATTCATATCTGTGTATCGTACTACATGTAATCTAGTAGTCTGTCTACCTGTCCGTATGTTGTCCCTGTCTCTCGTCTCGTCCCTACAGCTGTCGTGTTCTCTCGATCCTCGTCTCCTGTCGCCTCGTTCCTTCGTCGTCGTCTCAGTCGTCGGTACTCTCCCTGTCGTCTCGTCTCCTGTCGTTCGTCTCCCTGTCGATCTCGTCTCCGTTCTGCGTCTCTCGTTCCTGTCGTGTCTCGTATCTCCCGATTCTCCATCTCATGTCGTCTCGTACTCGTCTCCTGTTCGTCTAGTCGTCTCCTCGTCTCCGTCTCGTCTCCTTCGTCCGTCTCCCTTCTCTCGTTCTGTCTCCTTGTCGTCTCTCTCCGTCTCCCTATTCGATCGTCTCTCGTCCGTCGTCTCGTCTCTGTCTCGTCTCGTCTCTGCCTCGTCTCCTGTCGTCATCCTTCCTCTACGTCTCTTCCTCTGTCGTCTCGGTCGCAGTCCTGTCTCCTGCGTCTCGTCTCTCGTCTCTCGTCCCGTCCTTCGTCTCGTCTCGTCGCTACGTCTCCGTCTCTCGTCTCGTCGTCCTGTCCGTCCGTCTCGTCCTCGCTCGTCGTCCGTCTGCCTGTCGTCTGCGTCTCTTCTCCTGTCCTTCGTCTCGTCTCCTGTCGTCCTCGTTCTCCTGTCGTCTCGTCAGTTCTTACGATCTCTCTGCCTGTCTCTACTGTTCTCGCTGTGGGGTCCTGTGTGCGCTCGTCCCCTTCGTCCGATTCTCGTCCGCGTCTCATCCGATCTCCTGTCTCTCTCGTCTCTGTCGTCTGTCATCCTGTCGTCTCAGTCTCGTCTCACGTCGTCGTCTCCATGTCGTCTCCGTCTCCTGTCCGTCTCGGCTCTCGTCCTGGCGTGTGTCCCTCAGTCCTCTTAGTTCCTGTTACTGTCGTCCTGTCGATCGTACTCCGTCCGTCTCGTCTCCTGTAGTCTCGTCTCGCTCTCCTTCGTCTGTCTCCGTCTTCTCTCATCCCTTGTCGTCTCGTCTCCTTCGTCTCCCATCTCGTCTCCTGCGTGCTCGCTCTCGTCTCCTGTCTCTCGTCTTTCTCCTCGTCGTTCTCTGTCCGTCTCGTTCTCTGTTCACTCTCCTGTCGTCTACTTCCCTCCGTTCGTCCCGTCTCCTCCTCGCTCCGTCTCTCGTCTCGTCTCCGTCGTCTCGCTCGTCGCTGTCGTCCGCTCCTCCTCGTCGTTCGTCTCGTCTCGTCTCGTCTCCTGTACCGTCTCGTCTTCTCTGTGTCTACTGTCCGTCTCGTTCTGTCGGCTCGTCCGCCTCTCTTCTCCGTCTCTGTCTCGTTCTTCCTGCTCGCTTCTCCGTAGTCTCGTTCCCTCCGTCGTCTCCGTCTCCCTGCGTCGCCTCTGTCTCTGTCGTGCTGTCTCGTCTCCTGTCGTGCTCGGTCTCGTCTCATCTCCTGTCGTGTCTCTCGTCTCGTCTCGGTGTCTCGTCTCGTCTCCTGTCGTCTATGTCCATCGTCTCATGTCGTCCATTCTCTCGTCTCCCTGTCGTCGTCTCGCTTCGTCTCTGTCGTCTCGTCTCGTCTCCTGTCGCTCTACCTCCGTCGTCTCGTCGCGTCTCACTCGTCTCACGCTCTCGTCGCTGTCTCATCAGTCTCTTCTCGTCGTCCTCGTCTCGTCTCTGGTCTCTTCTCTCTACTTCATCCGTCTCTCTCGTCGTCCTGTCTCCTTGTCTGTCTCCAGTCTCCCGTTCTCTTGTCTCATCTCCTGTCCGTCTCGTACTCGTCTCCTGTCTCTCTCTCGTCCTCGTCCCTGCCGTGCCTGTATGTCTCCTGTCGTCTACGTCTCGTCTCCTGTTGCGTCTCGTCTCGTCTCCTGTCGTCTCGTCTCTCTTGTCGTCTCGTCCCTTCTCTTCGTTCGGTCTAGTCTCGCCTCCTGATCGTCTCGTCTCCTCCCTCTCGCGTCTGTCTCGTCTCCTTCGTCCGTCTCGTCTCGTCTCTGTCGTTGCCCTTACGTCTCGTCTCGGTCTCTGTCTCTCGTCTCCGATCTCTCTCTCTAGTCCGTCGCTCAGTCCTCTTCTGTCCACGGCTCATCGCGTCCGTGCTCCTTCTCTCTGTCGTCGTACTCTCTCGTCTTCTCTGCCTTCGTCGTCTACTCTCCGTCTCGTCTCCTTTCTTCTCCGTCGTGTCGTCCTCGTGCTACCCTGTCGTACTCGTTCCTCCGTCCCGTCTCCTGTCGTCCTCGTCTCCTGTGTCTGTCCGTCTCTGTGTTCGTCTCATGTCTCTCCGTCCTGCCCTGTCTCGTCTCCTCTTCCTGTCTCTTCTCGTCCCTGCTCTCCTGCTCTCGTCTCCTCTCCCTGTCGTCTCGTCTCGTCTCGCTACTCCTGTCCGTCTCTTCTGCGCTCTCGATCCGTCTCTACGTCCTCCTGTCCGTCTCGTCTCGTCCTCATCATGCCGTCTCGTCGCCTCTCCTGTCTCCGTTCGTCTCGTCTGCCCTGCTTCTCGTCTATCTCGTCCTGTCCCGGTCTCTTCCGTCTCCTGTTCGCTAGTCTCTCTGTCTCGCCCTCTCGTCTCGTCTCGTCTCCTCGTCCGTCTCCTCTGTCGTCTCGTCTCTGTCCTCCCTGTCGTCCGTTACGTCTGTCTCCTGTCGTCCCGTCTCCTGGTCGTACTCGTTCTCGTCGTCGTCTCGTCTCGTCTCCTCTCAGTCTCCTTCGCTCTCTTGTCGTCTCGTCTCGTCCTCTGTCGTTCTATCTCGTGTCATCCCGTCTCGTCGCTCTCGTCGTGCTATCGTCCTCGTCTCGTCTCCCTGTCGTCTCTCTCTCCTGTCGTCCTCAGCTCGCTCGTCTACCTGCGTTCTCGTCTCTCCTGGTTCGTCAGTCTCTCCGTCCCGTCTCGTCTCGTCTGTCTACTCCGTCTCCTGTATGTCCCGTTCCTCCTGTCTTCTCCCGTCTCCTGTCGTCTCGTTTCCTCTCCTGTCTCTCGTCTCCTGTCGTCTCGTCTCGCGTCCTCCTGTGTCCGTGACGTCTCGTCTGTCGTTCACTCCTGTGCGTCTCTGTCTCGTCTCGTCTCCGTGTCGTCCGTCATCGTCTCGCTCTTCCGTCTCGTTCTCCTGTCCTCCTCGTCGCGCTTCTCTGTCTGTACTCAGTCTACTGTCGTCTCCGTCGTCTCAGTCTCCTGTCTCTGCTCGATCTCCTCGTACCCGTCATTCTGTCTACGTCTCGCTCGGTCGTCTACGTCTCCTGGTCGCGTCTACCCGTCTTCTCTGTCGTACTCGTCCTCGTCTCTCTGCGTCTCACGCGGCTTCCGTCCTCTCCTGTCTGCGTCTCCTGCTGTCTCGTCTCGGTCTCGTCTAGTCGTCTCGTCTCGTCTCCTGTCCGTCTCGTCTGTCCTCCTGTCGTCTCGTCTCCTGGCGTCTCGTCTCCTGTCATCTCGTCTATTCTCCTGTCGTCTCGTCTCCGATGTCTCTTGTCTTCTCGTCATCGTCTCCTGTCGTCTCGTCCGTGTCGTCTCTGTTGTCTAGTCTCACGTCTCGTCTCCTGTCGTCTCGTCTACGTCTCCTGTCGTTCGTCATGTCCGTTCTGTCCGTCTCGTCTCGTCTCGTTGCGTCCGTCTCGTCCCTCCCCTGTCGTCTCGTCTCCTGTCTTCTCCGTCGCGTCTCCTGTAGTCCTCGTCTCCAGTCGTCTCCGTCTCCTGTTCGTCTCAGTCTCACTGTCCGTCTCTCTCGTCTACTTTTCGTCCTCTCCCTGTACGTGCCTCGGCGTCTCGTCTCGTTCTCGGGGGCCTTGTTCAGTCGCTCTCGTCCTTTCAGTCTGGTCCTCTGTAGTCCGGTCTACTGTCCGTCTCTCTCGTTCTCCTGTCGTCATCCGTCCTCCTGTCGTCCTCGTTCGTCTCCTTCGATCTCGTCTCCGTCTCCTGTCCGTCTCGTCTCCTGTCGTTTTCTCGTCTCGTCTCGTCCTCCTGTCGTCTCCGTCTCGTCCCTGTCCGTCTCGTTCCTCGTCTCGTCTCCTGGTCGTCTCGTCCCCTGTCGTCCTCGTCTCGTCTCCTGTCGTCTCGTCTCGTCTCGCTTTCGTCTCGTTCCTGTCGTCTCGTCGCCTGTCGTCTCGCTCCGTCTCCTGTCGTCTCGTCTCCTCCTCGTCTCTGCGTCTCGTCTCGTCTCCCCTGTCGCTCAGTCTCGTGTCGTCTCTCTGTTTTGTCTGTCTCGTCTCCCTGTCGTCTCCAGTCTCGTCTCCTGTCGTCTCCGTCTCGTCTCGTCCCTGTCCGTCTCGTCTCCGTCATCCTTGCCGTCTCGTCTCGTCTCCTGTCGTCTCGTCTCCTGGTCGTCTCTTCTCCGTCTCCTTTCGTCCATCCGTCTACGTCGTCTCGTTCCTCGTATTCTCGTCTCCTGTCGTCTCGTCTCGTCTCTGTCGTCTGTCTCCTGTCGTCTCGTCTCGTCTCGTCTTGTCGTCTCCTTCTCAGTCTCCTTTCGTACGTCTCCCCCGTTTGTATTTTTTTTTCGTCTCTTCTCCTGATCGTCTAGTCTCGTCTCCGTCTCCTGTCGTCTGTCCTCCTGTCTCCGTCTGTCTCCTGTCGTCTCGTCCCTCGTCTCACTGTCGTCTCGTCTCCTGTCTCTGTCTCGTCTCGTCGCCCTGTCCGTCGCGTTCGTCTCCTGTCGTCTCGTCTCTCTCGTCTCCTGTCGTCTCTCTCACTGTCAGCTCGCGTCTCGTCGCACCTCATCAGTCTCGTCTCGTGTCCGTCTCTCTCGTCTCCTCTCGTCTCGTCCCTGTCGTCTCTCTCGTCTCCGTCGTCTCGTCCTCCTGTCTTCACGTCTCGTCTCCTGTCCGTCTAGTCTGGTCTCCTGTCGTCTCTTCTCGTCCTCTTTCCTTCCTGCCGTCTAGTATCAGTCTCCATGCAGTATAGTATAATGTAGTATAGTATAATGTAGTATATAGTATAGTATACTAGTTATGTACTCGTTGAGGTTGAACTAAAGACAACGTCCGATCCAGTCCACCCATCTAGCAATATCCTCATGTTCCTGTCTTACTGTTGATCCAGAGGAAGGCAAAAAAAAGCCCCCAACCAATTTATGAAGAGGGAAAAAATCCTTCCTGACTCCAGTGGCAATGGAAACTTTCGCTGGATCAACTCTACTTATGTATCAATACCAGTAACTTGTACATTCCTTGTTTGCAGAAACTCATCCAGCTTTTTATTAAACTGACCAATGAACCTCCAATAACAACGTCCACTGGAAGACAGTCCAGCTTTACCGTTCTCACAGTGACAAACCCTTTCCCAACTTACTATTATCATACCAGTAACTTAACATTCCTTGTTTGTAGAAACTCATCCCGCTTTTTTATTAAACTGACCAATGAACCTTGCCATAACAACGTCCACTGGAAGACAGTTCCATAGCTTTACCATTCTCACAGTGACAAACCCTTTCCCAACTCTACTTTATGTATCAATACCAGTAACTTGTAACATTCTTGTTTGTAGAAACTCATCCAGCTTTTTTATAAACTGGACCAATAACCTGCATAACAACGTCATGGAAGACAGTTTCCATAGCTTTACCGTTCTCACAGTGACAAACCCTTTCCCACTCTACTTTATGTATCAATACCAGTAACTTGTAACATTCCTGTTTTGTAGAAAACTCATCCAGCTTTTTATTAAACGACCAATGACCTGCCATACACGTCCACTGGAAGACAGTTCCATATCTTTACCGTCTCACAGTGAACAAACCTTTCCCAACTCTACTTATGTATCAATACCAGTAACTTGTAACATTCCTTGTTTGCAGAAAACTATCCAGCTTTTTATTAAACTGACCAATGACCCTGCCATAACAACGTCCACTGGAAGACAGTTCCATAGCTTTACCGTTCTCCACAGTGACAAAACCCTTTCCCAACTCTACTTTATGTATCAATACCAGTAACTTGTAACATTCCTTGTTTGCAGAAACCATCCAGCTTTTATTAACTGAATCTGAACTTGCCATAACAACGTCCACTGGAAGACAGTTCCATAGCTTTAATTCTCACGTGAAAAAAACCCTTTTCCCAACTTGGACGCCTAAACCTTTTTTCTTCAAGTCTAAGGGATGTCCTCGTGTCCTCTGACATGTTCTATTGTGAACAATGCCCCAGATAGTTTATTTGTATGGCCCGTTAATGTATTTATACACAATAATCATATCCCCACCAAGCGCCTTTTTCTCCAGCGTACATAATTGTAACTTTTCAGTCCTCTTCATATTCAAGCTCCCCCAATCCCCTTATTAATTTAGTTGCCCTTCTCTGAACCCTTTCCATTTCAAAGTTCCTTTTTGTACACAGGATTCCAACAATTGCACTGCATATTCCAAATGAGGCCTACCAATGCTTTGTAAAGAGGGAGAAATTACATTTTCCTCCCTTGAATCATACCTCTCTTTATACAAGACAATACCATGCTTGCTCTGGCTGTTGCCGCCTGGCACTGCTTGCTACCTTTAAGTTTGTTTCCACCAAAACTCAAGATCCTTTCCAACGGGATTCACTTAACACCGACCATTTATAGTATAAGTAAGCACAAGGATTTTTAAGTCCAAAAGGCACAAATTACATTTACAAACATTGAATTTCACCTGCCACTTAGCAGCCCAATGTGACAATCTATCTAGATCACCTGCAACGATTGCACATCCTCTGAAGTTTTTTAATGGTCGACAAAGTTTTGTGTCGTCGGGAAAACACGGAAACCTTCTGAAATACCCACTTCCAAACATTTAATAAATAGTTAAATAGAAGCGGCCCCAACACAAACCCTGTGGTACCCCCTTAGTACTTTAGTCCATAATGATGAAGCCCCATAACAACTACTCTCTGCATCATTCATTAACCAATTTTCTATCCATGTACATGTGACTCCCCAGACCAACAGCCCTTAGCTTATTCATTAGTCACCTATGGGGGACTGTATCAAAAGCCTTTGCAAAATCCAAGTAAACAACATCTACTGCTATACCAGATCTAAATTCTACTTACTTCTCTCATAAAAGCCAAGCAAGTTAGTTTGACAGATCTATTCCTCCTAAACTCCATGCTGGTTTACTACTTATATGTCATGTCCTTGAAACATACTCTGAACATGTTCCCTTATTAAAATTTCCAGGATCTTCCCCACCCCTGAAGTTAACTTACAGGCCTGTAATTACCACCCGGTGTGAACGACTACCCTTTTGAATATTGGAATACATCAGCCTTTTTCCAATCAGAGGCACACCACCGGACAGAGGGAATCACAAAATAAGACAATGGCCTAGATAAAACTGACTTAGCTCTCTAAGTACCCTAGGATGTATTTATATCCGGTCCAGGAGATTTACTAATATTAACCTTATTTAGTTCTTTCTGTACCATATCCTCGGTTAACCAAAGTGAACTTGAATCTTGTATACCTTTATTGCTTCTATACTCCTATGATATCTGTACTTGGATCTTCTATATGTATCAAGGGGAAAAAAATTATTTAAGACATTTGCTTTATCGCCATCCTCTGTAACTAACTTTCCCCATTAATTAATGGTGCCACTTCTCATCCTCATCTTCTTACTATTAATATACTTAAAAAAATGTTTGGCTGCACAAGAGGGGCCGTGGTACAACCCCTACATGGTGCTTGCCCTGCAGAACCATCTGTTTCAAGGTCCCAGTCCTCGTACACAAGTTCCTTATGATATTCCACCATTTACCAAAGCTATAGAACAAGTCTGAGGTCTGGTTTTCTGTAAACAACCAATTTAAAGGGGAATTGATATTTCAATTTAAAGGGGAATTGATTTTTTTTTTACCTTTTTTCAACAGCAAAACATTTCGAGGCCAGAGATCAAACCCCCTGTGTTCTCCAGAGTTAAAGTGACAGACTATTCCTTCGGCTGGTAAGCATGAGAGTGCTGGGCCATACTGTATGTAGACATCTATCCACCTTTTCAAGGAACCAGTCATTAGTAGGATTCCTTTGGACTGGGATTGCTGGGAAATAACCCAAGTTGTATTACATGCTACGGTAAAGGGAGGTGGTAATTAAAATCTGGTGTGATGTGTTGGCAATACATCATTATTGGTTACTATTGGCTTACTGAAGGAGGCTAATGAAACCTTATTTAGTCCTGAGTTTTTGCAAACTGAACTGTAAATCGAGGAAAGTCGATTTCTTAAAATAACTTAAATTTGATTTTTTTTTTAAGGGCCCGCTAACTGTGTTCTCTGCCAAGCACAAGTGGCAGCCCCCAAGAACTTCTATCTTGATAAAGGAGATGATGGCTTTGGGTTCACCGTAAGGGAGTGCTCCGGTCCTCATCGGCTGGAGTCGTTCCTGTGGTTGTGCTGCAGTAAGTGCAGTTATAATGCAAGGTGCAGTTGTGGTCAATGTGCTGGGTCAATGTGTTAAGGTGCAGTGTGGTCAATGTGCTGAAGGTGCAGTGTGGTCAATGTGCTGAAGGTGCAGTGTGGTCAATGTGCTGAAGGTGCAGTGTGGTCAATGTGCTGAAGGTGCAGTGTGGTCAATGTGCTGAAGGTGCAGTTGTGGTCAATGTGTGCTGAAGGTGCAGTGTGGTCAATGTACAGTAGGTACAGTTGGGTCAATGTACATAGGTGCAGTGGGTCAAGGTACAGTGGGTGCAATAGGGTCATGCACAGTGGGTGCATGTGGTCAGTGCACTGCAGGTGCGGTTGTGGTCAGTGCAATGTAGGGTCAATGTAGTAGAGTCAATGTACAGTTCGGTGCAGTGTGGTCAATGTACAGTAGAGTTAATGTACATTCGGTGCAGTGTGGTCAATGTACAGTAGAGTTAATGTACAGTCGGTGCAGTGTGGTCAATGTACAGTAGAGTTAATGTACAGTCGGGTGCAGTGTGGTCAATGTACAGTAGAGTTAATGTACAGTCGGTGCAGTGTGGTCAATGTACAGATAGTTAATGTACAGTCGGTGCAGTGTGGTCATGTACAGTAGTTAATGTACAGTCTGTGCAGTGTGGTCAATGTACATAGAGTTAATGTACAGTCGGTGCAGTGTGGTCAATGTACAGTAGAGTTAATGTACAGTCGGTGCGTGTGGTCATTCAGTAGAGTTAATGTACAGTCGGTGCAGTGTGGTCAATGTACAGTAGAGTTAATGTACAGTCGGTGCAGTGTGGTCAATGTACAGTGGTGAAGTCGGGTCAATATACAATGCATGTGTGCCATACAAACACATACAGTATTTAGTTTTAAGGGCTCTCAATGTCCCTTTAAATCCGAAATCCTCTGTAAACTGCTGGTAGATCTTTCACAATTTAGTAATAATAAATCCCTAATCTACTTCTTGTCCAATCCGTAACATGCACAATACGTGCACTGTGTTATATTCAATGTAAACACGACGAAAAGTATCGTAGCCTCATCTAATGTCTCTGCCCATTTAAAGGACACATCTCCTATTTAATAGTATAACGTGTGATGGTCGTCCTGATAGATTTTAAATGCACGGTATTAATATTGACAGGTGAATTGTAACTTTCCGTGATTCACGGAAGCGGCGTGACGGAAAATTCCTACATTGTGTCTGTGAGTGGGCAGGCCTGTCGCTGGGCCAAACACGGAGAGGTGGTACAGATGCTAAAAGACGCCGGCCCTGGGGTGGATATAGACGTGGTGGTTTTCCAAAACCCAGATACCCGAATACGGTAAATACCAGCTTGTATCTATTATTTCATTCCATTAGAATGTGGATGGTATTAAAGGAGAAGTTCACCCTAGAACACATTTTCCCCTGACCTATAAGCCATAAAATGACCTTTGGCCTTGACCTTTATTTCCCTGGACTGTGTTTATCACTAGGGGGAGCTATTTTGTGTTTGTCTGTCTGTTATAAGATATAACAGTGGTAGCCAACAGCCAATCCCTCTGGTGCAGGGCAACATTGGCCAGATGTAAGTACTGAGCCTGTGATGAATTATATTGCAGAATGTCCATAGTTCCTGCTGCAGTAGTTTGAGTGACATCACCTGACATGCTCCTCCCCCATGCTCCACCCCCACCAAACCTTGACCTCGCAAGGTTTAAATGTTTCTGTGAGGTCTGTAAATATACTTACCAACCCCTTGTTCCCTCGCCTGTCTTCTGCTGCTGCTCCGTGGCTTTTCTGTGCATGGCAGCAGCAGAAGGGGCTGGACCGGCAGCGGCATCAGTGATTGGCTGAGACATTGTAACAATTACCCAGTGTAGATTTGGCTGACCATGCAGGAAATGTTATAACTATTTGTTATCCTGTTTTTTAATATTTACCAGTTTTGTTTTAAAACCATTATTTTACTGAAGGGCTTTTATTCTCTTGAAGGTGGCAGATAAGAGATCCTCTATGTTAACATCGCGTGACTTATTCAAGGCAATAAGGAGAACAACAAAAAGTCCATATTGAGCAGCAAGAGTGCCAGCGCCCTACGTGTGTAGCAAGAGAGCAATCGAGCAGGAGGAATCCAAGCAGCAACACATTCCACCTCCCATTCAGCGCAGTGCACCCAGCGAGTCCTTGTACTGAGAGCTTGCTGGACACTGTAGGGACTGAGCAAGTCACGGTTTGTGTGCACATGGGGGGGGGGGGTAACGTGGCACTGCCGTGCCTTGGCTTTGCATTGCCTGTGAACTTATTGTTCCCTTGAACCCCTGGTATTTCATCAGAGAAAAAACCTCTATATCTACTGCCTGTGGCTTCCAAACAGCACAAAACTGCCCTTGGTCCGGCCGTGTCTATTGGGAATACCTGTGGGTACAGAGGTCCTTGTATTCCTGCACATTTCCTATAGCGCGCTGCCAGCATATGGCTCTCCGCAGGTTCCGTTCTCTTTTTACTGCCTGTGATTGGTTGGTGGATTGGGTTTTCTCTCTCTGGGTTGACCAAGCCCTGTGAACTTACCTGCCTATGGTCTTTAAGTGGCCTGCACTGTGCAAAGGGAAAACTCACGCTTATAGCAGACACCAAAAATGACATTACCCCCTTTCCTGTTGCCTAATTCCACCCATATTGCCTCCACTTTATCATCCATATCACCAGCTATCTCTTCTTTTAAATTTGGCTTCAATTCTTTTTTAACATATACACATACTCCTCCCCCTTTCCTTTTTTTTCTGTCCTGCCTAAACAAGGCATATCCTTCTATATTTACAGCCCAGTCGTGAGAACTGTTCAACCACGTTTCTGCTATACCTATTACATCATACTTTTCATTCAATGCCATCATTTCCAATTCACCCATTTTGTCAGCCAGGCTTCTCACATTTGCAAACATACATTTTAGATTATGATCCTGTAATTTATTCGTACACTTTGAACAGCATGTTGTAAAAGATTTCTCTCACCACCTCTGGAGTGTCGGTATGCGACTCAGGGACACCTCTAATTTGCATCTAAGTTTTTTAGATGCAAATTAAAAAAATTCTTCATCTTTTTTCTAGATCTTCAATTTGCACTGCTAACTTGTCATTGCGTTCCTACAACATCAGTATGACCCCTCTACACACAGGCTTGTGTCTCTTGGGTGTCCAGGAAAACTCGGAGTGGTCGGAATCACAACTTAAAATGTTAAGAGTCGTTAATGCTCGCCAGGAGACTGGTAATTCTAACCTGGATGAGCCCCCATTCACCCAAAGCTAGAAAATGGGTGAACCTCGTCACAAACACTTTGTCTTATAACAGCATAATATACAAAAATAGAGGTAAACTGAATAAATTTACAGCACTATGGATTCCTTGGTATGACTCACTCAACACCCACTTCAATCTGTATTGGTTAAGCAATAAATGTAAAAACATCTTCACAACCACTTTTAGGCATGTTGTCATGACCACCACTAACTCAAACTCCTCCCTCCTACTATTCTATTCTCTACGGCTTTGAATCCATCTTGTGTGATTGTATTAAATGTACATTTAAAAGTTAATTATAAAACAAAATTTAATTGTTTAAATGTTTACCATATAAATGTTACCGAAACACATACTTGTATCCATGGTATAACACAGTGATGGCAAACCTTTTAGAGACCAAGTGCCAAAATTGCAAACCAAAATCCAATTATTTGTTGCAAAGTGCCAATACGACAATTTAACCTGAATACTTAGTTTTACTTTAGAAAAAAAACCTCAAACAGATAGACACAGACAGAAACAGTAAATATTGACCTAAACAGTAGCACGATGTAGCACAAAATCAGGTGTTTCGCTTGTGTATGACTAACAAAGTGATGTTTTAAACCTATTTACAGTGAATTGCGTGGTTCTGTAACTTTCAGATTTATTGAGACCAGTGGTAGTGTGCTCTGTTTAACTGAGTTTGGTGTATCAAATTTTAGTGCCGAGGTAAAGGGCCAGGGGTTGATGCACCCGAGTCATGGAATACCAGATAGAGACAGCAGTACATTAAACTGAGTAAGTTGGGATTCCTCACTCCATTAGCATGCTGTGGCAGCTACATGACAGAGAAAGACAGAGAGCTCATGTGCAGCAGTTTCACGCAAGCGCACATGGAATCGCATGCGATTTCATGTGTGATTTTGTTGCGTTTGCGCATGCGTTTTTTCCATTAAGTATTGGAAAACACATGCGATTGCGATATAAAATGCAGAACGCAAATCGCATTCGCACCCTAAAATGCGCAGTTTTGGTGTGTTGACCCGTTTTCAATGATCTGAAAAAAACACAAGCGCACAAAAAATGCAGTGTGGCCTAGCCCTTACTGCACCTCCCCTTCCTTGTGTTTTGGAATGGGCAGAAGCCAAGAGAGAGAGAAAGACTGATGTTTATGTGACCTCTCTCTGCTACAGACAGCCACTACACTTTCTCAAGCGCTGGATTGCAGTAAGGGGAGCAGACCAAGCATTCTATTAAAAAAAACTGTGATGTATGTATGTGTAGCGATAACTGGGAAAGAACGGAGCACTCCTGGGAATCTTGCAAATATCAAAAACTTTATTCCATACGCGTAGGTCGACGCGTTTCGGCCCGTACACAGGCCGCTCTTGAGAACGGCCTGTGTACGGGCCGAAACGCGTCGACCTACGCGTATGGAATAAAGTTTTTGATATTTGCAAGATTCCCAGGAGTGCTCCGTTCTTTCCCAGTTATCGCTATGTTTCACACTAACAGCGGAAGCACCCGGGCAGTTGACCATTGCAGTTGAGGAGTGCCGCTCTACCTTCGTTATCATATATGTATGTATGTATGTATGTATGTATGTATGTATGTATGTATATGTTTATTTATATAGCGCCACTAGGGGACGTAGCGCTGTACAATATTGAATACAAACAGTTGTACAAGGTGGGCAGTATATAAATACATAAATATATAAATAAGTATGAGCATCATGAAATATACAAGTGCTTGTAACATGAGGAAAGAGGTCCCTGCCTAATTAGGTGGGTAACATACACATACATAGGAAAGGGTGGAAGTAATAACTGGTACAGTATCAACAGTCCTATGCTGGTGATAGTCCTTGTTTTTGTGGTGTTTTTTGTTCCGGAGGTCCAAAGCTCTGCCTCTGTTTCAGAGTCGGGAGTAGGCCCAGGTCCGCGTCGGAAGGATTGCAGAGACTTGACAAAGACGCCCCTTCTGAAGGGCTGATTTGACAGTGTCTGGTGAACTGGAGGGCTGACCTAACAGTGTCTGGTGAACTGGAGGGCTGACCTAACAGTGTCTGGTGAACTGGAGGGCTGACCTAACAGTGTCTGGTGAACTGGAGGGCTGACCTAATAGTGTCAAGTGAACTGGAAGGCTGACCTGACAGTGTCTGGTGAACTGGAGGGTCAGCCCTCCATTTCATCAGACACAGTTAAGTCAGTCCTCCAGCTACTGTTAAGTAAATACTGTCAGGTGACCTGGAGGACACCTGTCCAGTGTCTGGTGAACTGGAGGTCTGACCAAACAGTGTCTGGTGAACTGGAGGTCTGACCAAACAGTGTCTGGTGAACTGGAGGGCTGACCTAACAGCGTCTGGTGAACTGGAGGGCTGACCTAACAGCGTCTGATGAACTGGAGAGCTAACCTTACAGTGCATGATGAAATGGAGGGATGACTAAACAGTGTCTACTGAACTGGAGGGCTGAGCCTGGAAGGTTCAGCAGCCACTGTATGGTCAGCCCTCCATTTAACATTTCACCAGCCACTGTTAAGTAAACACTGGCAAGTGACTGGGAGGGCTGACCTAATAGTGTCAAGTGAACTGGAAGGCTGACCTGACAGTGTCTGGTGAACTGGAGGGTCAGCCCTCCATTTCATCAGACACAGTTAAGTCAGTCCTCCAGCTACTGTTAAGTAAATACTGTCAGGTGACCTGGAGGACACCTGTCCAGTGTCTGGTGACCTGGAGGTTCTGACCAAACAGTGTCTGGTGACCTGGAGGTTCTGACCAAACAGTGTCTGGTGACCTGGAGGTTCTGACCAAACAGTGTCTGGTGACCTGGAGGTTCTGACCAAACAGTGTCTGGTGACCTGGAGGTTCTGACCAAACAGTGTCTGGTGACTGGAGGTTTCGGACCAAACAGTGTCTGGTGACCGGGAGGTCTGACCAAACAGTGTCTGGTGACCTGGAGGTCTGACCAAACAGTGTCTGGTGACCTGGAGGTCTGACCAAACAGTGTCTGGTGACCTGGAGGTCTGACCAAACAGTGTCTGGTGACCTGGAGGTCTGACCAAACAGTGTCTGGTGACCTGGATCTGACCAAACAGTGTCTGGTGAACTGGAGGTCTGACCAAACAGTGTCTGGTGAACTGGAGGTCTGACCAAACAGTGTCTGGTGAACTGGAGGTCTGACCAAACAGTGTCTAGTGAACTGGAGGTCTGACCAAACAGTGTCTGTGGGACTAGAGGCCTGCACTAATAGTGTCTGCTGAACTGGAAGATGCTGCTTCAAAAAAAACTATTGTCATTTTTATTCTTACCTATGCCCCTCCAGAGCCTACCTTTGAACATTCAAAGATGCTGACATCTTGTTTATCTGTAGATGAATGGTTTTCTCCGCCCCTACGATTTGCAGATACTTCCTGATTGGTTAGCCTCATTTGGTAAGTCCTGTGCGCTCCGTGTGTCATGCGCCCATGCGGTGGACGTGTGCGCAAAGGGCTTACCAAATGAAAACCATTCATCTACAGATAAACAAGATGTCAGCAACTTTGAATCTTCAAAGGAAGGCTCTGAAGCGGCACAGGGACAAAAAATATGCCAATAGTATTTTTAAAGCTGCAGCTTCCAAGTGACCATCACTTAATTTTACGGTGTACCATATATACTCGAATATAAGCCGAGATTTTCAGGCTTTAAAATTAGCCTGAAAACCTAACCTCGGCTTCAAGTCCTAATTTAGATCCAAATGCTGCAATTGTGGATAGTAACCAGTAGGTGGCGCTGTGTTAACCTGCATAGAAAGTTACAGGGGCTGATCTGCCTTTACACTCCTTCCCGCTTCCTGTAGTCTGGCTGCTGGACTCACTCAGCACTGTCATTGCTCATCTGGATGCTGTAAATCTGATGGGTCTTTTCCGTATGGGGCAAAATGGCTGCTAGTTCAATGCAAGTGACAGCTTGAAAGTACAACTCTCAGGTGACACAACTATTGGGGTCAGAGTGCCCTTTACTATATGGGGGTCAGGAAAATTGTAAATGATGGTAAGCTTAATTAAAAGTTTATTGAACCTTGCCACTCCATATGTTTAGAAACTACAATTCCAACCAAACAAAGTATGCTGGGAGTTGTAGTTTACAAACATCAACAAGTACCAAATTGGGGGTTACTGGTACTGGATTTGGCAGTTACTGTATGGGATTCATGTATGGGAATTCTGCTGTCCAACTTAAGCCACAAAACAAATACAGAATCAGAAGGCAGTAGTGGTCATAATTTCTACCCATAACTTATACTCGAGTCAATCAGTTTTACTAATTTTTCAGGTAAAATAGGTACCTCGACTTATACTCGGATCTCAAGTATATACGCTACTTATCCTTTAAGACCCTACCTCTCAGACAGAACAAATATTTAACAGTGTACAATATTTTTTTAAACCAATCACTGTTCCCTCCACAAATTGCTTTGTTATTTATACAAACAACAAAATAAATCTTTGCAATTTATTTAATATCAAGCAATGCAGAACAAAGAAAACATATTTCATAAATCTGGGGATTTTTACCTGTTTCCTCAAAGGCTGATTGTTTCTAAAATTAGAGTGTTGGTTAACTAAGCCATCAGAGGTAACACAAAAAAGGTACATTTAGAAATGTCTGCTAGGGATGGAATAAAAGCAAAAAAAGCACTAAATTCAGCTATTTTGTATTATTCCTGAATTGCCATCTGCTATTCATGAATAATAATCTGCATGGTAACAATCAGCTTTTAAAGTCTTATTAGGGACTTCTATATTGCTCCTGACACATCTGTATTAAAAAATATGTGCATAAGTACAGTGAACACTGAGGTCAGGGTATGTGGCCAGAAGGTACACATGCTCACAAGTTTCTTTGAAGACTGAATGGTCTGTGAGTTGTACTGGCAACAACATGAAAGCCTTCTTAGCTAGAGTCTACTTCATATAGGTATGTAAAAACAACTTGTTTTTGTGTATGGTGTTATTACTTATTACAATTTAAATGATCGTCACAGTTTGCGATTTGCACTCTGCAAAAATTACCTTTACTGCTACATTGGTGTGTGCAGGATTGCCCTCTTTTGAAGTGCATACATCATTTTACACACTCAACAAATTGATTAGAAGGGACATAAGGGAATGCCAACTAAACCACTAAAATTGTCAGTCATTCTTTAAAGGAAACAGAATAAGTGCAAAGGCATTGCACCATCCAAATATATATAAAAAAACCTGTCAGACCATAATTTTACCCAGAAATACACAGATAAAAGATGCAGACACAACAGGTCTAGAGATTCCAGAACACAGAAGCCTATGAATAGAATAAACTTTTCAAATGGTGTTCCAGTAATGTCTATAGAACTGGTTAGCTAAAAAAAGTCTCCTAATTATAAAAGTAGTATGTTCAGCCCTAAGATTCATGACCACTTTAAAAGGAGACTTTTTGTCACTAAAAGGCCAAAAGCGGTTTATAGGTTAATCCATCCCTTGCTATAATGTGACAAAGAACTTATGTTCCAAAAATGTAGTGGGTGCAGAATAAACAGCTTTTTAGCATAAAGATTGCTATGGCTTCCCCGCATGGAGTACAGAGGTGGCAGCCTATAAACGAAAGTGTGTGATACTACTTTTCAAGACTTTTCTGTTTTGTGTTTTTCTGTATGATGTATTAATGTTATTGATCTATGTGTGTTGTCTGGTGCTTGTCGATTAGGTATAAAACTCACCTGATCTGGGTTTTTTCAGCCCAGGAAGATTTTTTTTTGTTGCAAAGATATTAATATCCCAGTTTAACAATGAAATACGTTGGATATTTTGTGGGGATATTGGGGTTTTGTCTGGATTTAGTAGGGGAACTATGTGGGTTTTCGATTACTGGTAAATTTCCATTTAACCATCTGTGAAGAAAAGGGATCACCTTGTTAGAAATAGTTTATGGTAAACATTGAAATAACCATCTGGACCAGTAGTCTTAATTGTTTTATCACACTTTGAATTTTTCAAATTTCAACAGGGTTGTTCAAACATGACTAGTTTATCCATGGAGACCCTTAGTAGGTTTAAACTTTTAAAAAAAGATTTCTATTTTGGGCAAGATGGATCCTGTCCTGTCGTCTTGTTTTTTAATTTTATTTAATTTCTGGTAGTATTTTTTGAAACATTCTGCCATTTCTTTTAAAATGAGGATAAAAAATAACAGCGATGGCGAAACTTTAAGATACAGAGTGACCAAAATGCAACTCAAAACCCACTTTTTTATTGCATAGTCTCAACACATTACAATTTCTGACAAAAGTCTTGTCGCTTGTGTACAAATAGACCTGAAGTGCCGCTTAACAATAATTCTAATGCAAATTTTGTTTCAAGAAATGGTTCATTTTACCCCAAACAGCTTTTGTAATAATGTTTTAATGCAAAATGAAACAAAAAGTATACTAATATTCCCAGCTTGGTAAAGCCCATTGAGTCAATTTTTGCAAAGACCATAAGTGTTGTCACCTTGTCATATGGGCTTCACCTGTGACTAATAAGAAATCAATTTGGTGTCCGGTGTGTATAAAAATAACCCCAATACACTAGACCTTCACATCAACTGCAAAAAGACCTCTGCAAACATGCCTAAGATTTAACCTGAGACTAAAGTTTTGATTATCAAGAGGCTGAAGACCAAATCCACTGCTTATGTGGCGCACACCTTCAATGTCTCTCAGCGTCAAGTTCAAAGGATAAAAAAAAATATTTGAAGAGACTGGAGAAGTTTTTGACAAGCCCAGGTCAGGCAGAACCCGCAAGACAACTGCTCGAGAGGACCGTTTGTTGGCTCAAAAATCCAAGACAAGCCCATTTTCAACTGCAGCAGAGCTCCAAGAGACCTGGTCCCTGAAATCCCTGTGTCAACCACAACAGTTTGTCGGATTCTGTCTCGAAATGGCCTCCATGGTCGAATCAGTGCCCATAAGCCAGCACTAAACAAAAGACAATTGAAAAATCGTGTGGCATTTGCAAAGTCCCACAGCCTGCTAAAAGGATGGACGCTGGAAAAGTGGCAAAAGGTGGATTTTTTAGATGAATCTTCTGTTGAATTATACCACAGTTGCCGCAAATATTGCAGGAGACCTACTGGAACCCGCATAGAGCCGAGATTTACCCAGAAAACTGATGTTTTGTGGAGGCAAAATCATGGTCTGGGGTTACATCCAGTATGGGGTGTGCGAGGGTTCAGCAGGGTGGAAGGCAACATCAATAGTGTAAAATACCAAGAAATCTTAGCTACCTCATATATTCTCGACCATAAAAAAGGCCAAATTCTGCAGCAGGATGGTGCTCCATCGCATACTTCCATCTCCACATCAAAGTTCCTTAAGGCAAAGAAGATCAAAATGCTCCAGGATTGGCCAGCCCAGTCACCTGACATGAACATCATAGAGCATATGTGGGGTATGATGAAAGAGGAAGCATGGAAGACGAAACCAAAGAATATTGATCAACTCCGGGAGGCTATTCCTGATGATTTCATCAATAAATTGTATGAATCCTTGCCAAACTGAATGGATGCTGTCCTTCAAGCTCATGGAAGTCATACAAGATATTAAATTTGGATCTCACAGCACCACTAAATTTGCGGACAGACTTTTGGATTGGCTGTAAAGTAGATCATTTTCTGTATAGGTGACTACACTTTTGTCTTGCAACTTTAATCAATCTTTCTTGATTAAATGATTTTCTCTTTTTTCAGTGAAACTAATTTTTACCAGTACATTATTTGGGAGGGCTTTAGCTTTTCATATGAGCTATTTTTAACACCAATTGATCAATTAAAAATCAGGTTAAAAGCAGAAGTTACTGCAAAATACACAGACGACAAGACTTTTGTCAGAAACGGTTTACTCAGGATACTCAGGTTTTCATTTAGAAAAACCAACTCAGTAGATAGAATTGATTATAGATTGCCTATTAACCTCTACATTACCACACAGGAGTTTCAGTTCCAACATGGTGAACATTAACCCTTACATTTTCAGACAAGAGTTTAGGATCCAAAAGAGGGACTTAAGCAGAGCTGAACTTTAAAGGACAACTCCACCCTCATGAGAACATCTTTTAGAAAGAATGGCCTCTTTAAAATATGTTGATATATCATAGTGTGTCCTATGAATTCATTATTGTATGCCTGCTATGCTTCTGGATGCCTCATGGAAACTGAGCAATTTAGAAACCTGTACTGAGCCTGGGCATGCTCAGAAGAGGCAGCTAGGGGATTAACATTCAGTCATTGGTTGAGATGTCAACTGTCAAATCCATAACTGACAGTTGCTAACTGGAAGAACCAGGAAGCAGAAACAGGGGCAACAGGACATTGTGCAGGATTTCAGGTTAGATTTTTATATATGAGATTTCAAAGTATTACTTACGGTTTTGGGGGATGATTTACCTGTATGTAAGTTTTCACTTTGGGTTGGACTTGCCCTTTAAAGCACAAACAAAATCAATTTTCTTTTATTTTAGGTAAGAAACCCCTTTAACCCTTGCATGTGTGGTGCCAGGAAAATGTTTTTTGCACAATAAATTTTGATACACTGAGGTGGTGTGCTTTTCTTACTTTGATTTGACCCCAATGTAGGGGGTGTTTAGGGGATTGCACCTACTGATTATTGGCAATTGCCAGACAGTAAATCTATACTTCTTTTGATCTCTCTCTGCTACAGACAGTCGCTCTAGATTGGAGAAAATGTCTCTCTGGCTTTCTGGTAACAAACTCTGGTGAACTCTGCTGTGCATGAGTGCCCACAGAAAGGGCTCTGAATGCAACCACTGGCTTATAACATACACCAACAATTAATTTACCCACCTTCTTGCTTCCTGTACACAGCTCCACCCATATTGCCTAATCGTTTATAACCCCATCTATCTCATCTTTTAAAAAATTTGGCTTCAATTCTTGTTTAACATACATACATACTCCATCTGCTTTCTTATTAACTCTGTCATGTCTCAATAAGGACTATCTTTCAATATTTACTGTCCATTTGTGTTAATCATTTAGCCATGTTTCTGCTATACCAATTACATCACACCTTTGCTTTAAAGCTATTAGTTCTAGTTATCCAGTTTTTACAGACAGATGTAGGGTCTTGGCAGCAGATTACCCTATCTACCTTTCTACCACTAACACCTGTCTATTCTTTCTAGCCCCCAGTTCTCTCTCCCTTTTATTAGAGATGCGATCCCCTGGGTGCTCAAGGCCCGTTCCATACAGTGGTTGGCAAAAGTATTCGGCCCCCTTGAAGTTTTCCACAGTTTGTCACATTACTGACACTAACATGAATCAATTTTATTGGAGTTCCATGTGAAAGACCAATACAAAGTGGTTTACACGTGAGAAGTGGAACGAAAATCATACATGATTCCAAACATTTTTAACAAATCAATAAATGCAAAGTGGGGCATGCGTAATTATTCAGCCTCCCGAGTCAATACTTTGTAGAACCACCAATTACAGCTGCCAGTCTTTTAGGGTATGTCTCTACCAGCTTTGCACATCTAGAGACTGAAATCTTTGCCCAATCCAAAGTCAGATTAGATGTTTGTGAACAGCAGTTTTCATATCTTGCCACAGATTCTTGATTGGATTTAGATCTGGACTTTGACTGGGCCATTCTAACACATGGATATGTTTTGTTTTAAACCATTCCATTGTTGCCCTGGCTTTATGTTTAGGGTCATTGTCCTGCTGGAAGGTGAACCTCCGCCCCAGTCTCAAGTCTTTTGCGGACTCCAAGAGGTATTCTTCCAAGAATGAACTGTATTTGGCTCCATCCATCTTCCCATTAACTCTGACCAGCTTCCCTGTCCCTGCTGAAGAGAAGCACCCCCAGAGCATGATGCTGCCACCACCATATTGGGCAGTGGGGATGGTGTGTTCTCAGTGATGTGCAGTGTTAGTTTTCCACCACACATTGCATTTTGGCCAAAAAGTTCCATTTTGGTCTCATCTGACCAGAGCACCTTCTTCCACATGTTTGCTGTGTCCCCCACATGGCTTGTGGCAAACTACTAACGGGACTTCTTATGCTTTTCTGTTAACAATGGCTTTTTCTTGCCACTCTTCCATAAAGGGCAACTTTGTGCAGTGCACGACTAATAGTTGTCCTATGGACAGATTCCCCCACCTGAGCTGTAGATCTCTGCAGCTCGTCCAGAGTCACCATGGGCCTCTTGACTGCATTTCTGATCAGCGCTCTCCTTGTTCGGCCTGTGTGTTTAGGTGGACGGCCGTGTCTTGGTAGGTTTAACAGTTGTGCCATACTCCTTACATTTCTGAATGATCGCTTGAACGTGGGATGTTCAAGGCTTTCGAAATCTTTTTGTAGCCTAAGCCCGCTTTAAATTTCTCAATAACTTTATCTCTGACCTGTCTGGTGTGTTCTTTGGACTTCATATATACATATATACTCACATATAACACATTGTGAGATCCATAGGATATTTAAGCAAGATTTTGTGGCCTTTTTACTATTTCTGCGCTGATTTGGTCTGGGTTTGGAGCAAATGATCCAATGTAATAATTGGTGCAGCTTAGAAACGGCTGTTTTTCAACTGGTTCTTTGGGATCCAGGACCAGCATGTATTGGTACAAGGAGTGTTGTTTGTATTCTCTTGTTTCAAGTCGAGGCAAGGTTTTGTGGTAACAAGCCCAATCACCTGGCTGAGTTCAATAAAGTGGTGCAAGATCATGGGGCCTGTTCAGCTGATGGTCTGGGGGTGAGATAAGCCCTAGGACCATATATCCAGGAAGAACCTGGACAAGCAGGTGGCAGAGTGCCATGGTGTGCCCTGATCCCGGATGTCTACCAAGCTGATCCCTATAACATACATAGGTCCCTTGGAGCACCCGCTCCAAGATCCCATACATGCGGCAGGATGCACATTGCGTGGCCCTATCTATACTGTCCGTACTAAACAGCAATACACAACAACAGAAACCGCAATACACAACAACAGAAACCGCAATCTTGTTCTTAAACCCTTTCTTGTTCTAAACACTTTTGTTTCTTAATGCACCCCTTTTAAACAGAAAACCCCTTTAAAAGAAAATCACTCAGAGCTCTGAAATCGCTCAACAGGCAGGAATTTTTATGTGAGGTTAAAACCAAAGACATTACAAGTGCTCAGGGAAGTTAAACCAATTAGCTACACCCTCATCCAGGAAAAGAAACAAATGCAGTTGAAAAGAAGTATTTATTTTTGAATCCCAGTGCCTAAAGTTTACTTAAACAATCACCACCACCTTATTCCAGTATTAAACAGTAAAAAAACAAAAAGTGATTTTATTTAATTAGACTCAGACACACTCCCAGAAATAAATAGTGCTAGGTTAGTAAATTCACTCTGATTGCAAACCACAGTTAAACATTTTTGTTTAACGCATCCCTTAAAAACAGACAAACCCCTTTAAAAGAAAAATCGCTCAGACTTATATGTGAGGTTTCTTTAGAAATTTTACTGCCAAAACCTCTCTTTCAATCTTTTTCCACTCCCCTGCTATGACCTCATGCATAGTAGAATGAACAGGGAATGTTGCCACCCTCTTTTTAACTGTTGGCAAACTGAGTTAGAGATAGCATATATCTCACCGTTTTAATTAGCAGATCAATAATGATTAAGTCAAAAGCATTCTCTATCACTGAGTCTTCCTCCCCTTCTTGATTAGATTTTAGAGCTGACGATGTTACTGAATGCAGGGGAGTATCCATGTCTGATAATTCTGAATTTAAAATGTCTTTTCTTACACTCATCTTCTTATGACTTAATGCAGAAGCTTACTGCACTATTGCTATCTTTATATATTACATAACAGAATTCATTTGGGCAGTAGCAGTAGAAGGACGTCAAATCAACTCCACCTTCGAAGTGGTGGTGGCAGAGACAGTGAAAATACGTAAGTTATGCATTCCCACTCATCTCTCTCTCTCTTATAGAATCAACTAATTACCTAATGCTTACCTAGAACCTTTAGGGTTGTGACCTCTGCTTAGACTTTCATAATCCATACTGTAAAAATGTATAGACTGGTAAGCATTGGCATAAAAGATACAGACAAAGCAGAACAAAACAGCAAGCAAGTAAGGCATTACTCACATGAGAATCTATGCTACAAAGTGTAGCCACTACATATCACAACAGCTACTCTCCTGCTGCCTTTGCACAGGGACCCAGTCAGACTAACTTGCCTCCAACTGAAGGCAGCGCATCCGTTTCCTACAATCCCCATAAAGCCTAATCACTTACGGGCTCACCCGGTGACGCGTAATAGTGCGCACACCTGAATGAAAATACCGGATGCTTTACAGGACTGATACCGGGCCCCCAAACCTCAGTCACAGATGCTCTTTCTCCACCGGCACTCAATTGGGGCACTCAATCTCTAACCTGATGCGACAATCGGGGGAGCATCAGGTTAGAGAGAGGGAGAAGTCCACCTGGAAAAAAGTAGAGGTAAGCTTCATACCTGCTCACACTTGACAGGAAGTGCAAAAAGAGGATGTACAAGAGGAGGAGGCCGAGCTTTATAGTGATGCGTTTCCTTTTCACACCCAGGGCACCTAACCCAGTCTGGAGAATGACTGGCCAGGGGTGACAGGGACAATGGGCATTACTTTTCCACCCCACCCCCCATCCCCCATAATTCAATGTAATTAAACTTAACCTACATCCCCCACCCCCTACCAGGTCACCCATAAAAACTTATCACCCATGGGGCGTGGCTTGAGCGTGCACCGGGGCGGACGCATGTTAGAGAGGCTCCCGGACCGAAACCCCAAAACACAGGCACCAAATCCCTTATCCTCACCTCCGATACCGCAAAATGGGCAAAAGAGGCTCCCTCAAACTGCAGGCACCACAACCCGGCGCTCCCAATATGGAGCTCGATAGATACTTCGGGAAAACTCCCGGACCAGGCCCTAGTCGCGGGACGCGTGACAAGGCCGCAACAAACAGACACACGTGCACCAAACGGAGCTCCCCGGAATCAGCAGAGGAATCAGAGGCAGAAAGCCGAAACCCTGACAGGCTATACCTCCAATCACTGCCTACTAAAAAAGATTTTGGGAGCCAGGTGACGAAAGTAGAACAGACCTGCAAGGCAGAAATATCAGCCTTACGCCAAGACTTCAAAGAATTCGCCGATCGAGTGGCAGACCTAGAAACCAGGTATGAGCAACAAGAAACCGCCATTAATAATATACATACCTCCTCGATATCCCAGTCCATCACAATCAGAAACCTCCAAAACCAAATTGATGACCTAGAAAACAGAGGCCGCCGTAATAACATTCGCATAAGAGGCCTACCAGAGGCCATTGAACCAACAGAACTGCCATTAGCATTAGCAAAAATCTTTAAAACCATCTTAGAACAACAAGAGGACACCCCCATTTAACTAGATAGAGCACATCGAGCCTTACGCCCAAGAGGACTCGATAACTCTTCACCTAGAGATGTGATCTGCTGCATCCACCACTTTACCATAAAGGATAAGATCCTTACAAAAGCTAGAGACTGCACCGAAATGGAGTTTCAAGGGGCCCACTTATCTCTATTCCCAGACTTATCCAGAAGAACACTGCAACAACGCAGGGCACTAAAACCTTTACTGGCTATACTAAAACAACAAGGAATCACATACAAATGGCTCTTCCTCTTTGCATTACACACACGCAAAGACGGAATCACCGCCATTCTCAAAGAACCAGAAGGCCTCACACCATTTCTCTCCAAACTAAACCTACCCAAGGTAGACCTACCCAAATGGGACACCCCCATAGAGACGCACGCCCTTCTGGAGAATGAACAATGGCAACCAGTCAACCACCGGAAACACCAATCCCTCAAAAGGATACCCTATCCTAAAAGGTTCTCCCCCATATACCTCACCCACTTGATTTCTACTAAAGACCACTGACCAACATATGTAATACCCGAGAATTTATTCAATTACAATGCCTACTTTTGTTTTTTTGTTTTCTTTTTTCTTATTCCTAAGACGATAAACATAAGCTACCATATACCTAACTGCCTGTGAACTGGGGGTACAACACACTGGACCCAAAACCTTCTAGTTGTTTAGGCTCTGTAAATACAGAATATTCCTAAACAAACCTCCCCCTCTATCCTTTCTCCCTCAAAAGTGGATTGGTCTTAAATCTGACTACAGTTTCCAATTTTATGTATTTAAATGGAGATGAAGCTACGGATTTGCACATTTAACGCAAAAGGTCTGAACCTGCCACAACGTAGAACCCAAATTCTTCAAAACATGCACAAAGATCACATAGATATCATACTATTCCAAGAAACGCATTTTAGATCTAACGCAGTACCCACATTCCACAGCAAACACTACCCACATTGGTTTTACAGCCATAATCCAGAGGCCAAATCCAAAGGAATGGCCATAGCCATACATAAACATATCCCCTTCCATATTATAGACACCAAACACGACGACAAAGGTAGATACCTATTTCTCAAAATTCAACTTTTCTCTAAAAACTGTAACATTAGCTAACATCTACCTACCTAACTCACAACAAATCAACACATGCCTAACATACCTTTCACACCTACAAACTTTTCAAGAAGGGTACACAATAATGGGAGGTGACCTTAACATAGCTATAGACCCCCAAATAGACACCTCCTCAGACCTTACATACCTCTCCCATAAACAACTTAATAAACTCAAAAAAGAAATACACAATATGCAGTTAACTGACATCTGGAGGGTGCTACACCCCACACAGAAAGAATTTTCCTTCTACTCACATGTACATAAAACATATAGTAGCATTGATTACTTTCTGACCTCCCACGCACTCCTATCATGGAACCCCAAATGCCACTATGGTCATATTCTTTGGTCAGACCACGCTCCAGAGTACTTACAACTCACATTACCCCAAATAAGACGCACAAACTGGACGTGGGGACTAAATGAATAACTACTAAGGGACCCCGAGTGCGTTAAAACAATAAAAAAAAGCCATAACTGAATTCACAGAATTCCATAAATCAGATAACACACCTCCTCCTATTCAATGGGAAGCCCTTAAATGCACACTAAGAGGCCTATTAATACAGTACAGATCACGCACCAAAAAAGACTCTCAAACATACATCTTACAACTACAGAACACCCTGACACAAAAGGGGACATAGCTAAAGTATTGCAAGAATTCTATACAGCATTATACTCAATTACCCCACACCCAGCAGCTACTACAGAAAGCATAAACTCATACATCAACTCTAACACCCCAACTAGACCAGGAAGAACTATCAGACTTAGACCTACCTTTCTCCGAAATAGAACTTCTTTCTACTATAAAATCACTCAAAACAGGAAAAAGCCCAGGGCCAGATGGCTATACCGCTAAATTTTACAAGGTGTTCCAAAAAGAGCTCCTACCATTCCTTATCAAGGCTTTTAATTCAATGCCCCTTCCCACCTCAGGCACTAGAAATATCATAGTAATCCCCAAAACAGGAAAAGACCCCTCCTCACCAGGTAGCTATCGCCCCATATCCCTGCTTAACCTAGACATTAAAATATATGCCAAGGTCCCAGCAGCCCGTCTACAAGATCTCCTGCCAAAATGGATAAACCCAGAACAAGCAGGATTCGTTTCAAACAGAGAAACCAAAGACAATACGATCAAAACCATAACCCTACTATCACACGCCCAAAAAAGCAACGTCCCAATGTGCCTCCTTTCCCTGGATGCGGAAAAGGCATTTGAACGAGTAAACTGGTCCTTCCTTACAGCAACACTACAAAACCTAGGAATAGGAATGAAATGCATTAACAAGATAATGGCTTTATACCGCCATAACACAGCCCGAATCAAAATAAATGGGATCTTATCCAACCCCTGTATCATAAAAAACGGAACACGACAGGGATGCCCCCTCTCTCCCACACTCTATACACTGTAAATGGAACACCTATTAAATGCCATCCGTGCTAACCCAAATATAGGATTACTATACGTAACAACCCCACACATATCTTTCCCTTCTATCTTACAAGACCTAGACACATTCAGAAAACTAAGTACCTTTAAAATAAACTACCAGAAATCAGAATGTCTCAACTTATCCCTGCCAAAAGAATCTATCTCCTTATCAAAAATGAACTTCCCCTTCAAATGGCAACCCAGAGCTATTATATATCTTGGCATACGCATACCTACCGATTTATCCTCCCTATACAATTTAAACTACCTACCTTTGATAACCAGACTGTCCTCCGACTTGTGTAAATGGACAAAAAAAAATACTCTGCGAAAGTAAGCATAATCAGAATGGATGTTCTACCAAGATTCTTGTACATATTCCAGACCATACCTATCTCTCCACCAAAAATATTCTTCGACAAAGTGAAAAAACTTCTCCTAAAATACATATGGGCAGGCTCATAACCGCCTGAAATATACCACCATGATACGCAACAAGGACTCAAATGGTATCATACCTCCGCCATACTAGCAAATATCACAGACTGGATCTTCCAGAGTCAAGATAACAATAACCACCTCGCACTACCTGGAATACAACCAAATACTACATTACCTACAATCTTCTGAATCTGCAACCCTCAGACATAAAAGGACTACCAAGTTTGAAAACATATGCTTAGCCCCCATTCCCCCAAAACATATTATATCAAAAGTATATTCTTTACTAAAGGATACAACCGAAACCACTCTACCAACCTTCACCACCAAATGGGAGAACAAACTCCAAATTGAGTTTTCAAAAGACCAATGGGAAAAATGCTTTAAACTGACTCACAAAATGTCCTTGGCCTGCAGAGCCCGGGAAAAAAATTATAAAATCATATCCAGATGGTATCGCAGCCCACTAATATTACATAAAATGTTGCCTACCTCCCCAAACACCTGCTGGAGATGTCAAAATACGACTGGTTCACTATCCCATATCTGGCTATCATGCTACATCACACAACCCTTCTGGAAATCAATATTTGGAAATTATAACAATCACAGCCCAATCTCTTATGCCAGATGCACAAACTGTACTATTCTCCATGATCTCCGGCTCCGTTGAACATACAAAAAAAAAACCTATTGAGACATTTTCTCACAGCTGGAAGGATGGTACTCCCAAGGTTCTGGAAAAAACCTGTATGCCCAGCCAACACACTATGGGTCACGGAACTACTCCAAATAATGAGAATGGAGGAACTAACCTCCACACTGTATGACACGCAAAACCAATTCAATGAAACATGATCCACCTGGATAGCATATATGGAAACTGATGCCTACAAAGACCTCTTGATTACCTAACATAATAACTAGGCCTATATACAAAAAAACAAAAAAAACAAAACTAATGCAATGTTTTGATTTTTATAGGATATAGCACTATATATACCATGCTAACTAACAAAAAAAACAATCCACATAACCTTAACTTTCACTAACTTTTCTAACCCCCCTCCCCCCCACCCAAACTCTTCCCCTCTATCCTCTCACTTCCCGTATCATAACAAAATACTAAAGAGCTAATAAAAGATTCCCTTTATTATAGATCCTATCTAACCAAGCTTGTAACCCTATATGTAAAGTAATACATATATGATATGTTGTTTTCACTTTCAAAATTTCAATAAAAAAACATCACCCATAAAACACATCACAATTAAAACACATCTACTATATAAAGTAGAAATCTTGTGTGTGTGTATATATATATGTATGTATGTATGTATGTATGTATGTATGTATGTGCTCATCTCACAGCCACACCCCTGAATGCCCCACATAACCGTGACGCCCTCTGAAAGGGACGAACGCCCGTGAAGTCCAGTTTGAACAACAAAAATCCTGCACATTGCTTGCAGAGTGTGATGCCCCAATTTAGTAACTCAGATGAAGGGCCTGGGCTCTGTCTGCTGCCCGACTTCAACAACACGGACAAAGTCCACTTCAGTGACACAACAACAGCGTGATGTACGGCTACAGCAACTCAGAAAGCTGCAGACACAGAACAACCGCATCTTTAACAGAGAACAAGACATTTCCCTTAAGGTCTGTAAAGACATTATGTGCTCTAGGAAGGTTTCAAATATTAACACTGGAAAGACTATGTTGCTATTGGTGATATGAACCTTATTTGCAGTTAATGTCATGCTAAGAAATTTAAAGCAGAGCCTCCTGGAATGTGACCATGCACCCAGATATTGCGGTCAAGGGTACACCACCAAAAATCACGGTCTCGCTCATACCCCAATCATCAAGGCCACGCCCCCAAAGAGAACTGCCACACCCCCAAACATTGCAACCGTGCCCCCAAATGTTGTGAGCATGCTACCAGATATTGTGGTTACCCCCCCCCCAAAAAAATCAAAACCATTAAGATCCACCCCTATACATCATGGCCACGCTCCCAAACATTACAGGTACATCCTAAAATCATGCCCACATCCACAAACATCCTGTCTATGCCCTCAAACATCACAGGCACACTTCCAAACACCACACACCCAAACTTGACACCCATTCCCCAAAACATTATACCCATGCCCCTAAATGACATGGCCACTTCATGGAGGATATCGTCTTTCAGGAATGCCGGTAAGTCAGGTAAGTAATGTGGTATGGTAAGAGTTTCGAGGTTTGTTTGTTTTTTTTCTAAGTTTGGACATGCCCTTGAAGAATGTTCATTCTGCTGTTACTTTGTTGCAAAAAAAGTCACAAATATGACAACTTTAATTAGCTGCTATTGCATACCTCAAATTAAATAAAAAATGATTAGTGCCAGATTTGAATTCAGACCAAGTCTGCTTGAAGATCTTAACAAGCTGTTGCAGGAGACTTGGCACAAAAAGAGAGCTGTCAATAGAAACATGCAAAAGATAACTCCTTCAACAATAATTCAAAATATTTAGGCCTTGTACACAATGTTCGATAAATCTTAATGATTGTTCCAATCTGGATTTATCTTATAATATATTGCATCTTCCTAAATATTTTCACCAAACTAAGAAATCTGCTAAAAGAAAGAGGGATTTACATTCAGAAAAAGTTAGAACCTGATTAATTCAGAAAAGTGTTAATTAAAAGTATAGTATAGTATAGTATTTGAGGTTTAATAAAGACATACGTCCATCCAGTTCAACCCATCTAGCAATATCCTCATTTCCTGCCTAACTGTTGACCAGAGGAAGGCAAAAAAAAAACACCAAATTATGAAGGGGGAAAAAATTCCTTCCTGACTCCAAGTGCAATCGAAGGTGCGTACTCCTTGTTGTTGCCAAGTGGCAATCGGAAATTTCCCTGGATCAACTCTACTTTATGTATCAATACCAGTAACTTGCAACATTCTTGTTTGCAGAAACTCATCAGCTTTTTTTTGACAACTGACCAATGAACCTGCCATAACAATGTCCACTGGAAGACAGTTACATAGCTTTACCGTTCTCACAGTGAAAAACCATTTCCGAGCTTGAAGCCTAAACCTTTTTTCTTCAAGTCTTAAGGGATGTCCTCGTGTCCTTTGACATGTTCTATTGGTGAACAATGCCCCAGATAGTTTATTGTATGGCCCGTTAATGTATTTATACACAGTAATCATATCCCCACGCAAGCGCCTTTTCTCCAGCGTACATAATTGCAACTTTTCCAGTCTCTCTTCATATTCAAGCTCCCCCAATCCCCTTATTAATTTAGTTGCCCTTCTCTCAACCCTTTTCATTTCAAAGATGTCCTTTTTGTACACAGGATTCCAAAATTGCACTGCATATTCCAAAGGCCTTACCAATGCTTTGTAAAGAGGGAGAATTACATTTTCCTCCCTTGAATCCATACCTCTCTTTATACAAGACAATACCATGCTGGCTCTGGCTGTTGCCGCCTCGCACCGCTTGCTACCTTTAAGTTTATTTATCCACCAAAACTCCAAGATCCCTTTCCAACAGGGATTCACTTAACACAGAGCCATTTAAGTAAGTAGCACAAGGATTTTTCAGTCCAAACTGCATCACCTTACATTTATCAACATTGAATTTCATCTGCCACTTAGCAGCCCAATGTGACAATCTATCTAGATCCCCTTGCAACAATTGCACATCCTCTGAAGTTTTTAATGGTCGACAAATTTTTGTGTTGTCAGCAAACACAGAAACCTTGCTGACAATACCCACTTCCAAATCATTAATAAATAGATTAAATAGAAGCGGCCCCAGCACAGAACCCTGTGGCACCCCACTTAGCACTTTAGTCCATAATGATGAAGCCCCATTAACAACTACTCTCTGCATCCTATTCATTAACTAATTTTCTATCCATATACAAATGTGACTCCCCAGACCAACAGACCTTAGCTTATACATTAGTCGCCTATGGGGGACTGTATCAAAAGCCTTTGCAAAATCCAAGTAAACTACATCTACTGCTATGCCAGAGTCTAAATTTCTACTTACTTCCTCATAAAAGCCAAGCAAGTTAGTTTGACAAGATCTATTCCTCCTTAATCCATGCTGGTTACTACTTATAATGTCAGTCCTTGAAACATACTCTAGAACATGTTCCCTTAGTAAATTTTCCAGGATCTTCCCCACCACTGAAGTTAAACTTACAGGCCTATAATTACCCGGCTATGAACAACTACCCTTTTTGAATATTGGAATAACATCAGCCTTTTTCCAATCCAGAGGCACACCACCGGACATGAGGGAATCAGCAAAAATAAAAAACAACGGCCTAGATAAAACTGAACTTGGCTCCTTAAGTACCCGAGGATGTATTTTATCCAGTCCAGGAGATTTATTAATATTAACCTTCTTTAGTTCTTTCTGTACCATATGCTCGGTTAACCAAAATGCACTTGAATCTTTTATACCATTATTGCTACTATACTCTATGATATCTGTACTTGGATCTTCTATAGTGTATATAGAGGGGAAAAAAAATATTCAAGACATTTGCTTTATCGCCATCCTCCGTAATTAACTTATCCCCATTAATTAATGGTGCCACATTCTCAGTCCTCATCTTCTTACTATTAATATACTTAAAAAAATGCAGTGTTCTCCCTAGGGTCTTTTAGCCGGGCGGCCCACCCGGCTACTTTTTCATGCCACCCGGCTGGAAAAAATTTCTTAAGAGAACACTTGTGATTTAAAAAAAAATTAGATGTAGGTTTAATAGGTGTACCAATAGGTCAGTAAAAACTCCTGCCAAAACTGCCCAGTCCAGACCCTTTTTTTACACTTGTAAGCTTATTTTAGCACGTTAACTAGCTTTTCCAAGATCCCCAAGGCCACAAAAGGTTGGCACATGTATTTGTGCTGCCATTTTACATGGGTTACCTTCAGATGTTGTAGAACTACAATTCCCTGCAGATGTTGTAAAACTATATAATGAGCATGATGCAGTGCACATTTTTCCCCACCACCAAATTTCCTTGTCCCACCCCACCCGGCTACTTTTTCATGCCACCCGGCTTGAAAAAAATTCTGGGGAGAACACTGAAATGTTTAGGCTTAGTGATGCTTTCTTCAGCTATCCTAACTTCATTATTAATTTTAGCTAGTTTGATTGCTTTCTTACACTCCTTGTTACAGTTTTTATACTCCCTAAAGGCCCTTTCCGTTCCCTCGGCCTTAAAGGTTTTAAATGCCTTTTTTTTCCTTACCATTTGCCTCTTTACATCAGAATTCAGCCACATGGGCGCGGATTTATTTTTTTTTACATTTATTTCCTAAGCGTATAAATTTAGATCTGAACTGGCTTAAAATACCCTTGAACAACAGTCCACTTCTGTTCAGTACGTTTACCTGATAATACGTTATCCCAGTTGACATTCTGAAGAGCTGCTTTTAACCTGGGAAAATTTGCTTTCCTGAAATTATATGTCTTTGTTAACCCAGCGCACTTTTCCTTTCGATAACAAAGTCCAAATGCCACTATTTCATGGTCACTATTCCCTAAGCCCTCCAGTTACCTTTATATCTATAATGCGCTCCACAATGTTAGATATTACCAGATCCAACAAGCTCCTTTTCTAGTAGGAACTCAACCACCTGTAGAGAAAAATCCTGCAGCAAATTCAGGAACTCATCACCCTTTTGGCAGTTCCACTACACCAATCAATGTCCGGGTAATTGAAGTCCCCCAAACTTGCACACTCCCCAAACTTGCAGCCCTTGCCAACTGCATATGAATTGACTCACCTCCTCTCTGCTAGCATTTGGGCGGCTTATAGCAGACACCAACAATGACATTACCCCCTTTCCTGTTGCCTAATTCCACCACATATTGCCTCCACTATCATCCATATCACCAGTTCTCTTCTTTTAAATTTGACTTCAATTCTTTTTTTAACATAAACACATACTCCTCCCCCTTTCCTTTTTTTTCTGTCCTGCCTAAACAAGGCATATCCTTCTATATTTACAGCCCAGTCGTGAGAACTGTTCAACAACGTTTCTGCTATACCTATTACATCATACTTTTCATTCAATGCCATCATTTCCAATTCACCCATTTTGTCAGCCAGGCTTCTCGCATTTGCAAACATACATTTTAGATTATGATCCTGTAATTTATTAGTACACTTTAATACACATGCCTCCCTATCCCCTATGCTAGACCCACCCCCCTTTCTGCCCACCACTGGCCTATCCAAACCCTGCTTTCCTCCTGGGCTATCTATCCCAGTGAGACTGATAATACGCCCACACTTTGAAATGGCGTGGACAGGCCCCCAAATATTGTGACCAACAAATGTCATGTACAGGCCTACTGGACATCAAAACACCACAGACACACCCACAGACTGTCAACACCCTAGAATGCCGTGCCCCCACCCACCGCAACATCGCAGACATGCCCCATCCACCTACTCAAACCGGGAAGGTTGGGGGGTATGGACTACATGAGAATTACCTGTATTAACTAGACTTAAGCACCAGACACACATTATCCACATGTCACAGACTTCACAGATAGTTACAACTAAAAGAACAAAGACATCATGGCTCTTTCAGCTTTCAACTTTATTGATTGGGATCTAATGGTCAATATAAAGTGGTCCTTGTACAAGGATAAAGTGTTAAAGTGCAAACAAGGTGACATACTGCTAACTAATGTGCAAAAAATAGAGCACACTTACTAAAAACACATAAAGCTCAGACAGCGCAACAGAATGAAGCCCAACTTTACCAACACAGACAAAGAGCATGTCACATGCTTCAGAGACACGAACGCTTATCAGTCACTCAAGTGCTGCAGTATTCAGTTGTAATCAACATGTTTTCCCCAAGGCAAATTCCATGTAGCAGGTTCATCGCAACATTTGTATATTTATGCTCCAAGCGAAAAAACAGATAACGTTGTATAAAGTTTTGCTATAAACATATGTGCTATACCTCCCTCAAGCAATGTCAACTCCTCAACTCATAACTATTAAATACATGACGTACATTACCAACTGTGCATTTTTTCCCCCCGTCTCTTCCATCTAAGCCAAACACACACATGCACGTAAAAAATACTATACCCACATGCATACATGGGCAACACTGGGTACATCTGCTAGTTACCCATAAAAGAAATGTCACCCTTAAAACAAATGTCACCCATAAAAAACACATAACCCACAAATGCAAAAGGCAGCACTGTTTCTTACAATGAAGGTAACAGAGGTTTATAGAATTAAACTACTACAGAAGTTAAAGAGCACTGCCTGGCTACATACAGGGCAATGTCGCAGTCTGCCCATCTATTTTTATCTGTATTTCTATTTCTGTCGGTCTATCTACCCATCTGTCCTATCTATCGATATTATTATGTCAGATAGATAGGCAGATAATAAGTAAAGTTAGATAGAGAGAGAGAGAGAGAGAGAGAGAGAGAGAGAGAGAGAGATATCTGTCTATCTATAAATCTATCTTATTTTCTGTCAGATATAGGCAGTTAAAATAGATAATGATAGATACACAGATTATCTATATCTCTATCTATCCATATCTATCAATCTATCTAATCTTTTTTCAGTCAGATAAGAAAATAATGAGATATATTATATTAAGATAGCCAGATAATGTATCTTATTATGAGAGAGATATAGATAAATAGATGATAGATAATAAGATAAAAAGATAGATATATAGATTTTTTATCTATCTCTCTATCCATCTCTGTCCCACACAGTGAACTGAACAGAATCACAGACAATCAATGACCTTTGCTAAAACAAACACCAAAACATTGTTACCTCTGCAGCCAGTGCTTGCATTTCGCATTGCGGTGAGTGAGAGGAATCTCCAGCAGCTGCCTGCTTACCCTGTCACACCTCCTGGGCTCCAATTGCTGCTGCTCTGAACGGGAGAGGATGTTACATACCTTGTTTTTTTACTGCTACAACTACAGATGCGGCATGCTGGCCCCTGCCATGTATGGAACACTTCCTACTGGCCAAACAGTGTTAAAAGTCTTACTAAAGTTTATCCTTATAAAAAAGGGAACTTCCTTTTTTAAAAAAAAAAACTTTATTTAGAATTAATGCTGCCTGGCCAAAACAACACATTGGAAAAATGGGTATGGTTTGGAAGGGGGGCACTGAATCTGTTAACTGGGCCATGTTCCCCAGTGTAGTGCCGCCACTGCTGCATGCTCAGAGAGGTCATGCTTTCTCAGTGGCCTCTCATTGCACATGCGCAAACACATGAGGGCAGTTGCTAATATTGTCAGAAGTAGAATTAAAGGGCATGTCCACCCCCAAAACTATAATCCCCCCCAACTACTGGCCCCATCATGTAGTGTAGTGTAATCCTTACCTCACATCCCAGCTCCATATGGTTCTCCTGTAGTCCCCCCCCCCAAAGTCCCAAAAACTGCCCACCAGGAGGATAGCAGAGTCCATATAGGACTCTGCCTCCTACCTGGCCTCCGGGAGAAGTTTGGCATGCGTACTGCAGCCCTTCTCCCCCTCCCTCTCTCACAGGATTCCCTCCCCCTAGTGTAAAACCCTTAATATATAGTATTGCCCCTGTCCCCCCAGCCCCAACCGCTATATTTATATGTTTAGAAAGCTCCCCAAACTTTACTTACCTCTCCTCTTTCCTACGCCGAAATGAGCTCCCAGCAGCCGCGTCCGTGATTGGCTGCCGCTCAGCCAATCACAGACGCGACTGCCAGTCCCGCCCCTCTGCCGCAGAGGAGGAAAAGAGGGGAGGTAAGCAGAGTTTGGGGAGCTTTCTAAACATATAAATATAGCGGTTGGGGCTGGGCTGGCAGGGGGAATCTTATATTAAAAAATTATTTTTAGGGTGGACATACCCTTTAAAGTTTCAGCAACTAGAAGGGGGGTCCCAGGACCATTTATAGACATCTTGGTGCGATAGCGTGATCAGATCGCAATCCCATCATGCTTAAAAGTGCAGTAGTGTGGACTAGCCCTCCAAGAGTTTTGGCATTAACGCATTCAGAGACAGAACTTTCCCAGAGTATTGCCACTTTCAGTGCCAGCAGACTTTCCTATTAGTAATTTCAGTGCCAGCAGACTTTCCTATTAGTAATTTCAGTGCCAGTACTTTCCCAGAGTATGGCCATTAACACTACAGTGCAAGCACTTTTACCGGCCAGCACTTTCCCAGAGTAGAGATGTAATGTGGGTCTGAATAGAACCCAGTTTTGAATCGAATCTGAGGGTTTGAAAGTCCCGACAAAACTTTCGGAACTCCCGAATTTCACGGAACCAGGATTTTTTAAATTTTCAATTTTTAGCAAAAATTTAAAGTAGACGATTTTTGAAAATCGAAAGTAGACTATTTTCAAAAATAGATTTTTGAAAGCGAAAACTCGAACTTCGTTTTTGAAAATTTCCGAAAAAAAGAACGAAATTCAACAGTTTCGAACATCTCGAGTGAGTGTTTTAAGAATTTTAATATATGGAAGTGTCACTTTAAACTGATTTTTTTACAGAGATCTTGATATTAACCTATTTATTTTAAACTTTTTGTTTTAACCCTTCCCCTACACATACCCTCAAGCGCAAGCAAGATATTTTAAATATATTATTTAAATATTTTAAATATTTTCTAGGATACTTTGACACCAGCAAAAATCAGCACTAGTGTAATATTGGAGCATGATTTCTGATCAGCATCAATAATGGAAGGTAAACAAGTGACAAATCTCAACATATATATCATCTATTTTAAATACACTACCAGTCACTGTTTTTTTAAGGAAGAATCAATAACCACTCTAGACACCCTAGTATCTGATATACAATTTGTATAGTTGACAGAGGCATAGCTAGAAATCCCAAAACCCCCAAACCTCAAGAATCTTATTTACCTACCTTACATTGCCATACACGGTATCTCCACCTACTACCCGTGTCAGAATGGGACCCTACCAGGAAACTCATACTCTCTCAGAAATACAGGGACGTCCACACTCTCTCAGGTATACAGGCACTACCACACTCTTCTACAGATACCCACACATGTCCAAACTCTCTCTCCGAGATACCCACTCTCTCAGACATACAGGAATGTCCACATTCTCTCTCCCACAGATACAGACTCTCAGACATATGGGCACGTCCACACTCTCTCTCCTACAGTCACACACTCTCTCAGACATACAGCTACTCCCACACACTTTCTCTTACAGACAGTCAATCACACTCACCTCCACAGTTGAGTCAGCCAAGGTCAAACATTACCTCTGCACCGCACCTAAGTCAGGCTGACAGTATTCTGTCTCCTTAACTTCCTATTTGGTCTCAGCTGCCTCTGCCCACCATAGTCCACACACAGGGCTGAAACTTATACAGGACGCACTGTTACCCAGACACACTGTCACATTCAGTCACGCAGACACACAATCAGTCACACAGACACTTACTCATACTAGTAAAATTGGTTAAAGGGCATGTCCACCCCCAAAACTATAATCCCCCCAACTACTGGCCCCACCATGTAGTGTAGTTTAATCCTTACCTCACATCCCAGCTCCATAGGGTTCTCCTGTAGTCCCCCCCCAAAGTCCCAAAAAATGAACACCAGGAGGCTAGCAGGTCCATATAGGACACTGCCTGCTACCTGGCCTCCCGGAGATTCCTGCCATGCGTGCTGCAGCCCTTCTCCCCCCTCCCTCCCCAAACTCTTACTTACCTCTCCGCTTTCCTCCGCTGCACTGACTGACCGGCAGCCGCGTCCGTGATTGGCTGCCGCTCAGCCAATCACAGACGCGACTGCCGGTCCCGCCCCTCTGCTTGCATTCTCGCAAGCAGAGGGCCGGCAGTGCGGCGGAGGATCGAGGGGAGGTAAGTAAGAGTTTGGGGGGCTTTTTAAAAAAACTAAAGAAGCGGTTGGGGCTGGGGGACATGGGGGAGCATGATATTAATTTTTTATTTTGTGGGTGGACATAGCCTTTAAATGCAGTTATTTCACAGAGACCCCTACATATTAGAGCATAGAGTGCTTACCCAGACTGTCAGACAAAGTAATAAATGGGAAATCTAAGGGGGAAATGCAATAAATTTTGCATTCGCAACTTACCTGCACTCGTTTCCGTAATGTATTAACCATTTTGCCACCGTTAATACATTGTAAAAACACTAGCGGTAAGTTGCGACATTTTGCACGGATTTAAAGACACAATTGAAAAGATGTTAATTATCGTGCATAAACTGGCACAAAATGTATTGCATCCCTTGCGCTGCACACAGTAAAAAAAAAATGTTGACATGGCGCAGCCAGCGCAAAACCTTCACTAACACGTTAGTACATAAGTTAGTGTGAATTTAGAGTTATTTTCCCGTTAGTGCGGGATATTGCATCTCGCTGTAAATATCGGTGCTCAGAATGTAAAGCATCTATGTATTCACATTTACTGTTCATAAGATTTTGTATAATTGGCAACACTATAATAAGTGGAGGAGTCTGAACTATTGCTTAGACTTTTTACATATAACTAAGGTATAAGGTGTACTCCCGCTTTTCTTAGAACACAAAAGTACTATATTATGCCTGCAATAGGAACAAACTAAGAGGCCTTGACCCCTCAAAGAAAGAATAACAATGAGGTTCTCTTTTCTACTCTCTCCTTCCCTCCCCCCGTCCTTCACTCTTATATCTATTACTTGATATTTAAAATGTATGGTATGCAAATATTTATAACTGTTATTAGATTTTGCACAATCAATAACATTACATACGCAACTTTTATTTCCAACGAGTCCATACTCACCCAGTATAACTGAAATGGAAATGTTTAGCTCTCTATCAAAGGGTAAAACTCCCCCCCCCCCCTTCCCCCCCCTCACCTCCCTCTCCCCCGGTAAGCTAACCCTTCATCCCGCTCCCTACTCCCTTCCCCTCCTCTTCCCCCTCACACCGAAAAAAAAATAAATATGGCTCACCCAACATAAATACATAAAAAAGACAAGGCAGACACCATGCTCACAAGCAAACTGAACAACAAGATATCAAAAAGCTGCCCGCTCCCTCTCAAAACCCCACAAATAGACACTATTCATGACCCAATTTCTATCCTCCGCCAATTTACAGACTTCTATAGCAAATATTATATGGACACACCCCTGACACACTGCCCACTACCTAAACAAAGCAAACCTACCTCAAGTAACAAGAGACCAACTACACTCACTCAACGCTCCAATCTCTGCCCTGGAACTCTCAGAAACGATTAAACAATTTAAATCAGGAAAAGCTCCAGGCCCAGACAGTTTTATCAAGGCATACTATAAAAAATTAAAAGATACACTCACCCCCTATCTCCTTCTACTATTCAATGCACTAACAGGCTCCAGTACCCTCTCAACCGATTTACTGCGAGCCAACACTGTAGTTATTCCCAAAGAGGGTAAAGACACTATTCAATGCTCTAGTTACAGACCAATCTCCCTCATCAATAACGACAAAACTATTCACCAAGATATTAGCCAACAGACTAAACCGGCTGCTCCCACATCTGATCCATAAGGACCAAACTAAGGAAACCACCGACAATATCCAAAGCACAATTCAATTAGCTCATCAGTGTCACTCCACCCAACTGCCTTCCATATTGCTCTCTTTAGACACTGAGAAAGCTTTTGATAGAATAGACTGGGAATATATGAAAGCTACACTGTGACATTTTGGCATCACCGGCCCATTTTTATCTGCCATAAACAACATATACCCCACACCAACCGCTACTGTATCCAATATGGGCTTCTCTTCTCAGTCCTTCCCAATAAAGAATGGAACTATTTAGGACTGCACACTATCCCTTCTACTGTTCGCCCTATGCATGGAACCCCTTGCTACATATATACATAACAATCCAAAAATTTCAGGGATACAGATAGACCAACTAGAATACAAACTCTCCTTCACCGATGATGCATTATTCACACTAACTCATCCTCTAACCTCACTCCCACACCTATGTTCCCATCTTTCCAAGTTCAGCACACTCTCCAGCTTCAAGATTAACAATACAAAATCAATAATTCTCCCTATTCACCTTCCACCCACCACCATAAAGACATTAACACTTAATTTTGATTTTCCTGGGTCTTCTCCTACTTTACATACCTCGTTATTAAGATCTGCACAGACCCAACCTCCCAATATACTAATAACTACACCCCATTAAATTAAAACACTAACATCGCAACTTAAACCCTGGACCCAGGGCCACATCTACCATAAGGGAGAGTGAGACACTTGTTTCACTCTGTGAGGGGGGGGGAATTCCCCTTGATCGGTCAATACTCCCTAGTAATAGATATTATGTTTTTCCTTTTATATGGGTAGGTTAACTTTAGTTAGTTTGTGAGGCCACGTTAGACTACTGTAACTGTTGCACCAACATGTATACTACAGTCTATAAAATAAGTTGATTTGAGCAACAAAAACCTGAAAGGAGCAATATGGTAGGGGCACCATAAGTTGTTTGAGAAAGGGATGTAATATCTGTTTCTAGTAATTTACATTATTGCTAATTGACTGTCTGAGGAACTGTTTAAATACTTATGTAATAGGAAGCTCAAAATTGTAAGAAAAAACTTTAGCCACGTCCACCCACAAAGCCACGGCCATGTGACGGCACGCGAAAGGGCAGCAATAAAAAGTTTGGCTCAGGCAGCTAAAACCCTAGAAGTACCCCTGCCTGGAACAAATACAACCTCTCTCTCAATAGTGTTAAAATGATAGTATTACCTACATTAATATATCTGTTCCGCTCTCTCCCCCTCTCCCTTAAATCCTGACCTAAAATCTATACAAATCACAAATTTCCAAATTTATTTGGCGCAACAAACACTCAAGAATTAGCAGCAAAACTTTACAACGTCCCAGAGATATGAGGGGACGTTGTGACGTTGGGGGTGGATCGAGCTGAAATAATACCTAGGTCCCACCCCTGAAAGACCTACTCTGGCTTTCATCTGCTACCTTAGCACTAAAAAATAAATGTGGCTCCAACCAATATTATATTATACATATATATTATTCATCACTCAATAAAACTTTGGTATGACACATGAAAATCATACAAACTCTGCAACACATCCTCTCTCATGAAACCAATTTTCTTTTACCCAGACTCCCCCCCCCCCCCCCGTATCCACAAGGTATTGCACATGCCCAATGTATTTTACAAGTGAACCAACTGTAAATATGAATTTTAAAATTATAAGCAGGGTTAAAGTAAACCTGAACTTATCAAATATATAATGCAAGGTATTTCTGAACAGTATCTATTTAAAGGGAAATGTTTGAGGGTATGGGCATTCCTCAAAGGGGAACTCCGGTCCAAAAATGACTTTGGGTAAATTAACAGGAATAGCTTTCTTGAGTATTTTTGCAATTTACTTTTACTGAGGGCCAGACAGGCAGCAGCGCCTAAGATTGGCTGAGACATCTCCTTGCAGGACGTGGGTATGTCTTCACATTGGCTGCCTCGCGAACTGTAACTCAGTGTCAAAGAAAGGAGGATCGGACCGCAGTACCAAGGGAATTTTCAAGTAGTGCAGTACTTGTTTAAAGTACCCAGGAGGTGAGGACTTAACAGGAAGAGGAACTAGAGTTGAGTATAATTGTCCTTTAAGTTCCAAACTAAAGTAACACAAATCTTAATTTTCACAGCAAAAAACAGCACAAATGTGGCACTAACTAAAACCATCCTGGTTTTGTACCCAGATTCTCTTGTAGGGGGGCTGCTGACATTTTGACCTTTGTAAAAAAAAAATACTATTATCTTCCAAACGAAAGCAGCACAAATCTTAATTTTTGCAGCACAAACGTAGCACTAACCAACCACTCTGGTTTTGTATCCATATTCTATTTTAGGGGGACTGGCTGCTCTTTCGACCTTTGTAAAAATAAAAAAAAAATTCTACTATTATCTTACAATTGCTATTATCTTTCAAATGAAAGTAGCACAAATATTAATTTTTATTGCACAAATGGGCACAAACATAGCACAAACCAAAAACAATTTGATTATTTGTGCCGATTGTAGGGGGGTCAAATTCATAGAGCTATATTTCAACCCTAAGTTGTGTTCATCAGTGACCTATTCTTTTAGACTCATCTCTACATTGTAAAACTATTATGAAAAATCTTATAGCCGAGTTCTTGTCATGGTTTTAGAGGCAAAGAATCACAATTCGAACAGCCCAGTACCCTATGGGGCACACTTCAATTCCTCTTATAAGTTTTATTCAAGGTTATTTATTGTCAAACACTCAAGTCCTGTGGATCGGACCTAAATATCATAATTCCAGATTTAACTACAAAGGCTCTTCATGTAAGATAGTTAAAAGGAGCATCTCTCTCTATGCCACCAGTGCAGAGATATACCTCTACTTGAGATATAGATATCCTTATGAACCTAACCACTTGAGAGCTACCATCTCTACCATTCATTCATTAGGGATCAAGTTGGCATGTCTACTAGCTTTAGCCTTTGCGTCTAGTTCAGCTGAGCTCACCCTAATACACATACACAATCCTTGGATGTCATTTACACCAAGTAGGCCCTCATAATTCTAAAAGGGAGAACAAAAACGACACACATTTCCCCTAAGCTTATGGAACTTGACTTTCCCAAAGATCATTCTGAACCCATGCATAGTATCTCACCGGAACAGGTACATACAACTCTCTGCAGAACACAGAGGGGACATCACACAATTGTTCATGACGTCCATACTCCAGTTCAGACATGCATGTTCTAAAACAATCAGAGCCTGGATACTCTCTGCAATGGATGGCACTTTAATTTTCCATCCCTATTTTCTTAGGAGTACAGCTTCTACAAAAGGTGGCATTCAAAGGACTTCCCCTACAGACTATCCTAATTATTACTGGAGACCAACAGAACCAGAGACTTATCCTCGCAAGGGCAAAAACAAGGTGTGTGCTTCACGTGGGAAATCTATGCACTGCAAACCTCATTTATCCTAGGGTATAGGACAGCCACCTAGCAAAAAACCCCAGCCCAACCCACAGAATACAATTCCTGTTGTTGTAAAAATAAATAAAAACATAAGTGAAAACTTATTGTGATGCATGTTAATTTAATGACATTAATATACATTAGAGGATACAGGTCTGCTGATCTCACATTCAATACTTTCTAGTCTTAGTAATGCTAATAGTTACAACCTTTCCTCTCGCTCTCTCTACCTCTAGGACATCCAAAGTTCCAGAGGGAACAGAAGGGTCATGTATGGAAAATGCTCAATCTGAAATTAAAATGAGGCCCTCCCTGGATATGACAGACTATAGAAATGGGAAACCTAAACCCCTCCAAACCAAAAAAACATTTTCCAAAGCTCATATGCATCAGTCTGCCAGACCTAGGAAAGGCTTTAAAAGGAAAGCTAAGGGACATAATGCTATAATTTATAGTATTAAAACAGTAATAACAAAAGTCAAAGCAAAAAAGGTGTATTTTATGTCTTTTCTATCTCCTTTCTCTTCAGTACCAGTTGTGTAAAAGCAGGCAACTTTATATTGGTAAAATTCTGATAATGAACATCAATGTTTGGAATAATTTAAAGTTATTACAACGTTATTACTATCTTTTCTTTCTCCTCTCTCTTCTTGACCCTGTTATCTACAGCGGGCTACACCGCAAAGGGAAAGATTTTAAAACAATTGGTATAATGCTAAAGCTATATGTGGAATACTTAAAATGTAAGGATGGGCTAGGGCCCTCCTCAGGTTTATCTGACCAGAGCAAGTCAATGTAAAAAATTGACTCTTACACCTCAGGGTCTCTGGTCTTTTGAACCAAGGGGAGATCTCAATACAAGGGCTAAAGGCTTTAATACTACAATTCAAAGATTCTGCATATGCTTGAGTCAAATCTATTAATATATATATATGTTTGTCTTCTCTATCTCCTTTCTCTTCTATATCGTCCACTCAGAAATAGGTTGTACTTAATAAAATAATAAATCTCTTGCAATAAATATAACACAATGTAACGGATTGAAAACTAAAATATATATGCATCAAAATGTGAAATATCTTAGTTTAACTGATTACGGAAATGAGGGAGTCAATCTACCGCAGCCTAAACCACAGGAAAAAACAGAGACCATTAAAATTATAACACATAATACTAAAGGGTTAAACAGCCCAGTCAAGAGTAAATTGGCATTGCAGTACTATAAATAGGAACAAATCAGACACAATTCTCTTACAGGAGACACACTTCAAAAAATCCAAAGAAAAATCCCCAAAAAATTCTCAAACATATACTATGCATACTCAAGTAAAAAAAAAGAGGAGTGGCAATTCTCATGGGAAAGAGAGAGTAACTTTCCAAGAAACACAATGTGTGAGAGATTCATACTCCTGACAGGGATATTGAATCATACTAAAATTACATTAATAAATGTGTATGCACCCAACACAGGCCAAAGGTACTTCTATGACTCTCTGATCTCCAAAGTGGTAAGAATGGAAATGGGAAAACTTATTTTAGCAGGAGACTTCAATAACACAACTCATAGAAATATGGATACCTCCCGCACCCTCCCCACAGGGACCCCATCCAAAACCAATAAACCTCTACTGAAATTCTTAAAGGAGCTTACAGTATTAGACATCTGGATAATACAACACCCAACCCAAAGAGGAGTACACCTTTTATTTAAACCCCCACAAAACCTTCACAAGAATAGATCACATATACATATCACCTACGCTCATACCTAATATAACAACATGACGAATATCTTAAATCACATGGTCTGACAATGCTCATGTAGAAATCTTAAATCACAGGATTACAAACCAACCCTCATTACAAATGGAGGCTCAATGAAAAATTACTCACCGAACAACAAACAATAGAAGAAGAACTATCCCAAGACATAAAACACTATTTTGATGAAAATACTAAAGAAATCTCTCTTTCTACAATATGGGCAGCCCACAAAGCTGTACTTAGAGGCAAGCCAATTCAGATAGCTTCTAACAAGAAAAAAGGATACATTAAGCAAATTAAGGATCTAACACATAAAATAAGCAGGGCTGAACGAGATCTAGCCAAAAATTACTCACAAACCAAAGAGTTAAAATATACAAATTTAAAATGGAACTGAATGCACTATTAACAGATAAAGCAGAGAAAGCACTACGTAAGATAGGACAGAAATTATTTGAAAAAAGTAACAAACCAGACACTCTATTGGCACGTAAATTATCCTCCAAACTTATATAAACTTATTATAAACTGCAGCTGCTAAGCTATCCCCAGGGAAACTTGGAACATGACCCACAGAAAATAACAGATGTTTGGTAACTTTTATCAGAAACTGTATAATGGCCAAACAATTCCATTAACCCAAAACACCAAGGACCAAATAGATAATTACACAATTTAAACTCGCCAATAACATCAGAGGAACTACTTAGAACTATAAACACCTTACCTAACCATAAATATCCAGGACCAGATGGTTTCACAACCATGTATTATCAAAAATTCTTCAAGCTACTACACCCACATATGATCACATATTTCAATGCAATATTACAAGGAAGAGGGAAATTCTCCACAGACCTCCTAGAAACATATATCACAGTTATCCCGAAAACAGAAAAAGACACTACCCAATGCTCAAATTATCGTCCAATATTACTAATTAATACGGATATCAAATTTTTTTCTAAAATATTGGCACTAAGATTTAATAGTATACTACCTAGGCTGATTCACCAGGATCAATCAAGATTCATTTTGAAAAAACAAACTACAGATAGTATAAGAAGATCCCTCAACCTACTCCATATAGCATACGTGCAAGCTCTACCATATTTATTCCTGTCTCTTGATGTGGAGAAGGCTTTTGACAGGGTCACCTGGCCTTACCTTCAGGTGGTCCTGTCGAAGTTCGGGATAAAAGGAAACTATGCAAGTGGGGTCATGGCCCTATACACCACACAACAGGCAAGGGTAACACACATTGGCTTCCAATCAGAGAAAATCCCCATTCTTAATGGCACCAGACAGGGGTGTCCTCTCTCCCCACTTCTGTTCGTGTTATGCATAGAACCTCTAGCAGCAAGTGTGCGCTTAGACCCAGATATCCACGGGATAGAGGTGGGGGGAGAGGACTATAAAATAGCACTCTTCGCAGAGGGTACTCTCATCATTATCCAGACCACTGACTTCCCTCCCAAATCTATACAATCTGCTGGATAGATTTGGTAAAGTTTCAGGGTTTAAAGTGAATCCCAACAAAACAGTAGCCTACCCCCTCCACCTACCAAAAACTACAACTAAATATCAATAAATTTCTCATGCAAATGGACAAAAAAGAATCCTTTAGGTACCTAGGAACCTCCTTTTCCAGCAAGCCGGAGGTACTCTATAATCACAACTATCCCCCTTTATTAAACTCATTAAAAAAAGATCTGAATGAATGGACTCCCTACAATATTTCCAGCAGTAAAAGCAGTAAAAATGTCTATCCTCCCCAAATTATTATATTTGTTTCGAGCTTTACCAATTTCTCCATGACCACATCACAGAGAAATTCAAAAATGATAACTAGATTTATATGGCAAAGTAAAACACCAAGAATCAGAAAGCAACTGCTAGCACGCTCAAGACACCAGGGAGGATGGGGGCTCCCAATAATAGAGCAATACTACAGGGCAGCTAGAGTAGCCCAAACTATGAGTTGGGAGGCTGGCCCACACTCAACCAGATGGGTCCAAATTGAAGAGACATATTCATCCCCTTTTTCTTTAAATAGTTTACTATGGACTCAAAGGAATAAAAGACCAGGAAGTCTTTGGAAAACCAACCCTTTTACAGTGATGTGAAAAACTATTTGCCCCCTTCCTGATTTTTTATTCTTTTGCATGTTTGTCACACTTAAATGTTTCTGCTCATCAAAAACGTTAACTATTAGTCAAAGATAACATAATTGAACACAAAATGCAGTTTTAAATGATGGTTTTTATTATTTAGTGAGAAAAAAAACTCCAAACCTACATGGCCCTGTGTGAAAAAGAAATTGCCCCCTGAACCGAATAACTGGTTGGGCCACCCTTAGCAGCAATAACTACAATCAAGCGTTTGTGATAACTTGCAACGAGTCTTTTACAGCGCTCTGGAGGAATTTTGGCCCACTCATCTTTGCAGAATTGTTGTAATTCAGCTTTATTTGAGGGTTTTCTAGCATGAACCGCCTTTTTAAGGTCATGCCACAACATCTCAATAGGATTCAGGTCAGGACTTTGACTAGGCCACTCAAAGTCTTCATTTTGTTTTTCTTCAGCCATTCAGAGGTGGATTTGCTGGTGTGTTTTGGGTCATTGTCCTGCTGCAGCACCCAAGATCGCTTCAGCTTGAGTTGACGAACAGATGGCCGGACATTCTCCTTCAGGTTTTTTGGTAGACAGTAGAATTCATGGTTCCATCTATCACAGCAAGCCTTCCAGGTCCTGAAGCAGCAAAACAACCCCAGACCATCACTCTACCACCACCATATTTTACTGTTGGTATGATGTTCTTTTGCTGAAATGCTGTGTTACTTCTACGCCAGATGCACCTTCCAAAAAGTTCAAATTTTGTCTCGTCGGTCCACAAGGTATTTTCCCAAAAGTCTTGGCAACCATTGAGATGTTTTTTAGCAAAATTGAGACGAGCCTTAATGTTCTTTTTGCTTAAAAGTAGTTTGCGCCTTGGATATCTGCCATGCAGGCCGTTTTTGCCCAGTCTCTTTCTTATGGTGGAGTCGTGAACACTGACCTTAATTGAGGCAAGTGAGGCCTGCAGTTCTTTAGATGTTGTCCTGGGGTCTTTTGTGGCCTCTCGGATGAGTTTTCTCTGCGCTCTTGGGGTAATTTTGGTCGGCCGGCCACTCCTGGGAACGTTCATCTTTGTTCCATGTTTTTGCCATTTGTGGATAATGGCTCTCACTGTGGTTTGCTGGAGTCCCAAAGCTTTAGAAATGGCTTTATAACCATAACTCAGGTGTGATAAACCCCAGTTAAGTTATTTTTTAACAAGGGGGGCAATCACTTTTTCAGACAGGGCCATGTAGATTTGGAGGTTTTTTTCTCACTAAATAATAAAAACCATCATTTAAAACTGCAGTTTGTGTTCAATTATGTTATCTTTAGTTATCTAATAGTTACCTGTTTTTGATGAGCAGAAACATTTAAGTGTGACAAACATGCAAAAGAATAAGAAATCAGGAAGGTGGCAAATAGTTTTTCACATCACTGTATAATAAATAACCTTGATATATATGGGATAAACATATATGTACACCAGGCCCCATCACAAACCCAACCACATACATCCCACTATGGGAAAATCCCTCTTTTGCCCCAGGTATCCATGAGACGTTCAGCATGGCATGGAAGAAAAAGGCAATATACAGAGTGGAATATCTGACAGGGAGGAAGCAAAAGAAAAGTACAAAATACATCCAAGGATGTGGTTTCAATATTCCCAAATTATACACTTCATAAGAGAAAATTGCCCTAAACCTGGTATGATAGACTGTCCAAAATTAGGAAAAATATGTAGCAGATCCCCAAGGGGCTCGGGTTTAATTTCATATATATGGTATATCTGTTGTATTCAATTAGACCAACTGGACTTAAAGTTTAGTTCTTGAAGACGTTTCGCTAGTCATCCGACTGGCTTTCTCAATTCAGATGACTAGCGAGAAAGCCAGTCGGATGACTAGCGAAAAGTCTTCAAGAACTAAACTTCAAGTCTAGTTGATCTAATTGAATACAACAGATATACCATGACCTGGATGAATGAGAACCTTCACAAACAATATACTATGGTATGACAAACAACCCCTTCAGTCAACGGCAACAGAAAAATGGGAGAAATACCTGGGCTCAACTCTCACAGATGATCAATGGGTAAAAGCACTAGAAAATATATAAATATATAATATTTTATATATATAATATAAATATTCCAATAATGTGATAATTAAAGAAAAATCATTAAAAAATTCTATATGAATGGTACAAAACCCCTGTACTATTAAACAAAATATATCCTCTAGCACCTGTGTGCTTCAGGGACTGCAGAGGAAAAGCAGATAGCATCCATGGCTGGTGGACATGTCCAAAAGTTCAAAATCTCTGCCATGAGTGCCAGAACTGGTTATCCCAGGTATTACAGACCCCAATAACTCTTAACCCATGGGAGGCATTATTTAACCTACCTAAGGACGAGTTACACAAACACACTAGAATATTTGTCTGGAATGTGTGCAAAGCAGTGAGGTGTGCATTATCAGCACACTGGAAGGGTCCATGTCCCTCTATGAATGAGATACTTAATAAAATATGGTATATATACAGAAATGAACACCTCACTGCTATAGTAAATGACAAATTATTGACGTTTTATGCAAGGGAACCTTGGATCAGCCTAATGCAAATTACTGTATAATAACTGGAATATAAGTGAAATGTATATTTCCAAATATGTAACCCTATAAAATGTATAAGGTATTTCTTTCTCTACCAATTCCCTCTTCATCTTCCCCCTCCTCGTTCTCTTATCCCTCTTTCAATTAATTTACTTAAACTTAAGAGTTTATATAAGTAAGTCTATAATGTTAACTATACAGTAGTTATTTAACTAGCCTGTTTCTTATAAGAAAACATTATGTTAAGAGTTAACAATAACTTGTCTGTAATAAAATTCTGATATGACAATACAATATGTATGAAAATATAATATAAATATTTCTATTGACAAAACTCATATGCTTTAATAAAAAAATGATTGAACTGAAAAGGTGTCTGTCCTTTTCTGTGTCCTCCTGCAATTATTAAAAGATGTTCTGACTTCCTCCAGTTCTCAGTCCAATTTAAATAAGTCTTAATAGCACGGACCAGATCTAGTGTGTGATGTTTTTTTTCCATTGTATTCTTTGGATTTGGGAAAAAAAGAGGCTAAACTACTTTCAGGTCTGAATGGAAATTCAATATAACTTTAGGTAGAAAGTTGAAGGCAGGCCTAAGTTTCACAGTAACCGCAATAAGAAAAACTACCTTTAGAGTCAGGAACCAAGTTGAGGTAGACTCCAGGGGTTCAAAAGGTGGTTGGGTTAATGCCTCAAGAACTAGTGGCAGACTACATACTGGTGTTTTTTCATGAGCCTTTGGCTTTATCCTAACCAGAGCAGCAAAAAATCTTTTTAATTATCGGGTCAGTGGCCAAGTTCTTTTCCAATAAGGTAGAGAAGGCCGAAACCTGGCCTCTTAAAGTACAGTCAAAAAACAAATAAAGTTTAAATAGAAGCTATATCCCTGACTAACTTTTTTCTGCTATTTTTTTTTTTTAGGTCTGTCCAGAGCCTAACTGTGCCCTTGTAAAGTGCTGGCCATCTTGGATACTGTGTGCTGTCAGGTAAGCTCCGCCCCCCGAGACTTGCTGGACCTCGTTTCTGCCTGTGTCCAAATATGCAGTGGGTGGCGCGCGCTCGCACGGAGGGAACCGACACTGCATATTTGGACACAGGCAGAAACGAGGTCCAGCAAGTCTCTTTGACGACTGAAAAGGGCTGAAATGCTCTTCAGATGTTTTTGTGCCCACTCGAAAATCGGTTTTGCTTCTAGCAGTAGTCTCCAACTTCTTGTTCTGCCCCGCTTTTGATGTAAAGAACTGTAGACATGTTTGCGCTCTTTAAAATAGATTAGTTCCAAATCTGATCCTTGAAGCTCTGAAGACAGCTCGCAGCTCTAGGACGTTGGATGGTACTTCTCTTCCATCCTAGCATCTATGGGCAACCCTGTTCTGAAACGTCGCTTCCATCCTATGCTGGACGCATCTGTTGTTATTACAAGAGGAATTTGGCAATCCAGCTCAAATCCTTTATTCAGGTTTTTTCTGTCGAGTCACCAGGTAAGATCGTCTTTTAACCAAGCTGGCAGGTGAAGTCTCTTGAACATTTGAGTTTGAGGGACCCTGGCCTTGGCTATTAAAAAGTGCTGCATAAACCATATATGCCACCTCAACCACTGGACAAGCTGGATAGCTGCTGCCATCAATCCTAGCACTTTAAGAATTTCTTTGAACTTCGACGTTGGATATTGTACAATGGTTCCAACTTCTGCACTCAGCTTTAGTTGTTTCTCTTCTGGTAGCCTTACTAGATTTTCTTTTGTCAAGAAGTTGTGCCTCCAGGAACACCAAGTCCTGTTCTGGAGTCAAGGGACTCTTTTCTTTGTTGAATATCCAACCGTACTCTTTTAGAATGTTTAATACGACTAGGGTTTGGACCTAACAAAAGGAAGTTTCCTGTGAGTGAAACATGTACCTTTCTCTTAAGGACCTTGATCTCAAGGACATAGAAAAATAGGGCCAATTAATCATTTGATGGTTGTACGGTGTGTGTGAAAGTTTGAAAATAAGTTTGAAAATAGAATTGTTTGTACTGTGTTAAGGACTGTGTGTGCAGTAAGCAGAATAATCTTTCTTCTTCCAGTTTAAGGGGTGAGCTGGGCTTCTATATTCTAGTATTGCACATGTTGTAATCACAAACAGGTTGTGAAGAGGTTAAGTGTTTTGTTTTTTTCCCTCTCTTCCTGGCGCTTGCACTAATTAGTGTGGGGGCTGGGGCCTATTAGTTAAATAGGATTCACATTGGTTGTACCTGTGGTTTGGACCTAACAAAAGCAAGTTTCCTGTGAGTGAAACAAACGTATAAGTTCCTTGCTCTTAAGGACCTTGATCTCAAGGACATAGAAAAGGGACATTGAAACAAGAAGGGCAAATAAACAAGGTTTGTGCGTCACTGTGCTGGTGTGGTGTATTAGAAGGGACAGTTTTGTCGGAACCATGCAATGTGCATCCTGCCACATGTATAGGAACATGGAGCAGACGTTCCAGGGAACCTATGTCTGTGTCAGGTGTGAGTGGGTTGCCCGTTTGGAAGCTGAGGTGGAGAGTCTAAGGGGGCAGTTTGCAGCATTGCAGGGATTGGAAGAACTGGGGGGTCAGCAGGCACTGGCTGGGGCCAGTATAGTGGTGGGTGGAAGTGGGACAGGGAAGGCTGAGGGGGGAGGTAGTTTTGTTAGGGTTACTAGGGGAAGTGGGGGACGGAAGTGTAGGGTGGCTTCTTCCCAGATTGCCCATCCCAACAGATTTGCCGCCTTAGGTAATGAAGTGGAGGAGGACACCTCGGAATTAGCGTGTATGGAGGGGGCTAGTCCCTTGAGCACCCAGGGGACTGCCATCTCTGATATAAGGGAGGAGGAACTAAGGATCAGGAATGCAAGGCAGGTGGTAGTGGTAGGGGACTCCAGTATCAGAAAGGTAAATAGGGTAATCTGCCGCCAAGACCCTACATGCTGAACGGTGTGTTGCCTGCCTGGTGCTAGGGTTCGGCATGTGTTGGATCATGTAGACAGATTATTGGGTGGGGCCGGGTGTGACCCGGGTGTCTTGGTTCACATTGGTGCCAATGACAAAGTTAGGGGAGGTGAGGTACCTAAACATGATTTTCGAGAGCTAGGGGCCAAGTTAAAAGCAAGGACCTCCAGGGTAGTGTTTTCAGAAATAATACCACAGCCACGTGCTAAGCCAAGGAGACAGCGGGAGCTTAGGAGGATTAATGTGTGGCTAAGAGTGGTGTAAGGAAGAAGGGTTTGGGTTTATTGAGAACTGGGCAGACTTTGCAGTGGGCTATAGGCTCTTTAGTAGGGATGGGTTGCACCTCACTGACGGCAGTGCAGCTGTTTTAGGGGAGAAGATGGCTAGAGGGTTGGAGGAGATTTTAAAGGGCATGTCCACCCCCAAAACTGCCTCTCAGCCCAAAACTGCCTCTCAGCCAATCTCGGACACAGCTGCCGGTCCTGCCCCCTGCTTGCAGTGTCTTGCAAGCAGAAGGCTGAGCATCGGAGGAGAGAGGGAAGGTAAGTAAAGATCTGGGCACTTTCTTAAAATTATTTTATAGCGGTTGGGGCTGGGGGAAGGCATTCTATTGGGCAAAAGTTTATTATAAGGGTGGACATGCCCTTTAAACTAGGTTTGGGGGGGGTATTAGTCTCACTGGGATAGATAGCCCAAGAGGAAAGCAGGGTGTAGATAGGTCAGTGGTGGGGTGGGTGGGGCTAGCATGGGGTATAGGGAGGCATGTGTATTAAAGTGTACGAATAACTTACAGGATCATAATCTAAAATGTATGTCTGCAAATGCCAAAAGCCTGGCTGACAAAATGGGTGAACTGGAAATGATGGCGTTGAATGAAAAGTATGATGTAATAGGTATAGTAGAAATGTGGTTGAACATTTCTCACGACTGGGCTGTAAATTTAGAAGGATATGCCTTAAGGCAGGACAGAGAAAAAATGAAAGGGGGAGAGTATGTGTTTATGTTAAAATAGAATTGAAGCCAAATTTAAAAGAAGAGATAACTGACGATATGGATGTGAAGCAGAGGCAATATGGGTGGGATTAGGCAACAGGAAAGGGGGTAATGTCATTGTTGGTGTCTGCTATAAGCCGCCAAATGCTAGCAGAGAGGAGGCGAGTCACCTTCATATGCAGTTGGCAAGGGCTGCAAGTTTGGGGAGTGTGCTCATTATGGGGGACTTCAATTACCCTGACATTGATTGGTGTGGTGGAACTGCCATCACAGAAAAAGGCGATGAGTTCCTGAATTTGCTGCAGGATAATTTTCTCTCACAGGTGGTTGAGGTTCCTACTAGAAAAGGAGCTCTGTTGGATCTGGTAATATCTAACATTGTGGAGCACATTATAGATATAAAGGAAACTGGAGGATTCGGGAATAGTGACCATGAAATAGTGGCGTTTGGATTTTGTTATCGAAAGGAAAAGTGCGCTGGGTTAACACAGACTTAATTTCGAGAAGGCAAATTTTCCCAGGTTAAAAGCAGCTCTTCAGAATGTCAACTGGGATAATGTATTATCAGGTAAAGGTACTGAACAGAAGTGGACTGTGTTCAAGGGGATTTTAAGCCAGTAAATTTATACCCTTGGGAAATAAATGTAAAAAAAATAAATGTGGCTGAATTCTGCTGTAAAGAGGCAAATGGAAGAAAAAGGCATTTAAAACCTTTAAGGCGGGGGGAACAGAAAGGGCCTTTAGGGATTATAAAAACTGTAACAAGGAGTGTAAGAAAGCAAATCAAACTAGCTAAAATTAATAATGAAGTTACGATATCTGAACAAAGCATCACTAAGCCTAAAAATGTTTTTAAGTATATTAATAGTAAGAAGATGAGGACTGAGAATGTGGCACCATTAATTAATAGGGATAAGTTAATTATGGAGGATGGCGATAAAACAAATGTCTTGAATAATTTTTTTCCTCTATATACACTATAGTAGATCCAAGTACAGATATCATAGAGTATAGTAGCAATAATGGTATAAAAGATTCAAGTGTGCTTTGGTTAACCGAGGATATGGTGCCGAAAGAACTAAATAAGGTTAATATTAATAAATCTCCTGGACCGGATAAAATACATCTTTAGGTACTTAGGGAGTTAAGTTCAGTTTTATCTAGGCCATTTTTTCTTATTTTTGCAGATTCCCTCATGTCCAGTGGTGTGCCTCTGGATTGGAAAAAGGCTGATGTTATTCCAATATTCAAAAAGGGTAGTCGTTCACAGCCGGGTAATTACCAATGGTACCAAATTACCAATTACAAATTCACCAATAGAACATGTCAGAGGACACAAAGACATCCCTTAAGACTTGAAGAAAAAAGGTTTAGGTTTCAAGTTCGGAAAGGGTTTTTCACTGTGAGAACAGTAAAGCTATGGAACAGTCTTCCAGTGGACGTTGTTATGGCAGGTTCATTGGTCAGTTTAAAAAAAAAAGCTGGATGAGTTTCTGCAAACAAGGAATGTTGCAAGTTACTGGTATTGATATATAAAGTAGAGTTGATCCAGGGAAATTTCCGATTGCCACTTGGAGTCAGGAAGGAAATTTTTCCCCCCTTCATAAATTTGGTGGGGTTTTTTGCCTTCCTCTGGATCAACAGTTAGGCAGGAAACGAGGATATTGCTAGATGGGTTGGACTGGATGGATGTTTGTCTTTATTCAACCTCAAATACTATAAACTACGTCTTTTTTTGCTTTATCCTTGGTCTCTGCAACTATCAAGATATCATCCAGGTAATGAAAGATGGCTATACCTTCCTTCCGAATTTCCGCTACCAAGGCCACTACCACCTTGGTAAATACTCTGGGCGACTGAGAGAGACCAAAAGGCAGGCATACAAACTGTACATGTAGATCTCCCACCAAAAATCTCAAGAACTTCCTTGACTTGTCTCAGATTGCGACATGAAAGTAGGCGTCCTTCAAATCCATACTTGCTAGCCAGGACCGCCCGACTTTTGTCTCCTGGACCGGCGTCCCCCTATGGCTGGACAAAGGACTGACTTGCAAAAGCTGAAGGTCTCTTGTTTGAACTTTGGAAACTGTTTACCTGACCTCCAATTTGCTTGTCTCGACGCTTCCTTCCCTTGCCTATAAAACTTTGATGACCGAAAGGACCTATTTGGTCTGACCTCTGACGTTTAAAGCTTCTCTCCTGCAGTAGAAAAATAATTCCCCCCCCCTCCCCCCCGAAGTTTTATTAATAATAGAATTCAATTTCTCCCCAAAAAGTAGATCTCCTTCGAAAGGGAGTAGGCACAGGTTATTTTTTGAAGCATTGTCTGCTTGCCAAGGTTTCAACCACAGCGCCCTCCTGGCAGCCACTGAAAAGCCCATTGCTCTGGCTGCTAGATGGACCAATCCATCAATTGCCAATTTTAGGTCTGAAAACATCTCCAGCAGTTTAGGCCTTTTCACATTAGAGTTGACTACCTGCTCAATGTGCTTTATCCATACCCTCATGGATCTAGAAGCAGAGGTCATGGCTACTGCCGGTCTACACGATGCCCCCGCTGTAACAAAAGCTTTTCTTAGCGAGACCTCAACCCTCTTTTCCATAGGGTCCATAGTTTTCCTGGCTAACCTGGCTACTGCCGCAACCACCTTTGGAGCTGAGTCCCAATATTGGGCAATTGACTTCTCCATCGGATACTTTTTTAGATATTTATTATTCATGACAAATCTCTTGTCTGTTTTCTTCCTCTCTGAAGTAATTATCTCTTGAATTGAGGAATGAAGTGGGAAGGCATGGTATTTTTTCTTAATAGAAGGGAACAATTTATTGGCTTCCAATTTTTTGGGTTCTGCAGTGGCCAAAGACATGGTATTTCTGACCACTTTAACTAACAGTTCAATGATATCTGGGTCAAAATTAGTTTCCACTTCTACCTTTTCTTCATCATCTGATTCAAAAGCTGAAGGATTTTCTGAATATTCTGAATCGTCTGAATCAACTGTCGAATCTCTTTAAGCATGCAATCTTTCCTTCCTTCTCTTCTTTCTTGATTCTTGCATAGACTCATTAACAGCAGATTTAATTAGTTGCATCAGAGAGTCTAGGGACTGTCCTTGAATGGGGTTAGTAGAAGCTCCAGCCTCCTCATCTTTACTTTCCCCTTCTGAAGGTTTGCTTTGTTTATCAGACATGGAAAGGCTGTGGAGAGACAAACAGTTGTCAGCACCAAGCAGCCTAAAATCTCTGCTCTCTTTACATACTCACCCCTGCTTATCTAGATCCATTAGAGTGACCTTTAATGACTCTCCGAGACTCCATGCTGGAACATAAAACAAAAAAATAAAAAAAACATGAGCTTACTGCCACCCCCCCCCCCCCCCCCCCCCAAAGAGTATTGGAAATAAACTTACATGGGGTACAGAAGAAGGGCAATCCAGCACAACAGCAGGAACAAAACTGCAGGCCGACCGGAAGTGGAGATTCGCGGGCTAAACAGTGTCAAAAAAGGTAGAGGACACTCCCCCAATGCAAAAAAACACTACTCCAAACGGACCAATGTGGCAGGGGGAAGCTGTGAAGGCCGGGAACGTTGGCCGCCATATTGGAAGGGGCAGCCATGCGATATGCAGAGGGACAGCCTCCGGACCCAGTCACAGGGTCTTACCTTCCTCTTGGCTCAAAATGAATCTGACAACCGGAGGAGCATCCAAGTTGGAGGAGAGCAGCAGAGACTCCAAACTTAGGTAAGGGATCACCGCAATGGTCGGTAGCAGACTGCAACAGGAAGAAAAAAGAACACTGGGTAGATGAAGGAGGGAGTGTCTTCCTGTTTCAATTGGCTGCAATAGGAGGGGATTCGTTTAGTGACGTTGCTGCCATGGTGATGGGGGAAAATACTCTGTGCATAGAGACAGTAAATTCTGGGGTCAGGGAGTGTAGCTCTTTGATGACTTCATGGGCTATAGGTTGTAGTAGCAACAGCATGGAAACTTTATTTACAGAATCTATTTCTCACATGTACTAATTGCAACTTACTAGAGAAGACTCTTACAATGTATAAACTTAAATTTAAAAAATTTAAGTTTAGTTCTCCCTTAAGTTAGCGCTTAAATTAGCATCATTTTTTTGTGATTGTTGCTTGAGTATTCTTACTCCATTTAAGCTCCAAGTTCCGTTCCTCTACAATCTACTTCTAAAGATAGTTTACTGGTTAGTAAAAAATACATTTTACTTAGAATGTCTCCATTGAGAGTAGTTTATGCCAAACTATTTAGCACTTGACAAGGACTTACACTGAAATGTTGCACATATTCAGAAATACTACATCAGATAAGGTGTTTAGACCTCTTCTTTACTCTTGTTTAAGAAAGCCTTTGTTAATGTGTTTATAAGCCTTTTGTTTTGAAATGGCTAGGGTCCATTTGCTTGGCTCCTAAGGTTCTGTAATGTAATGTAGCTGTAAAGTTCTGGAAGAGCAGTCTTCCACGTTGCCATATCATGACAGGCAGTTTTAAAGTAATTTCTGGCGGTTGTGACCAGCTTACACAACGTATACTAAATTATAGGGAGCTGAATGATTGCAGAATGTATGGTCATACAGTGGAACCTACCATGTAATATGCAATTACCCTCATATGTATACAGCTTGCTTTAATGATAACTTGAGTTCTTTGAAAACTAGATTTCTTTTTTAAGATTTCAGCCATAATGGTTTTATTAGTAAAAATGATAGGAAATAGGATGGAGGATTTTTTTAAACCAGATAAAGAGGGGATGGCGAAACTAAAGTGTATTATTGTAAAAGTAAATCAGACTTGCCAGAAGGTCCACCCCCTCAGTATAGGCTGCTTGACTTAATCAGCCAACTTCTCTTTCTTTAAGTTTTCATGTTACAGATTTAAGCATTTATGGTTAATTTAAAATATGCATTTAATAGGGAAAGTTCAGTGGAAAATATTTAAAAAAAAAAAAAAAAGTTAAAAAAGTTAAGTTGTATATTATGCATACCTAATTATTCTACATATTCTCTGCCATTTTGAAAAATCAGTTGAATTTATACCTCTTGCTATTCCATGATGTTGACATTAGTTTGATACCATTTCAGGTTCTGTAATGGTCCTTCTTCCCAGAATGCACCACTTCCTTGGAATATTCCTAACAGTAATTTCTAAGATTGGGTCAAACATGCTCAGAACTCTACTGTGCAACTGAATCAACCAAGGCGCTGGGTCAAGGGCAAGACCATAATGGTCTCTATTAGGGGTCCTGCAAACAGGAAGTCAGTATTTTAGAAGTATTAATTTATACACAGACAAACTGCTGAATGGGCAGGTTAAGGTCATTAGGATGAAAAAATACTGCTCTTTTTTCTTGATATGGATTTGCACTAAACTTCCCCTTTAAAGGAATAGTTCACTCAGAATGTGAACTATTCCTTTACTGCATTAATTGAAGAACGAGAGCTAAAGGAGCCATGCCTTACCTCCTCACATTATGAGTGAACTATTCCTGTAATGTCAATAAGGATTTAAGTGTAGAGTTAGAAACGAAATACTTACTTTGTACAAACGAAGTATTGCTTTAATGGATGTATGAACAAATTTTGTTTGCCTTTGTAAACTGCCCCCGTAGAATGCTACTAGCTCTTCATTAAAATTGACACTGAAGACATCAAAGTGATATTTGTAACCCATATTTTCAGATTTTCTAAGTGCAACTGAGGCAATGGAACGAACTATTGAAAAACAAAAAAAAGAGGATAGGGAGTAGAGACAAATATGTATGTTAAAAACACGTAAAACAAAACAAACAAAAAAAGGGGCGAAGACAAATAATTAATCAATACATGCAGTAGGATTGGAGGGATATAAGGTAATATACTATGTATAAAGTATATAATTATTGTATATAAGCAATTCACCAGCACATTGAATTCCTAAATGAGTGAATTTATTTCAACGTTCGGGCAACGCACATATATATATATATAAATGGTGAAGACTGGCACTCACTAACTGGATGCAACTGCCAGGGTGCTCCTGAGGGATCCAATTATTCAACACGCACAATGAAGGCTTGGCTTTATCAAGCCTAGGCTTGATAAAGGTCCAAGACCAGGGACCAAAACCTTGCCATTGATGTGATGTGAATAAACCCACTTGTTTGCAAGACCAAGGAGTGCCCTGATTCATTGTGCATGTTATATATATCTATATCTATAGATATATCTATAGATAGATAGATATAGATATACAATCTTAAAAGTGTATCAGCACGCCACAGGTCTTTCAATAAGGTGCTTTTATTTAAAGTGCTTTTTTTAAAAAAACATGGTGCAAAGTGCATCTGTAGGAACGTTGACAAAGGCCGAAACGTTGCTACAGATGCACTTTGCACCACTAAGCAAAAGGCTAAGGACTTCATCCCAACCATTAATAGTGGCTGCCAATTCAAATTGTTCTAGCCAATCAGTCCACTCCCTAGTTACCCCATCAAATGGATCAGGTTTAAAAATAGATTTGGCAATTGGGCCTGGTAGAGCTACTGAGTCTATCAGTAGCAGCCTCCATAGCTTAATACAGAGAACAAACATACATACTCAAGACTAGTTACTAGTTTTCAAGAGCGATTTACAAATCATCGGAGTGCAATAAAAGCGGCATTAGCCAATCAAATGATGGAAAAGAAACTTTTTTTACCACACCATTTCAAAGCGGAGGGAGATGGATTATCGACTTTGAAATGCATGATTATCGATCATGTGCCAGTGATGGAGGGTGATAGGGCTAAGTAATTGCTACAAGTCGAATCTAAATGGATTACAAGTTTACAGACATTGGCTCCATATGGTCTTAATGAAATGATCAATTTTAACTTTTTTTTGTAAATAGCTTTTCTATATGCATGGTTTTACTGTTTTTGATATTGTTTTTTATTGTGATGCTGTAGTGTTCCCACTTCCGCATCAACTGTTCGCGTCAGTGTTGCCATGGTTACGCGTGCTACTATTGAGCATCTTCCCTGACGCTGGGGCTTCTGTAGTTACGCTTGAAGGAGTGAAGCTATCACGTGGGACAACAGTACGGAAGTAGTGATATGCGCCGGCAGTGTGTATTTCTATCACATGGATATGTATTCTGGCGTTCAATATGGAGATGAGCTATGTGAAATGGAGTTTTAGACATTGTGGGTTGAGTTTACTATATACTTTGTTGGGTGTGTGTTTTATAGTATTTATTATAGGTATTGTGCAATATGATTAAACTGATGCTGCTATGTGCTAGACTTGGTATTGGGTTTCTTCAGTGGGAGTGTCATCGGTGTGGCTATAAAGGTGTGTTCATAATGTATGTTTGTTAGTCCTGATGACGGCCTAAATAAGGCAGAAACCTGTTGGCTCAATAAAGTAAGAAGTTTGCTTTCATTATGAAGTCTGTCTATTACAGCGATGTTTGCTATAAAGATATATCCCTTATATTATATAAATAAATTTATATTTTTATGGATATTGCATTGAGTTTTTAGGAGCAACTTATTAGGTGGGGGTATATAACACTACTACACATAAGAAAGGTCTATATGTATGTGTGTAATTATCACTATTTAATTAAAATCACCATAACAAATAACACTATACAGAGTATAGTACTACTACTTACAGAACAAATGATATAGAATTAATAAAGTATACTTACTTTACTTGACACCCCTAAGTTTGAATGGAAAACTCAAAATGGTAGGTTTAGCCACACCTCTAGGATGTTTACATGGGTCTCCATGTAGACACTAAAAGGAAGTGGAATTTTACCAACATCCAGTGAGGTTCTGATCTTATAAAATAAGTGGTGACTCATAGGCCTCCTACTGCTTATTTGGGGTAGTAGTATACACCAATTATGGTGGGTGCTAAGCGGAGGAAGTAACAATTAAATACATGGAAAATACAAAGAGAAAGACTCCACTATATACATGGAACACATAGTTCCATGGCACTCAACTACCAATATCCCATAAAGTTATGGTTCTTATGGGGAAGGGGACCATATCCCATAATACCCCATAGAAAAAGTGTATGCACACTGCTCGTCCAAGATTGTACACTACTTTATTGAATTAAAAACACACGACATAATATACATACTGTAGCTTAAAAAGACATAAAAAGGTAGGCAGGGCGCGGAGTAAAAAGAGTGTCCAGGCAACCTAGCTATACACAACTGAAGTTCCAAATCACGTGGGAGCCCAGTGAACATCAGCTGGTATATGGTAAACAGGTAAGTTCCCTGATGAGAATCACAAACTCTATATTTATATATGTATCAGGGGTGCGTCCACCTCTCTAAGAACTATGTAACTTAGTACATGTATGTAGATGCATATATAAACTAGAACAATAAGAAGAAAACGATCTCACCCAACGACTGCTATGCTTGTACTCCAAAAGCGGTAAGTAACTGCGGGAAGGATGTCTCGCTGGAATCCATATCTCCACCAACGTCCCAAAGTTCCGTGTGACTAGATTTCCACTTATGGTCCGTACACCGTCCGTACGGCAGAACGCCAATAGTTAATCAGTTCCCATGGATGGTCCGCAATAAGCTGGGGTAAGATGAAGGGACTTCCCGGCTGCACTCTGCACTCAAGGTACTGCCACGACGACCGACGTACGTTTCGGGAGTAAACTCCCTTCTTCCGGGTCACATGATCAATGGTTCCGTGCACCTATATACCTTCATGGTGTCACGTAAAAGTGGTCCGTGCTACAACATAGTGTTAGTTTTTTAAGAAAATTCTGGCATTATTAACTTAGTTGCCAATATGTAAGTTATTCATATTTTATCAATCAAGACACTTTAATAGTGTAGGGAATGCAAACATAGGCGCAAGTAAATACAGTGATACAGGGGAATAACAAAGAATATACAATGGTGTGATTAGATAAAAAACAGGAATAGTACAGTGTTGGTATTACAAATCTGGTCCCAACACATAACTACTGGGTGATACATAGGCTGTTGTGTATATAAAGCTCCTAGCAAATACTTTTTTGATCCCAAGTCTTTTATGTTGGGAATACATAGGGGGAGGTATATTAGGATCAACGGGGAGTGGGTTTCATACCGTACTTAGTTGGTAAACATTTAGTTCAATTAGGACCTTCATGAGTGAAGGTACGGAGATGATGGTTATAAAAACATATTGAAGAGGAGTTCCTCATTCAGTCCCAGAGGAGTAAGGGTTTTGAGAGTGAATATCCACCATGCCTCTCTCTGTAAGATCTTCTTGTCCCAATCTCCTCCTCTTACTTGGGGTAGAATTTTTTCTATACCCCAGACCTTCATATCTAACCATTTTGACTCATGATAGTCTCGAAAATGATGAGCCACACTGCTAGTTTCATCATTGTTTTTGATGCTCCTAATGTGCTCCAATATTCTTGTTTTAAATTGTCTCTTGGTTTTCCCAATATACAGTTTTTGGCATGGGCATTGAATTGCGTATACAACCCCCCTTGTGCCACAATTAATAAAATGCTTTAGTGTATATGTTCTCTAATTATTTATAAAGACCTTAATCTTTTGCATAATGGGACAGATTTTACATATTCCACATTTAAAGTTACCTTTTGGGGGTTGAGTGGCCAACCAATTGTCAAGTGTTTGAGATTTAGGTTCGAAAAAGCTACGAGTTAGAGCTTGTCCAATTGTCGGAGCTTTTTTGGATATCATACTGGGTTTTTTCGAAACAAATTTACTTATTGTTTCATCTGTGTGTAGCACTGGCCAGTATTTGGTTAGTATTTGTTTAATCCAATGCCAATCGCTGTTGTAATTAGTGATGAATTGGGTTAAATTTGTGTGATTAGTCCTATTTTTGTTAGACCCAAAAATAAGTGTATTTCTCTCTGAGTATTTAGCTCTTTTGTAGGCTTTTTTGAGCCAATTTTTAGGGTATCCCCTTTGGATGAATCTGAGTTTGAGGTCATGGGCTGCCCTTTCAAAGTCCTCCAAACAAGAACAGTTACGTCTTAATCTTAAGTACTGTCCTATGGGTATCCCTTTAAGTAGGGCTGTGGGGTGCATACTTTGTGCCCGAAGTAAACTGTTACCTGCTGTATGTTTTCTGTACACTTCAGTTTGTATAACATTGCCTGTTTTTTTGATCCACAAATCCAAGAATGGGATTTTCTGATGGTCTATTTCACTAGTGAATTTGAGATTCCAGTTATTGACTTGAATGTCTTTAATGAATCTCTCAAACCCCTCAGTGGACCCTTCCCATAATATGAGTATGTTGTCTATGTAACAACCCCAAAAACTGATTTGGTGGACTGCCCAAGTATATTTCTCATCAGAGAAGATCTCCTGTTCCCATGCTCCGAGGTACAGTCCGGCATATGTAGGAGCACACACCGTACCCATTGCTGTACCTCGGCTCTGGTGGAAATATTTCCCCTCAAAGATGAAAAAGTTATTGGTTAGAACGATATGCAATAATTTAAGGATTAACTCCGATTGCTTTAGATATTTTTTATTCCTGGTAGATAGGTAGCCCTTAATTACTTGTATGCCTTTTTCATGGGGTATCGATGGGTACAGTGCTTCCACATCAATACTGGCTATAAGAGTATTATCATTAACTCTCAGTTGGTTAAGCCTCCTAATTACATCCTTGTATCTTTCAAATAGGAAGGTAGGGTGTCTAAAAAAGGTCTTAGGGCTTTATCGACAAAACGGGAAATAGCCTTGGCTTACCCAAACCATGAAATAATTAGTCGACTCTGGGGGGAGGTTGTATTTTTGTGGATTTTCGGTACCCAATAAAGACATGGAATGACAGGGTTTTTATTAAAAAGATACTTGTAGTCGTTCCTAGTTATTACTTTGTCCAATAGGGCTTTTTCAAGGCAGTCCTTGATCAATGAATTGATTTTATTGAACGTCTTCAAGAACTACATTTCAAGTCCAGTTGATCTAATAGAATACAACAGATATTTTATTGATAGGGTTTTCCCTTATTTTAAGGTACTGACCAGGTTCCCTTAGCTGTCTTAATGCTTCCTTACGATAATACTCCACGTCTAATATAACCACTTTACCCCCCTTGTCTGCTGGTTTTATGACAATGTCTGATGCATTTTGGAGTTCTCTATAAGCAAGGAGTTCATCCTGGTTTAAATTAGAAATACTCTTAGTGGGTATGAAATCTGCTATTTCTTGTTCAACCAAATTAACAAATGTTTTGACAATGGGACAAACAGATAGAGGTGGAAAAAACTGTGACCTAGACTTTAGGCCCAAACCATCCACAATTTCTTCTGTTTGACTATTTTGAAGCATTTCCAAATCCGACACCTTATCATCCTCATCATTGTAGTTAAGATTTTGTAAATCTACTAATGTATCCAAATTAAAGTGATCAAACATATCAAACTTATTGCATCTCTCTTTATTTACAGGGTCACGGTCAACTTTATTATTTTCTGAGTACATTTTTTTAAGAACCAATTTTCTGGCAAATAGATGAAGGTCCTTTACGACTGTAAATTTATCTATGCCTTTAGTTGGGGCGAAATTAAGGCCCTTATCTAAAAGGCTTATATGTCTAGATTTGATGTCGAACCTAGACAAATTTAGGACTGTATCTATTTTTTGCTTTTCCTCAAATGGTATCCCCTCGTTTTGACTGGAGAGTGTGTGTTTCTGTTTCCAACCCCCCCTTCTTCCGAGTCTGTGTCTAAAAAACGGTCCTGCTTTCTATTTCTAAATTTTCTAACTTTCTTGTATCTATTATTACGTTTGCTTTCATTGTCAGTTCCTGACGTTGTCCTATCTCCTTTATCAAAATTAAACACAGTCCCTGTGCGGTAGTCTTCACAGTCCCTGGCATATTTCTTTTTCTTTCTATATTTAATGTTAGCTTGAAGTTTTTCCATATCTGTTTTCACATTTAATTTAGCATAATCTTGGTGTTCCTTCCATTTTTCTAAATTGTCTGCCATTAGGTTAACTTCCTGCTCGAATAGTTGTAGCTGTGCTTTATTCTCCTCAATAATGAGATTCATTAACCTGAATGCTACCTCACTTAGAATTTCTTCCCATTTAGTCAAAAAATCAGATGACATTTTGGGTACTAAATTGCTCCCTGGTCTGATTTTCCATCTTAGTCCCTTGGGTATCATTTTGGACTTTAGGTAATTTTGTAAACTCGAGATTTCCCACTTACGTCTGATAGTCTTACTCAATTCTCTTTTGTATTTATTAAAATCTCTAACAATATTGTCTTTTTGAGGATTGTCAGTCTCGGAGTTGGAATTGCTTCCTGAAAATGCTTCATTAAAATCAGAGTCCCATTCAATATCACTAAAACGATACGCCATGTTTGCATTCCCTTGTATAGTGTAGATCCTTGGTTATCGAGCTAACAACGAGCAAAGAGATAATATAACCAGATACAAAAATCTGTAAACAATTATAAAATAAGTGGTGACTCATAGGCCTCCTACTGCTTATTTGGGGTAGTAGTATACACCAATTATGGTGGGTGCTAAGCGGAGGAAGTAACAATTAAATACATGGAAAATACAAAGAGAAAGACTCCACTATATACATGGAACACATAGTTCCGTGGCACTCAACTACCAATATCCCATAAAGTTATGGTTCTTATGGGGAAGGGGACCATATCCCATAATACCCCATAGAAAAAGTGTATGCACACTGCTCGTCCAAGATTGTACACTACTTTATTGAATTAAATACACACGACATAATATACATACTGTAGCTTAAAAAGGCATAAAAAGGTAGGCAGGGCGCGGAGTAAAAAGAGTGTCCAGGCAACCTAGCTATACACCGTACGGACGGTGTACGGACCATAAGTGGAAATCTAGTCACACGGAACTTTGGGACGTTGGTGGAGATATGGATTCCAGCGAGACATCCTTCCCGCAGTTACTTACCGCTTTTGTCGCTTTTGGAGTACAAGCATAGCAGTCGCTGGGTGAGATCGTTTTCTTCTTATTGTTCTAGTTTATATATGCATCTCGGCGGAGGAAAGAGGGGAGGTAAGTAGAGTTTGGGGGGCTTTTAAAAAAAATAAATAATGCGGTTGGGGCTGGGAGCCCATGGGGAATGCCATATAAAAAAATAAATATTCGGGTGGACATGCTCTTTAAATAAATCTTTATTTTTGCTAATTTTACCTTAAAGGGTATGTCCACCCTAAAAAAAAATTTTTTACCAAACATTCCCCCTGTCCCCCCAGCCCTAACTAACTAATATTAATATTATCAGAAAATGCCCAAAACTTTACTTACCTTCCCTCTTTCCTCCGCCGCGCTGCCAGGCCCTCTGCTTGCGAGAAAATGCAAGCAGAGGGGCGTGACCGGTAGTCGCGTGTGTGATTGGCCTCTAATAGAGAGATTGGGGCGGGGGCGGCGGGGCGAGCAGTGCGGCGGAGGAAAGAGGGAAGGTAAGTAATGTTTTGAGCATTTTCTGATGATACGAATAGAATGTTAGGTAAAAAATTTTTTAGAAGGGTGGACATACCCTTTAATCAGGTACCAAACCTAAAAGGTTTAATCCCTTTAACTAGCCCTATATACTACACTCACCTACCCCCCACATGTAAACCCCATCATAGCTGCTTGGCTGAGAGGAACCGGGCTTATGCATGTTTAACAAAACTATTTTAATACATACCTATAACTGAGAGATAGTGACAAGTTAAAACTTTGTTTTGATGTTAAGAGTGCTATTTATTGGTACAAACAATGTGTTTCCTTGAGCATCCGGGAAGTGCTCTTATAAGTTCTCTATGAGGAACACAAACCTTTTCTCTTTCTCCTTTACTCCCACGTGGTAGCAACCATTTTCCCTCTTCCCTTTTCTACCTTCCCCTCTTTGTTCCACATCTGTGTTTTAAGGTGGTATGGGCCTTGCATTTGCTGATTGGAAGAGATGTCACTTAAACTGATCACTGAAATGTCTGAGGACTCCAAAATAAACAAAAAGGTTTACCTATATACTCAAATATAAGCTGACCCGAGTATATGCCGAGGTACTTATGTTTACCTTAAAAACGAGTAAACTCAAGTATAAGCCAGAGGTAGAAATTATAACCACTACTACCTTCTAGTTTCTAAACATCTGAAGTATAACTTTCAACCCCTTAATATTCTTATAAAAACAAAACTCAAATTTGGACCAAATTACCATTAGGTATAGCGGGCCAGATTAACATTGTAAAAATGATTTTGCTTCCCAAAATATTTTATAATATTTGGTGCTCCTCTATTTTTATACTTCTTCTATACTTTAGGCTACTAGATAAGACAATTCATCTGGGGACCCAGCAGTCACAAACTTTCATGGTCGGTGCTCAAAGGGCAAGTCCAGCCCAAAAATGAAAACTTACATACAGGTAAATCACCTCCCAATACCCTAAACGGTAATAGTTTGAAATGTGAAATATATAAGTCTAACCTGAAATCCTGCACAATGTCCTGTTTCCAGTTTCTGCTTCCTGGTTCTTCCAGTTAGTAACTGTCAGTTATGGATTTGACAGTTGTCATCACAGCCAATGACAATGTTTTTTTTTTTTTTTTTTTTCCATTAGATTTTTATTGAGAGAATATGTATGAAACATTTTGCATATTACATTACTTGTATCTTATATATATCTTAAGTATGGTAACATTGAGAAATCTTGTACATTTTTCTTTTTTTTTTTTTAAACATCAATAAACTAACAACAAAGTAAAAAAAAAAAATAGAAGCAAAAACACAACAAAAAAAATTTACCTCAATGTGGCAGTAGTTGGCAATCATAGAATATAGTTTTTGATTTTGCTATTTAACTCTGAAATATGATGCTATGGTCCTCTGAGCTCTCCCCCGGACACCCGCTGGGCTTACATTTAGTTAGACCTTTGTCCTTGATTTGGCTCCATTGTACTACATCCAACCCTCCCATAACCCTTAGCCAGACCTTGATCGAGTTTTGGAGAGTGTGGGCCATATATTCGTTATCATTATTTCCAAATTCTCAGATAAGCATTTCTCTAGATGGACTTGGTTGTTTCCAGGAGGCTGCTAGCATTACTCTCGCTGCTGAGCATATATACATTATAAGTATGATGCGTGTTTATTGTAGCCTTTGGCTGGGAGATTAAACAGGGCGGTGAAGGAGGACAGTATAAAGGGTTTTTGAAATATTTTTGTGATTAAATTTCGCATATTTTCCATACTTTTTGGGTTTTCGGGCAGGACCACCAACGTGTTCTTGGTCTGCTATTGCTCCGCACCCTCTAAAACATCTGGGTGGGAATTGCGGTTTAATTTGTTCAAATGTTGAGGTGTCATATACCAATCATATAGAATTTTATATGATTTTTTCTTTTGAGATTTATTAGCAGAGCATTTAGAGGGTAAAGATAGATTTGGAGCCAATGGGTTTCGAGAGGCTTAGGTGTAGTCTGTTTTCCCATTTGTGGTCGGTGTTGTTTTAATCGCCTGCTGTTCAGTGCCAGACCAGCGAGTACATATTTGTGATAATACCTTTGGTAGTATCCCTGTTCATACACATTTTTTCGAACTTATTTGGAGAAGGTATTGCGCTGTCTTTTTTACCCATTTGAAGGAGATGCGTAATCTGTAGAAACTGGAACACTTTAGTGGGGTCTATTTTGTATTTTGATTGATTTGAGACCAGGACAATGGTACCTTATTGGAGTCGAAAGATCTGCTACCTACTAATCCCTTTTTGTACCCAGAAGTTAGCAAATTGGGGGTTCATCCCCGGGGGGAAGTCGGGGTTGAAAAATATTGGGTATGCCATCACATTGGGGCAGTAGGTTATATTTAGAGTTAACCCTATCCCAAAATTTTAGGTTATTTTGAATAATTGGAATCTGTGTGAGAGTAGATTTCGTCTTTTATTGGGGGGGGGACCATAAGATCGAGTATTATTTTAGTGGTGTCGTTAGTTTCGTTCTCTATATCTACCCAGCGTAGTCCACCCGTGTCACTCGCCCCTTGGGAGATCTGTGCTAGCCTGGCTGCCTCTTAGTATTTGAATAAAATTGGTAGCCAAAACCTCCCATCGACTTATTTCAGCCAGGTATTCTTTTTATCCGTGGTCTTTTATTGCACCACACCAATTTATTGATTGCCTGCTGAAATTTACCAGATTTTTCTTTGATAAGATTAATGGTAAGGCTCTGAAGATACAGAATCTTGGTATATTACCATTTTTATTGCTATTTATACGCCCCACCAGAGAGATCGAGTAATTGTTCCAACGAGACAGTAGATTGGTTAATTTTTTGATATTGATGTGTATTCTGTTCAAACAGAATTCTAGGGCACGAACTTATTGCTACCACAAGTTACTTGAAGGATGTTGTTGCCCATTTGTAGTGGAAAGATTCCTTTAATGTGTTTGTGGAGTTGGGGGGAATATTGGTTGGGTAAGCTACGATTGGTTTGGTTTATTTTAGCCTGACACTTTAGCAATTTGTGCAGGATTTTATGTAAGGGTGGTAATGATCAGGGGTTGAGTTATGGTCAAAAGGGTGTCATCTGCAAACAGAGATATTTTGGATTCTGTGGTGCCCATGTTATGCCTGTGTATGTCGGTGTTTTTTCTGCGTATAGTTTTCTGCTAGGGGTTCCATGCAAAGCGCAAATAGCAATGGGGAGGGGACACCTGTCTCGTGCCATTTTTTTATTTTTATAGAGTCTGATGGGTATCCCATGTTGCTTACTTTTGCTGTTGGGTTGGAGTATAAGCTCATGACCGCCTGAATAAAGATTTCTGGGAGTCCAAATTTATGTAAAATGCTCCTCAAATAGTGCCAGTCTACTTTGTCAAATGCCTTTTCATTGTCCAAGGAGAGGGAGAGTGTGGGTATTTTTTCTTGAACTGAGATTTGCAGAAGGGTAAGTATTTTTCTTATTTGTTTCTGTAGTCTGTCGGTTTTAATAAATCCCGTCTGGTCGTAATGTATTAGTGTCGGTAAAAGGTCTTTGAGTCTGTTAGCCAGTATTTTGGAGAATATTTTTACGTCGCTGTTGATCAAAGAAATTGGTCTGTAGTTTGTCATTTGGGTCGAGTCTCTGTCAGGTTTGGGTATTACGATAATTTGCTTCTAGCATTTCCGATTTAAACTTGTCTTTATTATTGAGGATATTGTTGGCCAAGTTTAGGAGATGTGGAGTCAGGGTGTCTTCGAAGACTTATAGTAAAATGTTTGAAGCTGTCCGGCCCCGGAGATTTCCCATTTTTCTGTTTTTCAGGACATTATGGTATCTGTTTGGGTAATGGTTATTGCAATTTGTGTGTGCTTGTAGTGTAGTTAGAGAGGGTAAGTTTATGTTGTCTAAAATTCCGCTAACAAAGATTTGTGATTGTGTGGATTATGTGTTGAACCCCGTTGTAGAGTTTTAGTGTATATTTGGGCAAACATTTTCGATATTTTATATGGGTCATGGTCAGTGTTCCTGAGGGGTCTCTTAAAGGAGGAATTTGTTTTGGGTGAGTTTGTGTTTGAGTTTTTAGCTACATGGTGGTCTGGTTTGTTGAGTCTGCTATAGAATTTTTGTCCTACCAGTCTCAAAGCTTTTTCGGCCTTGTTTGTTAGTAGGCTGCTAAGTTCCTTTTACTGCTGTTACCTGTTCCAGTACTACTTACTTCGGAGAATTTGTCTTTAAGTTCGCGTTCAAGTTGGTATATGTCTTTTAGCAGGAATTGGATTCTAGCGTTCCTGTTTTTTTTTTGCCTTGGAACAATTTGGAGGAGTCTGCCTCTGATGACTGCTTTATGGGCAGCCCATAAAGTGGAAGAGGGATGTCTGGGTTGTTGTTTGTTTCAAAGTAGTTGTTCAGGTCTTTGGTTAGTTTCTTTTACGTTTGTTCATTCATTTGTAAGGACTTAAGAGTGTCGTGGTAACAGATTCTGTGCCACACTCACGTATTGTGGTGGGTGTGTGTTGGTCGTGTAGTGTGTGAATATTGGACCAGGGTCCGTGTGTGAGATGGGACTAGAATTATCTCGAATCACTTATGACATTGATACGAGAACACACATGAGAGTTTCGAGATTCAAGCACACAAAATAAATCTCTACTAGACTGAGAGTCAACGTAGTGCATTACATACGATGTGGTATGCTAGGGTATGATGGTATTGTTTAACATAAGTGATGTACACAATTTCTGTCAGCTTGTGTTATATGGTTGGGGAATGGCTGAGTCTGAATCTGCTGGTAATAAATGGATCCCCCTTTAGTATCCCATTAGTGGGGAAATGGTAGAAACGGCGTAACGGACCAAAACACAAACTCTGAGGTATTGTAGTTTACATGTGTGTGAAGATTACACTATAATGATTTGCGGAGGCAAGGAAGGATATCAGTTGGATTTGTAAAGGTTGAAGTGACGAAAAAACGAATTTTAGTATGATCAAGCAGGTCGGGACCACACAGTGGAGTCAAAGCATGCACTCACTACATAGCAGTGATTGTATTAAAAGCGCCACCCATAAGAAGACGGGGACCAACCAGATGCGGGCGGGAGATATTTTGTTTGTGGATTCACTGAAGGCAGTGTGATTTTTGTGATTACTAGGGGTTGGTTTGGTGACGGCATCAATGTTAAGATAGACAGTGACTTCGCGGTCGATGGTGACTGCAGATATCCAATTGATTCAGCAGAATCTGGACCGTTAAGGGATCTCTGAAGGTAGCAACTCTTCACCAAGCGTAAGTCTTTGTTGATTAATAATGTTCTACTGTAGGCTATCTCGGACTAAAGGAGAACCCATTTTTGTTTTCGAACTGAGGGTGGGATACTATTGTTTGGTTGCCAGTCTTTACCCAATATTTTGTTCGCAGCAGTTTTGGGTGAAATGTGGTGCGTGAGTTACCTGTGTACATCAACAAATATGGCCACAGCTTGGGTCTATGTTGTAAATATTGTGTGTGGCGGAGTTTGTCCATATCGATTGTGCGGGGCGAGTGTATGAGGAGTCACCTCTTGAACAGTGTGTTATGGGTGGATGGTAGATTACTGGGGAGGAAGAAGTGTGGTTGGTGCAGTGTTTGAGAGTTAGGAGTATGGATTGTGTAATAGGTATGAGCTTTCCCTAGTAGGATATGAGGGGGTAACCGAGTCGATAGGGCCGGCCTAGACGTTTTGTGCCACCTTTACACAAAAATCCCAAATGCCGCCCCCTCCGCCACCGGAAGGGGTGGGGTTTTATACATATGCCAAAGTGGGTGGTTGGCTTGTGCCGAGTGGGATGTTGTAAGAAGTGTGGGCAATAGGGGGGCATTTTAATACACGTTAATTCTATCTAGTGTCTTTTACACGTCTATCTATCTATCCATTATTCTCATCTATCATCTTCTATCTGTCTATCTATCCATCTATCTATCTATCCATCCATCTATCTATGATTTCCTATCTATCCTATGATCTATCTATCTATTATCTATTATCTATCTATTATCTATTTATCCCAATCTATCCTATCTATCTATCTATCCATCTATTCCATCTCAGTTCCGCATCTATCTATGATCTCATCTTCTATGTCATCTACTTCTCACTGCCATCTATGCTATACTATCTATCTATCTATCTATCATCTAGTGATCACTAGTGGATAGATGATAGATAGCTAATAGATAGTAATAGATAGATCATAATAGATAGATATGACTATCATAGATCATAGATAGTAGATCTAAAGATAGCATAGATGATAGATCATGCCTCGCCGGCTCGCCCCCCTCCTCGGCCCATCCTCTCGTGTTAGCTCGGCGTAAGTCTGCAGCGCTTAGAATGCCCTATCGCTCGACAGACTAGTCGCTACTGATAGATGTCGAGTACGACAGCTGATACGATAGTAGATAGAAAGGAGAGATACGAATAGATAGCATAGATTAACGAGACACTGGAAGAAGATACGAATAGACTACGATAGCATAGATCGAAGAGAGATAGATAGATAGATAGCGATGGATAGATAGATGCGCAGCACTTTCGCGCTATCGCCGTCTCATGCTCCCCAAGCTTACGCAGATGAAGAATGGATAGATAGACTAGATAGATACGATGTAGATAGATAGATATGATAGATAGATAGATGATAGATAGATGGTAGATCGATAGATAGATAATCGATAGATCAGATAGATAGATAGATAGATAGATAGATAGATATAGTATAGATAGATCGATACGAGATAGATATAGATAGATAGATAGATAGATAGATATAGATAGATGATTAGATAGAATAGATAGATAGATAGATAGATAGAGATAGATAGATCATAGATAGATAGATCATAGATAGATAGATAGATAGATAGATAGTGATAGTATAGTATGTATAGATAGATAGATAGATAGATAGATGATACATAGATAGTTCGGATAGATAGATGATAATAATAGATAGGATAGATAGATAGATAGATAGTAGATAGATAGTATATGATAGATAGATGATTAGATAGAGTAGATAGATGATAGATGATAGTATTAGATAGATAGATAGATAGATAGATATAGTGATAGATAGATAGATAGTAGATAGATTAGTAGATAGATAGATAGATTAGATAGATAGATAGAGAGATAGATAGATAGATTAGATTAGATAGATAGATAGATGATAGATAGATAGATAGATAGATAAAAAAAATTCTGAATTGATGATTTTTTTTTTTATAATGATGATCTCACTCACGTCACTGAAGATAAAGAAGTCAGATGGAGATGATATTCGGACACTGACACTGTGACTGGACAGTGGACACAGGACACACAAAAGACAAGTCACACCAGCAGGCAGCAGCGGCGCAGCTCTTGTCTAGTTGACTGTCTTCTAGCCTTTAGCACTGTCCTGTCTGCACGGCTGAACTTGTGTTCCTTGCGCTGACGACGCGACGTCATTACGTCAACGCCGATGGCGACATATCGCACAGACGTACGTTTTGGGAAATCGGGATAGAGCCTGCCTGGATGCGGAGGCGGAGCCGTGATGTGTGCGGACAGTGCCAGTCAATGTTCTTCCTTCAGCCAGCCTGCCAGGTGTGTTCTGCGCGCACAACCCCCCCCCCTCCACACACACACAAGTTAGGTTGGGCAGTCTCGGGACTCGGGGGCAGCCGCAGTAAAAAAAAAAAAAATCCTTCCCACTATGACAGTGCGGCAGTGCCGCTTTCCTACAGGGTGCCGCTCTGCAGTCTGCTGCACCCTGCATCATTAGCGAGGCGGCCCTGGGTAACCGTCACTAAGGAGCCGGGTTGCCCGGTTGCAGCCGGCGTGTACTCCGTCTGAAAATACGGATTTGAAACCATTTATTGCTAGCAGGGGTGTGGGTAGCAACCACAATTTCAATTTCAAAGTGTCACGTGTTGGACCCGGGTGCTTGATAAGTGCGACTGCGTTCGTAAACCACATTGACCTATTAACTTTAACAAAAAACTGTATATAAACTAAGCTAATGTAAACATATAGCAGAAGTGATTTAAAAGGGTCCTGTATGACGCAGGGCCTTTGGGTAAGTTTGTGACCTTACAAACATATCTAATCTAGCGGATAAATCGCTTTGCGGGGGGTGGATGTCTAAACTCCCTTGGGTATCTGGCCTTGTACGGTTCTCCTCCTTTTGCACCTCCAACATCCTGGCCCAGGTTTTACGAGAACATTCAGATTCCAGATTCTTAAACCTCCCGGAGTCCTCCCTGAGCGAGATCTTAATGCTCTATACCAGTTTTAGGTTGATACATTGTATATTTAACTCTACTCTTTGTGATAATTGCTTATACTTTTTTGCATAAGGATGGGGGGAGGGAAGGGGAGCAGAAAGCAACCAACAATCGTTAGGCTCTCAAGGTGCCCGTTGGGGGAATAGGGGTATTTTCGGTTCCAATTGTAAGATGTTCCCTGTCTAGGATTCTTGCTTTCGTGCCTTCTCTCCCCCCCCCCCCCCCCCCACCCCACCCCAGAGCACCTTCTGATAGGTTTACTGCTTTTATGGTATATAACATATAAAAACATTAACAGGAAGTTATGTTTACAGCATGGTAACAGTAGGGTGGTAGTACTTTGCTTGTTTCCGCTCTACTCCCCCCCACCCCACCCCATCGAACTTCCCTCCCCCTCCCCCAACATCACAAAGCATTCCTTAGGTAGTATTCAACGGGCTTATTACTTTAAATGCATCTAAAATACTTTTGCAGTTTCTGTAGTACTTTCGTAACCGTTAGTCCCATATTTACGGAGAGGGCAATTATGCTGGTTTGAGTCTGTTTTAAGGGAAGGGCAATACATCGTTAAACACAGTATACTTGCGGTTAATACGGGTTTCATTTTGGTCTAGATGGGGTTGGCTCGGTTCCCCTCTCTGCCATCTTTGAGGTTTTGGGTTGAACCGATGTCCATCCTCTTTTTGGGGGGATTTCCTCGGTGTTTGGCTCTGTTGGTCGATGGGGAGCTCTGGGATTTGTAGTCCGAGTTTCTTGAGAAAGCCTTCCTTATGTTCCGGGGTCGAAATCGATATTGGTTTGCCTTGGACCATCACCGTTAATCGGAAAGGGAACCCCCATCTATTTAATCTGATTTTTAAGTATTATATCCGTGATTGGACGCATCTCCTTCCTTTGGCCAAGGTTGCCGGTGCAAGATCTTGAAACAGCTTTTTTGGTTGTTTTCAATTGTATGAGTTCCATGTTTCTTGCGGTCGCCATTATGGTTTCCTTGGTTTGGAAGTAATGTAATCTGCAGATGATATCTCTTGTGGTTCGCCTGTCGCTGGTTTGCCTCTGAGGGCCCTATGTGTGCTCTGTCCAGGAGCAGTCTGGTTTTTATCGTCGGGGAGGATGTGGCAGAAACAATTCTGTAGATAGTTTTGCAGCTCTACGATTTCTTCTGGGACGCCTCTTACCCTGATGTTATTGCGTCGGGATCTATTGTCTGCATCCTCCTGTGAGCTCGGTAGGTGAGATATATCTTGTCTGATCTCTTGCAATTCGATTTCTACCTGTTGGCAGTAGATGATAATTCATCTATGTTCACTTCTAATGTGGTGATTCTCTCACCTAGCTGTGTGGAGTTCCTGTTTGACGTCGGAGATTATTTTATTTTGCGATGTTTGGATGATCCCTCTATATTTAGATAGAGTGACTGCAGATCGCCTCTGGTTGCACATATCGGGATTCCGCGCTTTCGCCTTGTTGTTTGGCGGCGCCATCTTGGTTTTGCTTCGGTGTCTCTGGTTTGCTCAAAAAGTCCATTATGTCGCCTTTTGCTTGCTGGGGTTTTCTGGGGCCCATCTCCTTTTGGTGTGGAAAGCCCTTTGTGAAGCTTTCGGGAGAGTTTAGTTCCGTGAGGTGTACGTTAGAAGCTCTTTTAGGCCAGGGATGTTGGAGCGCCGCTCAGGTGCGACCTCTCACATTGCCAGCCAGACTCCGCCCCCCCAATGACAATGTTAATCCCCTAGCTGCCCCTTCTGAGAATGCCCAGGCTCAGTAAAGGTTTCTAAATTGCTCAGTTTCCATGAGGCATCCAGATGCATAGCAGGCATACAGTAATGAATTCATAGGACAAAGTATGATATATCAACATATTTTAAAGAGGCCATTCTTTCTAAAATATGTTGTTATGAGGGTGGTGTTGTCCTTTAAGGGACCGATGGACATGGGGGGCTGGCCGTGCCAGATTTCCAAAATAGTTACCTGGCATCTCGACTTTCATACATATTTCAATGGAGCAAGGATGAATCATTTCAAATATTGTCACAAATACCAGATGCCACCTCAGAAACCCTCTATATCTAATATTAAAAAGACTTAAGGGCACACGCTCCACAACACAAATTTGTTGGCGTTGCATGTATGGGATCTGATGCTGGCTAAGTTACATTTGTCCACAATCAACGCTGGTGCTCCGCTCTGGAACAATGGGTCCCTCCCGGAGTTGTTGACTGTACCACAACTGGAGGTATGGTATAAATGCGGAGTGCAACAGGTGCGACGTATTCAATGGCACACAAATTAAACCCTTCTATCAATTGCAACAAGACTTTGAACTTTCAATGTTGTTCCCATATCTCCAACTTAAACATGCGTTACTGACTCAGTAACTCATGTCCCCTTCAAACTAACACAGTACAATCCATACTAAGTGGTGCATCATCCACCAAACTTATTATGGCTATATAAAACAATATAATAACAAAAAAAAAACTACTTGGGAGGCGGATATGGGCAGTTTGGAAGAAGAGGAGTGGGATGACGCCTCAATAGCTCATAAAAGGATTTCACCAAACTCCTCTGACAAACTGACACAATTATACGTTTTACATAGAACCTACGTGACACCGCTGCAAATTTCCAGGTACAAACACAGTTACAATACTCTATGTCCTAGGTGCCAGGCTGCACCTTGCACCAATTTTTTTATCTTGTCCAATTATTCAAGGCTTTTATCATACCAGTTCTATACAAACTGGTATATGATCACTGAAACTGCTTCTCCAAATACCTAAAGGTTTGGGACACATGGTTATTCTCAACCAACACCTTGAATAAAACTAATCTGTCTATAAAGGAATGAAAAAATATTTGATATCCTTTTCAAATAAGTGCAGATAAATCCACTTAAATACTAACTACTGTGACTAAGTAAAAACCATACTTTGGGAATGCTGTACAAAGATTAATGACAATTCTTTATATTCCAAATATGTAATTTATTCGAGTATTCTGATGTAATTTTTTCTTTTCAATAAACAATCTTTCCTCCACATTGGAGGGGAAGGGGAAAAAAATTTTAAAAATACACAGCAAAGCAATTCCTGTCAATTTACTGGATATCCTGTATATCCCTGTATTTAAAATAGGTGGTATTCAGGCACAAGTCCAGTAGGAAACACACTTGTTCTGCTGGTAAGGGTGCGGTCTTGGTCTAGCAGTTTTCTCACCATATAAACAGCCTTCTTGGTGGGTATACAGGTGAAGAGAGATATCACATCATAGGACACCATAGTTTCTTTTGGACAGAGTACTACATCTTTAAATCTTGTTAGTGAAATCCTGGGAGTTCTAGATGTGATGCTTAGAATTTCCAACCAATGGCCCTACGATATTGGATAGGTATTTCGCCACCTTGTAGGTTACAGAGTTGATGCTGCTGACTATAGGTCTGAGTGGGGGCCCTTCCTTGTGTATAATTTGGAGGCCATATATACATGGATGTGCCTCACCAGAGTAGAGGCAATAATACATTGCTCGATCAATGGCTTTAATCCTTTTGAAGCTGTCGAAGTCTATCACCTTTTTCTTGTAGTAGCTGGTGGGATGCCTTGTTAAAGCCTCATATATGTTGTTATCGGCCAGGCGTGTGTCCCCTTAGCATGGTAGTCTGAGGTGTTGAGTACCACTGTGCATCTTCCCTTGTCTGCTGGCAGAATGGCGATACTGGAATCATTGAGGGATGTTAAGGCTCTTCTTTTCTTCTTTTCTATGTGGTCAGGTTAGATGAAGGAGTTTTAGCACTGGCTAACGCTGCAGATACCTTAAAGTAAAGTTGTTCTACCTCACTCTATGGTACCTTATTATTGTGGAATGAGGCTTCTGTGTCTTCTATAATATCCACCATAGGAATGGCTTTAGGAGCGATGTCAAAGTTTAAGACTTCCATTTCTGGCTGGGTCAGGGTCCTGTTAGAGAAGTTTCTCACCCATTCCTCCTTGTTTGATAAAGTGAAAATACCCTCCCTTTGTCTCCAAGGTAGTTTGTCTCCTTTGGGGGTGTTCTGGGATGACAGAATAGAGAACTTGTTCTGTTGCCCTTACAGTGCTGAGAAAGCTGTGCTTGTTTGGTTAACTACATCATTCCTACCTAGATGGCCACAGGTAGCTGTGGGGCCTTTTACTGTGGAATCCAGAAGTATGCTGCATGGTACTAGCCTTTGTTGTCTGCATCAGAGGTTAAAGCACAGGTGGTTTCTGTGGTATACCAATTTCCTTGCTGTATTTTCATATTGCCATACAAGTTTAAGGGTTTTCTCTCCAAAATGATTTGCAATATGTTTGTGAAGGTTCTCATTCATTCAGGTCATGGTATATCTGTTGTATTCAGTTAGATGAACTGGACTTAAAGGAGAACTAAACCCAAAAAATGTAAAAGTGTAAATTAGAAAGTACTTGCCTCAACACCCTTCTCAGCATGGAAGATTCCACTCAGTAGCCTTTTCTTTACCTCTCTGAGCTCATTCTAGGTTCTGTTTGTTCCCCAATCTGAAGCTAACATTTTCCCTTGCCTGATAGTAATTTTGCCTTAATTACATTTTCAGCACCTGTGTGATTTCCACTCCCACCTCCTAACCCCTATGATGTAGGTATATATTAAATCATCAATATTCACATTTGTGGTGCAGCTGATTAACACTTTCCTAGTAGCAGTGTTGTAGTGTGATGTATATAGGTCTGGGTATCTAGTGTGTCCGGATCTGAAATAATGTATGTCTCACCTATGGCTTTCACTCCACCAAATCCAATATATAAACAATAAATTGCAGGTGAAACATACAAAGACACAGGTCTGTAGCTGTGAATATTGCAAGTTTATTGCAAAACATGCATGCTACATGTTTTAGACCCACTCAAGCACTTGAGGAAGGACAAGTGGGTCAGAAACATGTAGAATGCATGTTTAGCAATAAACCTGCACTATTCACAGTTACAGACCTATGTCTTTGTATGTTTCACCTGCAATGTGTTGTTTAAAGTGTGTGGAGGGCCATATTTAAAAACCTGCAATACTGCATGTTTCCGTTACTGTATGACCGTGGCAGTAGTATACCATGCTGTAAACTACCATAATGATATTCTACGGATGGTCGTAGATTTATGTTCGCTATCATACATTTACAAGATTCCACTCAGGAGCCTTTTCTTTACCTCTTTGAGCTCATTTTAGGTTCTGTTTGTTCCCCAATCTGAAGCTGACATTTTCCCTTGCCTGATAGTAATTTTGCCTTGATTACATTTTCAGCACCTGTGTGATTTCCACTCCCACCTCCTAACCCCTATGATGTAGGTATATATTAAATCATCAATATTCACATTTGTGGTGCAGCTGATTAACACTTTCCTAGTAGCAGTGTTGTAGTGTGATGTATATAGGTCTGGGTATCTAGTGTGTCCGGATCTGAAATAATGTATGTCTCACCTATGGCTTTCACTCCACCAAATCCAATATATAAACAATAAATTGCAGGTGAAACATACAAAGACACAGGTCTGTAGCTGTGAATATTGCAAGTTTATTGCAAAACATGCATGCTACATGTTTTAGACCCACTCAAGCACTTGAGGAAGGACAAGTGGGTCAGAAACATGTAGAATGCATGTTAGAATATAACCTAGGACACTATACAGTTACAGACCTATGTCTTTGTATGTTTCACCTGCAATGTGTTGTTTAAAGAGTTGGAGGGCCATATTTAAAAACTTGCAATACTGCATGTTTCCGTTACTGTATGACCGTGGCAGTAGTATACCATGCTGTAAACTACCATAATGATATTCTATGGACGGTCGTAGATTTACGTTCGCTATCATACATTTACAAGATTTCCGATAGCGATCATAAATTAACAATCGTCAAAACAATCTCTAAAGAAGGCGATACCACACCTTTATAAATATGGCCCGTAGTGTGTGTGTCTATAGCTTTCCCTGTCAGCTGCAGCAATATTAGTGGAAATTGTAGCTTCTTAAATGGGAATGTTAGAGGGTAGGAAGAGTGTTTTTATAGAAACCACATGGTGCAGAATTGTATGGGGAGGATAGTGAAGTGAACCTGATTTTAGCACAGCTCTGTGCAATGCATTTTTCATCAGTGTACGTTCTTAAAGGGGAATGTTGGAGGGTAGGAAGTGTGTGTTTTTATAGAAACCACATGGTGCAGAAGTGAACCTGATTTTAGCACAGCTCTGTGCAATGTATTTTTCGTCAGTGTACCTTTTTAAAGGGAATGTTGGAGGGTAGGAAGAGAGTGTTTTTAATTCAGTTGTATTTATAAAAACAACAAACTGTAGTACAGAGCTAAGCTAAGAAATGCATTACATAGAGAAATGCATTGCACAGAGCTGTGCTAAGATCAGGGTCATTATATTAGTCTCCACCTGCAGCACTGCACCATGTACGTATTACATGGGAATGTTGTAGGGTATGCCACTTGCAGGTCTGCACCATGATGTTTCTATAAATGTACATATTAATAGGAATTATCGGAGGGAATGCCAATTAAAGGGGTACAGTTAGAGGGATGCAAACATGTTATATAAAATTAATGCAGCAGGAGGGCTGCCTTTGGGAAATTTTGTATAAACAAAAGCCCTCTTCCAACTAGGGTTCCCCCCTTCGCCTTTAAGACCTGAACACATATACAGCTCTATGTATAAAAGGTTCTTAACCTAACGCAACACTATTAGAAACAACAGACCCCTTCATCCACACCAACTTAAAAACCAAATCAAGATTCTATCCGGCACAATCAAAAGGGAGATAAGAAGAAACCTTTACAACAAAGGTTGTAAAACACATAACCAAAAACAAGAAAATGAAAGATAATCTAACAACCCAAGAAAGATCTGGAGAAGGATGAAAACATTAAAATAAAACCGGCAGACAAAGGAGGAGGGATTGTAATCCTAGATAGAGACGATTATATAAAGGAATGTAACAGACTACTAAATGACACATATACGAAACTCAGAGAAGACCCCACTAATAAATATCTGTTGTATTCAATTAGATCAACTGGACTTGAAATGTAGTTCTTGAAGACGTTTCGCTAGTCATCCGACTGGCTTTATACCATGACCTGGATGAATGAGAACCTTCACAAGCACACCCCACGAATAAGTTTCAAAATACATTGGGGTTTTTTTTAATCCGTTTTTATTTTGTTCAGGTATCAGTGTATAATAGTTATAACTTTAGTTATGCATAGACATTTTCATATACATTGAGTTTGTCATGATACAATTGGATATATTTTGTACTAAGCATATTGCTTCTGAACCTGGCATTTTATAACATCTTCATTTTATTAAACTTAATAAACTGGGAAACAGATAAATAGCTATATTACATTCATTTTTGCCTTTTTGTTGTTCATATTTGTCAGGGGTCAAATATTAGAAGGGTTAGCAGTGTTCTACAAAGTACATATATACCAACATATACATATGTTAAAAGGGTTAAGATTGGGGAGATAATAGAGAAGTGAGAAAGAGACATGGTTTTAATTTTAAGAGGGGGTTATAGTGTGTTAGATGAGCATTTGGGGTTCTTATCTTATTGCAGTAGCATGCGATCCGAGCCATAGGTTCCCCAGCCTGTTATATTTACTTGGGTAATTTCTGTGTATATACAGAAGCTTGTGGTTTGCTAGCTCTGAGTTGACCATTTGAATCCACGGTTTGCGTCTAGGTGGATTATGAGACATCCAGGACATAATAGTTATTTTGTGGGCATAAAACAATAGCTGTTTGTGGAATTTTGGCCAGCGCTCGTCGTCTAGCAATCCGAGTATACACTCTTCTGGCTTTTGGGGTATTTGCAGAGATAAGTTGGTTGACAGGAAATTCAGGACCTTTTGCCAGTATTTTTGGATCATAGGACAGGTCCATATGAGGTGCCAGAAGTCAGCATTCGGGGCTCTGCATTTGGGACACAGGGCCTCGCTGGTCCCCCGCATACGAGCTATTCGCATTGGGGACAAATAGGCTTGTTGTGTGATGTAAAATTGAATGAGCCTATTATTGGCTGAGGGTGAGGCTAGCATGGGGGACTCTGCTATTTTCAGAAATTGTGATGAAGTAATGTTTGGTATGCAGTTTTGCCATTTGTGGTTTTGCTTTAGTTTGGGTTATAAGTTTGTTAATAAGTGAGATTGTTCCTTTTGCCTCTGTACACTGAAGAATTGACATTATTGGATGTATGGAGGATTGAGGGATTTGACCGGCAAATTCCGCTTGTATACAATGCCATATCTGTAGATACCGAAATCTGTATGACGGAGGCTTTTTCAATTCAGAATGACTTGTACAAGAATCTGTGGCAATTATGTACCCTGTGATATGCTAATTGGGATTTTCCCAGGGTACATAATTGCCACAGATTCTTGTACAAGTCATTCTGAATTGAGAAAGCCAGTCGGATGACTTGCAAAACGTCTTCAAGAACTAAACTTCAAGTCCAGTTGATCTAATTGAATACAACAGATTTAACCAGATTTATTCTTCCTATAAGGTTTAGTGGCAGCTGCTTCCAAGTCTGTGTTTTGATTTTAACCCAGTGCAGAAGTGGGTAGAGATTGAGCAAAATACATCGTTTCAACTATTAAAAGGAAGGTCTTGACCAAGGAATTACTACAACAAATGAATTCAACTACCTAAACATAAAAAAAACAGTTATAGCACTACCTTTTACTACCTCCCTAAAATCCACAAAAACACTACAAATCCGCATGGTAAACCAATAATCTCTGGAATCAATTAATTAACGAGCAGCTTATCAAAATATATAGACTCGTTCCCACAACCTTTTGTAAAAGAAACCAAGTCCTACACAAGAGACTCCACCCATATTGTGCTCAGGGCACATAGCAGTTCTATGCAAGATCGGGTTACAGGCAGGGACCAGCTGTGAACTAACCGGTGCTATATATGATTCAAAGCAAACAGGAGGGGGGGGAGCTGCTCACAGCAGGGAGAGCCTTTTAGATGACAGCAGAAAACACTTGAGTACGGGTAACTCGATGTGCTGGGAATAAAAGCACAAGGTATGTGTGGGGGAGAGAGACTATTATGGAAGTTCATGGAACAGATTAGTATGTAACTCATCATATGGAAATCAAATCAAGCTGACAATGAGAAAGGAGTTGCACACTAAATGTCACGGGGACTGTCACATGGTTTTGGACCAGGAAGCAGGAAGTGCAGGGGATCTGGTGATGCTGCTCCCATATCACACCTAAAAATGTAAATATCTTCAAAACTACGTAAAATAAATAAATTACAAAAACACACAGGAAAGCAATTCCTGTGAATTTACCTAAAGTCATTTTTGGACCACAGTTTCCCTTTAAAAGGGACAAGATTCTGGGCTTGATACTTCCAGAAAAAACACAGATTTTATCCAAACGATGCAACAGCCTAAAGGACAAACTGGCCCCAAGCCATTTAAGCAGAAATAAGAACAGGAAAAAAAACTTGAATTGGAAGGTTTCTATGGATGTGGGAGTTGCAAAGGGTGCAAGGAAAGTGGAAAACACCACAAATGAAAACTAAGATTAAAGACCTCATTACCTATTAGAGTGTGGGTGTGGCCTTTAATACATTGGTCGCACAGGAAGGAAATTAAAAGTTAAGAATTAAGCTAGGTACATACCTAGTGATTTTTCCTCCTGACCGACCGTTCAATACTTTCGACCGGTCGGCCAGGAGGAAGGACTGTTGGTCGCGGCAAAAGCAGCCATGTCCGACCGAACGATCGGTCGGACATGGCTGCATTCGGATGCAATAATTTCGGTCCGATCGACCGATACACTGAACTATCGGTCGATCGGACCGAAATATCTCATTGTGTGCACCCAGCTTTAGAGAACATATAAGAAACATCCAAAAGGGAATACATCACATAGTACCCAGAAACTGGATATCTTGTTGTAAAGGAAATACAATAACTTGGTACGGAATACAAATTATGAAAGAACCTGAAAGGAAGGGAGACCTGCAAGCAGCCCTATCCAGACTGGAAACAAAATGGATCTACAAAATGCAGACTTTATTCCCCCAAGGAGTGAACAGAGAACAAGACTTGTGGAGTTTTAACTAAGAGTATTTTAAACAATATGTTCTTACTTTGACTTTTTTTTTTTTTTTTAAAGGGCAACCGTGGTCTCAAAACAAGTTAGGATTAAATGAAAGCCTGCAGTATTTCCTTTACACTGAGCCAACAATCACATCTCTGGCTTCACCCTGTGAGAAATGATATTGAGGTGAATGTTCAAACTTCCTGCTTCCAGTAGGTTGAGTGACATCACCTTACCTCTGCCGGCCCTCTTCTCCCAGGGGAGAAGCATGCTCAGTAAAGACTTATTGCTGGGGAAATCAGGAAGTACCTGAGGAAAAAATTGACCGTTGAGAAGGGGAGCCTATTAATGCAGGCAAAGGCTGGGCACATGACTACAGGCTGGTCACATAGCTAAAAACAGGAAGAGTTCAACCAGGAAGTTACATTGCTGAAGTTTTGCAGCAATAACTTCTCACAAATTTTATCTAGAGATGTGATTTAGGGTTTATTTGAAGGTACAATGGAAGGCTTTTTATATAATCCTTACTAGTTTGGAAGGATTGGAGACCACAGATAGCCTTTAATACTTTCTCCTTTTAAAACAGTTCTCCGTATTTGTATCAGTGTATTTTTATCCATGTCTCTTTAAGCAGTTTGGGTTTTATTTTATATTTAGTTTTCTAATATTAATTAATATCAATTCCACCATATATTAGTATTTTTATGTTTTTTCTCCTCATTTGATGATTATGATCATCAGTATTCTATTAGAAACCAGGTTTTTAATTGGGATATTACTATTCTTAGAATCTAGTTTTATATCATTTAATTCTTTTTTTATCTGAGGTTTATCTGTGTCAACTATAGTGTTCATTTTACTAGTTATTAATTTGACTAGTTAATAATCCAATTCTTAATTAGTTTAATAATACAGGTCCATCACTGATATTCTGATCCATAATACAGAATAGTAGAGACAAGTGTCACACAAACCATGTAATCTAACTAAGGTCAGGCCCCCAGAGCCTAGATTTAAAAAAAAGCATCTAACTAGGTCCTATAGAAGCCGAAAACGAACTTTATTTACAGACGCAATGTCACGAACGCCAGTTCACTGGGCACGTGATCTGACTAATTAATCGGTATTCGCTGCCACCACTTTAAGTTACGGCCTTAAAGACGCCCCAAAAACCCACTCTTGACTCTCACTGACTATGCACACCCCTGTCCTGGCAGCTAAATGGTTAACACTACACCATTCACTCCAGCAACTAACTGGTTAATTAGCATCAGTCCTTCACAAGCAGTCACAGAGTTAATTAGCATTTACACTGCACAGTCCATTCAACCACATATAAACTTATCAGAGGCTAACTGAGTTCTTTTAGAGCATCAAAGACAAAACTTATTAAATTTTAGATTTAATATTCCAAAAGGTGGACAGTGCATATAATACAAAAATAAAATAAAATGGTGTTACAATAAAATGACATACAATAAGTACAACAGTTATATAAAATAAAAAGGATAAAAATATTCAGACCCTACTCACTAGAAGAAGTCCTGTATCCTGGGGCAGGAAGAAACACTGGGTCCATACACACGTTTTAGCATGTCCCCAAAGTATGAACAACATTATTTTGGACTACAAGGACTTTTAAACTATTTGTTGAACTACGACCTCCACATGAGGTGGGAGTGTCCAGGAATGTCCAGATTTACCACTAGCCAAAAGCACTCATTCCCCCTCATTTAGGCAGACGCCATATAAATGTAGATATGTACTTTGTATTGGGATATTGATCACATATTCCTCTCCTTTATTAATTATCAATTCCTCCAATACCAAACATGACCTGTGTGTAATCCATATTTCCCCAGATATTAATATCTCACCTTGGCAAGGGAATAAGGTCTCCATGTTGGGTATCCTATTAATGGGCATATTATTATATTTACAAATATAACATTGGTTTCTGTCTTACACATTCCAATACCGAAATACAATTATTTTACATGTATGACTTGTCCTTAAAATGACCTCTTAGTACCCACCAGACCCCTAGCTGGAGAGAATTCCAGATGCACGGTTCGGCTCCACATTGTCTAGAAAAGGAGACCTGGTTCCATGCTTGACTAATCGTAATATAAACAATAGGACTGTTCCAGGTTGGAATGGAATATTTATTGGTCCTTTTCAAGAACCAATACTACTAGTTAACCCATTCTTACCAAGTCACTCTACACATTTTCCTGACACGCAATTTTACAAAATGGCGACTGGAACACATGGTGGAACGCATTTGCGGAAGTCTGAAAAAGGAGTAAAATGCCGCGTTTTAAAAGTAAAAATAAGAAATTGAAGTTTATACAGTCTTGGGAAAGCTGCAGCAAGCGGTGAAACGCGTTGACTATATAATCCTGGCCCCTGATGACAAGTGTCAGAGGCATAAAAACACTAAGCTGTTTTTATGCCATATTTTATCTTGCACTAAGCACATTGTATTTCTGTGTGTAAGTGCAACTTCAATAAAGCTACCTTTGGAAAATCTTATCATTGACTGGACCTGAATCCTTACTCAAGGAAGTAAGTGTATTTTTAACAATTTATGTATGTTTTAATTGGATTTTGTACTATTTAAGAACTTTTAAAACAACTTGGTCTTTTTATATCTTTTTTATCTTTTTATAGGAGTGCAACCAATTCAGACTAATGAAATTGTACAAGAATCTGTTGGCAATAAAGTACCCTGGAAAGTCCCAATTAGCATATGACAGTGAGGTGTAAGGGACCTTCTGAATGCAAGGTGTGAATTGAGTTGAGTGTGTATTGAGAATGCATTGAGGCGTGGTGTTATTGAAACTGCTCAGTGTAAGGTGTCAAAATAGAATTGTACACGGCAGACCGTTGCTGTCGAACCTCTATTCAGGCTTGCTTTCTTTATTTTCACATAAATGCTCTCTTTGACACCTTCCTTGAATCAGTCCTGTTCTTTTGTCAAAATATTTACATTACAATCTTCAAAGGCATGTCCTTTTTCCTTAAGATGCAGGCACACGGCTAAGTCCTGACACAAGGAATTTGGTCTTCTGTGCTGGGCCATACATTGGTACCGTTGCTGTTGGGTCTCAGCTATCCCCTCTGGAACCCTTATAGCACCAGCCCACACAATTCTTCCTATGAGGAAAACCTCCCCCTGTTCTAATTATAAAACCACTGTGAACTAAATATAAGGTTTACATCCAAAATAATCATTTTGTGGTGCCCTCCTTACACTACTAATCCCCAGAGAATTAAAGAGAAAAATGTAACCCAAAACGTTTTTTTATTTGAACCCTACAAATAGAGACTGTATATACTGTACCATATGGAGAAGAAGGACTCTGATGCATTAACTTTAAAGGACATGTAAACTGAGGTAAATTATTTTTTAACTAATCACACAGTAATTCTGATTAATTACCACCAATCTTAAATCTGCTTTTTATTTTTCTTCTCTGACCTTCTTATCCCTTGTTTTTTGCTCTGTGAGTTTTACTTTGAAAAGAGGGCGAGGCAAAGCTAGCCAGTAAAGAACTGTCAATCACGCAGCCCCTCCCCTGGCACACTACATGTAGAAATTATCCATTCTATAAAAGTAATGCTTATTTCTCTGTCACTGCATGGCTAATTGATTCAGGAAAATCAATAAGCATGATCTGTTTCTGTGTTCTCTTTCTGTGCAGATAAACCCAATCCTGCAGTTAGCTGCTGTCTGTGTTACTTAGCACTGTACCTAAAGAAATCAATTACAAAGCCCCCCCCCCCACACACCTTCAAACTCCTACAGCTAAAAGAAAATCTTACTTGATTCAAGCAGTGATTACAGCTCCCAGAGCTGCTTACCTTCCCATAGCAAAGCAGTTTTACTTTCACTATAAAACAAAATCACTGGGTGAATGCTATTGGCTGTTTGGAGGCACTGATTATCTTCACTGCACATGCTCCACACTTTATTTGTGCCTCAGTTTTGGGAGGGGGTGGATACATAGATAGGAGACATGCATATTAACTAGGAGTGAGCTGAACAGGACACGAGGAGATCTAGTGACAGGGAGCACTGAGAGTAGAAAGGGATCACGTTCTTGGCAGCACTAAAAATATAGAAAAGGATAAAGGCAAGTCATTTTTTTCAGTTTAGTGTCCCTTTAAACAAAAAATGGCAACCTTGAAGCTGCCAGAGCTGTAGACAGCATACAGATCGCTAAAGTCCTGAGTGATCAAAAGGTACAGGCTCGGCATGAAAAAACAAAACTAAAGAACGGCTTATTCTGAAGGCTAATGAACAAAGCCAAGTACTTGGGACATTGTCGTTGGATTCATAATATGCTATAGTAATTTAGCCCCAGCCTAGACAATACTCATCTATAATCAAAGACATGTTAGAGAATAAGATATATTCTAAATCAATCTAAATGACCCATACATACAATTTTTAACTAGATATGTTATTATCTACTCTTGTTTTTTAGTAACTAGAGCAATTAAGTCTTATACACGTGTAAATAATCTGTGCAAATATGTCTCCACCTACCTATATCTAATGGTAAGGTACATAACTTTAAAATGTCACTACCTGCTCATAGATACATAGAGGAATTGGAGAAAAAAATTTAATTGTTTGCTAATAGCTACCTGACAGGTCGCCTTCTACTAACTGTCCCCTAAAGAAAATGAAGGAAATATATCATATCATGTAAATACTGCTGCTTAGTGTAAATGATGGAAACATTTTATTATCTATTAAGAAAATAAAGATAATAAACGTTGTGTATGAGGCACTACCATAAGCTACCAGCAATTTAGCACAAGAAGAAGCATTAGAGTTAACACCTACCAATAACTTCTGGGGGGGGGGTATGCAAATATGCAAATATGCAGATACTTGGGGGGGAATGGATTAAAGCTTACCAATATTTTTTTAGAGTACAAAATATAAGTATGTAAATATCTGCCAATAAATTCACAAAGTAGGATGTCTACTTAAAGTAAAGGGTGATGTTACGCTACTATCTATGACTAGTTATCTAGAGTAAATAGGGTAAATGAGACGTTTCCTACTAAAAGCTTTTGGAGCAAATGCTGCAAATTCGCTAGTATCCATTATTAGCCATTTAAAGTAATGACATGAAGGGGCAGTTGTCTACCAAAAGTTACTTAATATAAACTAAAGTAATTACATCATTACCTACTACTAGCTATTTAAAATAAAAAGTATAAAAAGGCTACTGAATACATCCGTGAACTTCGAGGGCCTAAACAGCACCACTTCACCAATTGCTTTAAAATGAGCAGTTGCAGTCCGACTTAATAAAATCACAGGTTTATTGCTACATCATTAAAATTCATTACTTGCAAACACGTAAGTCTTACGCGGTTCAGATCGGCGATCCTTACTCATAGACCCAAATGGTGTCTGAGAAAGGAACGTCGATCCGAAACGCGTAAGCAATTTTAATGATGTACCAATAAACCTGTGATTTTATTAAGTCGGACTGCAACTGCTCATTTTAAAGCAATTGGTGAAGTGGTGCTGTTTAGGCCGCCGAAGTTCACGGATGTATTCAGTGTTGTGGGGTTGGGACAACCCAGGGCAGTAGCACACTCCCGGCGAAAGGACGAGGTGCTTCTAGTCGGGCCTGGTGACCGCAACGGATTTGGAGCGGAGTCACGGAGGTACTAGAGCCACAATGTTTGCATGTTAAATGGTAACTGTGGTACAAAAATAACTTTATGTAAATTGACAGGACTTGCTTTCCTGAGGATTTTTGCAATTTACTTTCATTATTTATTTTACATAGTTTGAAGATATTTACATTTAGATGTGTGATATGGTTGCAGCCACCAGATCCCCTGCACTTCCTACACTGAAACCATGTGACAGTCCCTCTTTTGTGTTTCCTCCTCCTCATGGGCCCCCATGGCCCCTCCCCTTGCAGCCCCTTGGGCCTTTCCCACTCAGCGGCCTCCCACTGGGGGCCCTGGGGAGCCCTCCCACTCGGGGCCCCGGGACAAGTGGGGAAGGGCCACAGGACCCACGAGTATGCAGAGCCACAATGTCCATGAGTGGGAGGGGCCACAGGGGGCTGCAAGGGAAGGGAACACAGGGCCCACGATTGGGAAGGGTCAGCAATTGGGAGGCATTAAAAAAAGCAGTGCTGTGGGCTGTGCTGTTCTCCCCACCCCCCTCCTACCCTTCAGTCATGCACTGAGCATGTGCCAACCGCAGACTAGAGGAGGAAACAGTATTTCTGACCGCAGATTCAGAACCTCCCACCCCCTAACTTTCTGATCAGTGATTTCTTCATATTTTGGGCTGTGCAGCATGTAGAGAGGTGGTTGATGGCTTGTTTGGAGACCACAGTTCCCCTTTAAAAAGGCTACTACCTACCATCAGCTCCTCAAAGTACGTTGATTATACACCATGTCGGTAGCAAAATTGAGAGGACTGGTATACACCTTACCCACTCCCTTGTGTTATATTGGCTGTGTCAGGTGGGCTTGAAAACAGAGTCTGTGTTTTCAAGCCAGACACCAAAGGGGTATACTTTTTTAATTAAAATGTTTTTATTAAACACATATGTATAAAGTTACGTTTACAGTGTCAATGTGGCTTTGGCAACCCAGAAAGCATAAGATATATTTGCTGAAGTTTATTAACCACTAGACACCATTATTTGCACTAACAGGGCTGGAACTGCCGCTGCCAAGGGTAATCCCCAGAGGAACTAGGGCTATTGCTATGATTCCTGACGGGAAGGGAAGTAAAATGATAACATAGCAATAGTTAAGGTTTGTACAGTGTTAGCCATAACTAGAGAATAAAAGTAGCGCTGAGATACCTTTTATTGGCTAACTAAACAACAAAAATAGCAAGCTTACAGGAGTCCTAAGCTCCCTTCATCAGTCTGGATGTTACAAAAGAAACTGAGAAGTCAAACATAGGAACAGTAAACATCAAACACCAGTGATAGGTTGGAACAGGTGACCAGATACAGAAAGACTCAGGAGGGGGGGACAATAGCCGAGGTGGGAAGTGGGCACAAGTAGATAGCTGTAATAATGTGAGAGCAACGTCCTTTGAAATAAATTAACCAGTACAAGACAGTGTCCTGGTGAGTAGGTTTAGTCTGGGTATTAATGTAAAATAAATTGCTATTTCGCCACAAAACTCATGTCCCTATTTAGTCCGCCGTTCAGGAAATTAAATTTCTGAATTAATTTGTATTCCAACTGCTGCTGTTTTTGATTGTGAAATTTGCCCATAAGAATTGTGATCTTGAGGTCTACAGACCTATGTCTTTGTATGTTTCACCTGCAATGTGTTGTTTAAAGAGTTGGAGGGCCATATTTAAAAACTTGCAATACTGCATGTTTCCGTTACTGTATGACCGTGGCAGTAGTATACCATGCTGTAAACTACCATAATGATATTCTATGGACGGTCGTAGATTTACGTTCGCTATCATACATTTACAAGATTTCCGATAGCGATCATAAATTAACAATCGTCAAAACAATCTCTAAAGAAGGCGATACCACACCTTTATAAATATGGCCCGTAGTGTGTGTGTCTATAGCTTTCCCTGTCAGCTGCAGCAATATTAGTGGAAATTGTAGCTTCTTAAATGGGAATGTTAGAGGGTAGGAAGAGTGTTTTTATAGAAACCACATGGTGCAGAATTGTATGGGGAGGATAGTGAAGTGAACCTGATTTTAGCACAGCTCTGTGCAATGCATTTTTCATCAGTGTACGTTCTTAAAGGGGAATGTTGGAGGGTAGGAAGTGTGTGTTTTTATAGAAACCACATGGTGCAGAAGTGAACCTGATTTTAGCACAGCTCTGTGCAATGTATTTTTCGTCAGTGTACCTTTTTAAAGGGAATGTTGGAGGGTAGGAAGAGAGTGTTTTTAATTCAGTTGTATTTATAAAAACAACAAACTGTAGTACAGAGCTAAGCTAAGAAATGCATTACATAGAGAAATGCATTGCACAGAGCTGTGCTAAGATCAGGGTCATTATATTAGTCTCCACCTGCAGCACTGCACCATGTACGTATTACATGGGAATGTTGTAGGGTATGCCACTTGCAGGTCTGCACCATGATGTTTCTATAAATGTACATATTAATAGGAATTATCGGAGGGAATGCCAATTAAAGGGGTACAGTTAGAGGGATGCAAACATGTTATATAAAATTAATGCAGCAGGAGGGCTGCCTTTGGGAAATTTTGTATAAACAAAAGCCCTCTTCCAACTAGGGTTCCCCCCTTCGCCTTTAAGACCTGAACACATATACAGCTCTATGTATAAAAGGTTCTTAACCTAACGCAACACTATTAGAAACAACAGACCCCTTCATCCACACCAACTTAAAAACCAAATCAAGATTCTATCCGGCACAATCAAAAGGGAGATAAGAAGAAACCTTTACAACAAAGGTTGTAAAACACATAACCAAAAACAAGAAAATGAAAGATAATCTAACAACCCAAGAAAGATCTGGAGAAGGATGAAAACATTAAAATAAAACCGGCAGACAAAGGAGGAGGGATTGTAATCCTAGATAGAGACGATTATATAAAGGAATGTAACAGACTACTAAATGACACATATACGAAACTCAGAGAAGACCCCACTAATAAATATCTGTTGTATTCAATTAGATCAACTGGACTTGAAATGTAGTTCTTGAAGACGTTTCGCTAGTCATCCGACTGGCTTTATACCATGACCTGGATGAATGAGAACCTTCACAAGCACACCCCACGAATAAGTTTCAAAATACATTGGGGTTTTTTTTAATCCGTTTTTATTTTGTTCAGGTATCAGTGTATAATAGTTATAACTTTAGTTATGCATAGACATTTTCATATACATTGAGTTTGTCATGATACAATTGGATATATTTTGTACTAAGCATATTGCTTCTGAACCTGGCATTTTATAACATCTTCATTTTATTAAACTTAATAAACTGGGAAACAGATAAATAGCTATATTACATTCATTTTTGCCTTTTTGTTGTTCATATTTGTCAGGGGTCAAATATTAGAAGGGTTAGCAGTGTTCTACAAAGTACATATATACCAACATATACATATGTTAAAAGGGTTAAGATTGGAGAGATAATAGAGAAGTGAGAAAGAGACATGGTTTTAATTTTAAGAGGGGGTTATAGTGTGTTAGATGAGCATTTGGGGTTCTTATCTTATTGCAGTAGCATGCGATCCGAGCCATAGGTTCCCCAGCCTGTTATATTTACTTGGGTAATTTCTGTGTATATACAGAAGCTTGTGGTTTGCTAGCTCTGCGTTGACCATTTGAATCCACGGTTTGCGTCTAGGTGGATTATGAGACATCCAGGACATAATAGTTATTTTGTGGGCATAAAACAATAGCTGTTTGTGGAATTTTGGCCAGCGCTCGTCGTCTAGCAATCCGAGTATACACTCTTCTGGCTTTTGGGGTATTTGCAGAGATAAGTTGGTTGACAGGAAATTCAGGACCTTTTGCCAGTATTTTTGGATCATAGGACAGGTCCATATGAGGTGCCAGAAGTCAGCATTCGGGGCTCTGCATTTGGGACACAGGGCCTCGCTGGTCCCCCGCATACGAGCTATTCGCATTGGGGACAAATAGGCTTGTTGTGTGATGTAAAATTGAATGAGCCTATTATTGGCTGAGGGTGAGGCTAGCATGGGGGACTCTGCTATTTTCAGAAATTGTGATGAAGTAATGTTTGGTATGCAGTTTTGCCATTTGTGGTTTTGCTTTAGTTTGGGTTATAAGTTTGTTAATAAGTGAGATTGTTCCTTTTGCCTCTGTACACTGAAGAATTGACATTATTGGATGTATGGAGGATTGAGGGATTTGACCGGCAAATTCCGCTTGTATACAATGCCATATCTGTAGATACCGAAATCTGTATGACGGAGGCTTTTTCAATTCAGAATGACTTGTACAAGAATCTGTGGCAATTATGTACCCTGTGATATGCTAATTGGGATTTTCCCAGGGTACATAATTGCCACAGATTCTTGTACAAGTCATTCTGAATTGAGAAAGCCAGTCGGATGACTTGCAAAACGTCTTCAAGAACTAAACTTCAAGTCCAGTTGATCTAATTGAATACAACAGATTTAACCAGATTTATTCTTCCTATAAGGTTTAGTGGCAGCTGCTTCCAAGTCTGTGTTTTGATTTTAACCCACTGCAGAAGTGGGTAGAGATTGAGCAAAATACATCGTTTCAACTATTAAAAGGAAGGTCTTGACCAAGGAATTACTACAACAAATGAATTCAACTACCTAAACATAAAAAAAACAGTTATAGCACTACCTTTTACTACCTCCCTAAAATCCACAAAAACACTACAAATCCGCATGGTAAACCAATAATCTCTGGAATCAATTAATTAACGAGCAGCTTATCAAAATATATAGACTCGTTCCCACAACCTTTTGTAAAAGAAACCAAGTCCTACACAAGAGACTCCACCCATATTGTGCTCAGGGCACATAGCAGTTCTATGCAAGATCGGGTTACAGGCAGGGACCAGCTGTGAACTAACCGGTGCTATATATGATTCAAAGCAAACAGGAGGGGGGGGAGCTGCTCACAGCAGGGAGAGCCTTTTAGATGACAGCAGAAAACACTTGAGTACGGGTAACTCGATGTGCTGGGAATAAAAGCACAAGGTATGTGTGGGGGAGAGAGACTATTATGGAAGTTCATGGAACAGATTAGTATGTAACTCATCATATGGAAATCAAATCAAGCTGACAATGAGAAAGGAGTTGCACACTAAATGTCACGGGGACTGTCACATGGTTTTGGACCAGGAAGCAGGAAGTGCAGGGGATCTGGTGATGCTGCTCCCATATCACACCTAAAAATGTAAATATCTTCAAAACTACGTAAAATAAATAAATTACAAAAACACACAGGAAAGCAATTCCTGTGAATTTACCTAAAGTCATTTTTGGACCACAGTTTCCCTTTAAAAGGGACAAGATTCTGGGCTTGATACTTCCAGAAAAAACACAGATTTTATCCAAACGATGCAACAGCCTAAAGGACAAACTGGCCCCAAGCCATTTAAGCAGAAATAAGAACAGGAAAAAAAACTTGAATTGGAAGGTTTCTATGGATGTGGGAGTTGCAAAGGGTGCAAGGAAAGTGGAAAACACCACAAATGAAAACTAAGATTAAAGACCTCATTACCTATTAGAGTGTGGGTGTGGCCTTTAATACATTGGTCGCACAGGAAGGAAATTAAAAGTTAAGAATTAAGCTAGGTACATACCTAGTGATTTTTCCTCCTGACCGACCGTTCAATACTTTCGACCGGTCGGCCAGGAGGAAGGACTGTTGGTCGCGGCAAAAGCAGCCATGTCCGACCGAACGATCGGTCGGACATGGCTGCATTCGGATGCAATAATTTCGGTCCGATCGACCGATACACTGAACTATCGGTCGATCGGACCGAAATATCTCATTGTGTGCACCCAGCTTTAGAGAACATATAAGAAACATCCAAAAGGGAATACATCACATAGTACCCAGAAACTGGATATCTTGTTGTAAAGGAAATACAATAACTTGGTACGGAATACAAATTATGAAAGAACCTGAAAGGAAGGGAGACCTGCAAGCAGCCCTATCCAGACTGGAAACAAAATGGATCTACAAAATGCAGACTTTATTCCCCCAAGGAGTGAACAGAGAACAAGACTTGTGGAGTTTTAACTAAGAGTATTTTAAACAATATGTTCTTACTTTGACTTTTTTTTTTTTTTTTAAAGGGCAACCGTGGTCTCAAAACAAGTTAGGATTAAATGAAAGCCTGCAGTATTTCCTTTACACTGAGCCAACAATCACATCTCTGGCTTCACCCTGTGAGAAATGATATTGAGGTGAATGTTCAAACTTCCTGCTTCCAGTAGGTTGAGTGACATCACCTTACCTCTGCCGGCCCTCTTCTCCCAGGGGAGAAGCATGCTCAGTAAAGACTTATTGCTGGGGAAATCAGGAAGTACCTGAGGAAAAAATTGACCGTTGAGAAGGGGAGCCTATTAATGCAGGCAAAGGCTGGGCACATGACTACAGGCTGGTCACATAGCTAAAAACAGGAAGAGTTCAACCAGGAAGTTACATTGCTGAAGTTTTGCAGCAATAACTTCTCACAAATTTTATCTAGAGATGTGATTTAGGGTTTATTTGAAGGTACAATGGAAGGCTTTTTATATAATCCTTACTAGTTTGGAAGGATTGGAGACCACAGATAGCCTTTAATACTTTCTCCTTTTAAAACAGTTCTCCGTATTTGTATCAGTGTATTTTTATCCATGTCTCTTTAAGCAGTTTGGGTTTTATTTTATATTTAGTTTTCTAATATTAATTAATATCAATTCCACCATATATTAGTATTTTTATGTTTTTTCTCCTCATTTGATGATTATGATCATCAGTATTCTATTAGAAACCAGGTTTTTAATTGGGATATTACTATTCTTAGAATCTAGTTTTATATCATTTAATTCTTTTTTTATCTGAGGTTTATCTGTGTCAACTATAGTGTTCATTTTACTAGTTATTAATTTGACTAGTTAATAATCCAATTCTTAATTAGTTTAATAATACAGGTCCATCACTGATATTCTGATCCATAATACAGAATAGTAGAGACAAGTGTCACACAAACCATGTAATCTAACTAAGGTCAGGCCCCCAGAGCCTAGATTTAAAAAAAAGCATCTAACTAGGTCCTATAGAAGCCGAAAACGAACTTTATTTACAGACGCAATGTCACGAACGCCAGTTCACTGGGCACGTGATCTGACTAATTAATCGGTATTCGCTGCCACCACTTTAAGTTACGGCCTTAAAGACGCCCCAAAAACCCACTCTTGACTCTCACTGACTATGCACACCCCTGTCCTGGCAGCTAAATGGTTAACACTACACCATTCACTCCAGCAACTAACTGGTTAATTAGCATCAGTCCTTCACAAGCAGTCACAGAGTTAATTAGCATTTACACTGCACAGTCCATTCAACCACATATAAACTTATCAGAGGCTAACTGAGTTCTTTTAGAGCATCAAAGACAAAACTTATTAAATTTTAGATTTAATATTCCAAAAGGTGGACAGTGCATATAATACAAAAATAAAATAAAATGGTGTTACAATAAAATGACATACAATAAGTACAACAGTTATATAAAATAAAAAGGATAAAAATATTCAGACCCTACTCACTAGAAGAAGTCCTGTATCCTGGGGCAGGAAGAAACACTGGGTCCATACACACGTTTTAGCATGTCCCCAAAGTATGAACAACATTATTTTGGACTACAAGGACTTTTAAACTATTTGTTGAACTACGACCTCCACATGAGGTGGGAGTGTCCAGGAATGTCCAGATTTACCACTAGCCAAAAGCACTCATTCCCCCTCATTTAGGCAGACGCCATATAAATGTAGATATGTACTTTGTATTGGGATATTGATCACATATTCCTCTCCTTTATTAATTATCAATTCCTCCAATACCAAACATGACCTGTGTGTAATCCATATTTCCCCAGATATTAATATCTCACCTTGGCAAGGGAATAAGGTCTCCATGTTGGGTATCCTATTAATGGGCATATTATTATATTTACAAATATAACATTGGTTTCTGTCTTACACATTCCAATACCGAAATACAATTATTTTACATGTATGACTTGTCCTTAAAATGACCTCTTAGTACCCACCAGACCCCTAGCTGGAGAGAATTCCAGATGCACGGTTCGGCTCCACATTGTCTAGAAAAGGAGACCTGGTTCCATGCTTGACTAATCGTAATATAAACAATAGGACTGTTCCAGGTTGGAATGGAATATTTATTGGTCCTTTTCAAGAACCAATACTACTAGTTAACCCATTCTTACCAAGTCACTCTACACATTTTCCTGACACGCAATTTTACAAAATGGCGACTGGAACACATGGTGGAACGCATTTGCGGAAGTCTGAAAAAGGAGTAAAATGCCGCGTTTTAAAAGTAAAAATAAGAAATTGAAGTTTATACAGTCTTGGGAAAGCTGCAGCAAGCGGTGAAACGCGTTGACTATATAATCCTGGCCCCTGATGACAAGTGTCAGAGGCATAAAAACACTAAGCTGTTTTTATGCCATATTTTATCTTGCACTAAGCACATTGTATTTCTGTGTGTAAGTGCAACTTCAATAAAGCTACCTTTGGAAAATCTTATCATTGACTGGACCTGAATCCTTACTCAAGGAAGTAAGTGTATTTTTAACAATTTATGTATGTTTTAATTGGATTTTGTACTATTTAAGAACTTTTAAAACAACTTGGTCTTTTTATATCTTTTTTATCTTTTTATAGGAGTGCAACCAATTCAGACTAATGAAATTGTACAAGAATCTGTTGGCAATAAAGTACCCTGGAAAGTCCCAATTAGCATATGACAGTGAGGTGTAAGGGACCTTCTGAATGCAAGGTGTGAATTGAGTTGAGTGTGTATTGAGAATGCATTGAGGCGTGGTGTTATTGAAACTGCTCAGTGTAAGGTGTCAAAATAGAATTGTACACGGCAGACCGTTGCTGTCGAACCTCTATTCAGGCTTGCTTTCTTTATTTTCACATAAATGCTCTCTTTGACACCTTCCTTGAATCAGTCCTGTTCTTTTGTCAAAATATTTACATTACAATCTTCAAAGGCATGTCCTTTTTCCTTAAGATGCAGGCACACGGCTAAGTCCTGACACAAGGAATTTGGTCTTCTGTGCTGGGCCATACATTGGTACCGTTGCTGTTGGGTCTCAGCTATCCCCTCTGGAACCCTTATAGCACCAGCCCACACAATTCTTCCTATGAGGAAAACCTCCCCCTGTTCTAATTATAAAACCACTGTGAACTAAATATAAGGTTTACATCCAAAATAATCATTTTGTGGTGCCCTCCTTACACTACTAATCCCCAGAGAATTAAAGAGAAAAATGTAACCCAAAACGTTTTTTTATTTGAACCCTACAAATAGAGACTGTATATACTGTACCATATGGAGAAGAAGGACTCTGATGCATTAACTTTAAAGGACATGTAAACTGAGGTAAATTATTTTTTAACTAATCACACAGTAATTCTGATTAATTACCACCAATCTTAAATCTGCTTTTTATTTTTCTTCTCTGACCTTCTTATCCCTTGTTTTTTGCTCTGTGAGTTTTACTTTGAAAAGAGGGCGAGGCAAAGCTAGCCAGTAAAGAACTGTCAATCACGCAGCCCCTCCCCTGGCACACTACATGTAGAAATTATCCATTCTATAAAAGTAATGCTTATTTCTCTGTCACTGCATGGCTAATTGATTCAGGAAAATCAATAAGCATGATCTGTTTCTGTGTTCTCTTTCTGTGCAGATAAACCCAATCCTGCAGTTAGCTGCTGTCTGTGTTACTTAGCACTGTACCTAAAGAAATCAATTACAAAGCCCCCCCCCCCACACACCTTCAAACTCCTACAGCTAAAAGAAAATCTTACTTGATTCAAGCAGTGATTACAGCTCCCAGAGCTGCTTACCTTCCCATAGCAAAGCAGTTTTACTTTCACTATAAAACAAAATCACTGGGTGAATGCTATTGGCTGTTTGGAGGCACTGATTATCTTCACTGCACATGCTCCACACTTTATTTGTGCCTCAGTTTTGGGAGGGGGTGGATACATAGATAGGAGACATGCATATTAACTAGGAGTGAGCTGAACAGGACACGAGGAGATCTAGTGACAGGGAGCACTGAGAGTAGAAAGGGATCACGTTCTTGGCAGCACTAAAAATATAGAAAAGGATAAAGGCAAGTCATTTTTTTCAGTTTAGTGTCCCTTTAAACAAAAAATGGCAACCTTGAAGCTGCCAGAGCTGTAGACAGCATACAGATCGCTAAAGTCCTGAGTGATCAAAAGGTACAGGCTCGGCATGAAAAAACAAAACTAAAGAACGGCTTATTCTGAAGGCTAATGAACAAAGCCAAGTACTTGGGACATTGTCGTTGGATTCATAATATGCTATAGTAATTTAGCCCCAGCCTAGACAATACTCATCTATAATCAAAGACATGTTAGAGAATAAGATATATTCTAAATCAATCTAAATGACCCATACATACAATTTTTAACTAGATATGTTATTATCTACTCTTGTTTTTTAGTAACTAGAGCAATTAAGTCTTATACACGTGTAAATAATCTGTGCAAATATGTCTCCACCTACCTATATCTAATGGTAAGGTACATAACTTTAAAATGTCACTACCTGCTCATAGATACATAGAGGAATTGGAGAAAAAAATTTAATTGTTTGCTAATAGCTACCTGACAGGTCGCCTTCTACTAACTGTCCCCTAAAGAAAATGAAGGAAATATATCATATCATGTAAATACTGCTGCTTAGTGTAAATGATGGAAACATTTTATTATCTATTAAGAAAATAAAGATAATAAACGTTGTGTATGAGGCACTACCATAAGCTACCAGCAATTTAGCACAAGAAGAAGCATTAGAGTTAACACCTACCAATAACTTCTGGGGGGGGGGTATGCAAATATGCAAATATGCAGATACTTGGGGGGGAATGGATTAAAGCTTACCAATATTTTTTTAGAGTACAAAATATAAGTATGTAAATATCTGCCAATAAATTCACAAAGTAGGATGTCTACTTAAAGTAAAGGGTGATGTTACGCTACTATCTATGACTAGTTATCTAGAGTAAATAGGGTAAATGAGACGTTTCCTACTAAAAGCTTTTGGAGCAAATGCTGCAAATTCGCTAGTATCCATTATTAGCCATTTAAAGTAATGACATGAAGGGGCAGTTGTCTACCAAAAGTTACTTAATATAAACTAAAGTAATTACATCATTACCTACTACTAGCTATTTAAAATAAAAAGTATAAAAAGGCTACTGAATACATCCGTGAACTTCGAGGGCCTAAACAGCACCACTTCACCAATTGCTTTAAAATGAGCAGTTGCAGTCCGACTTAATAAAATCACAGGTTTATTGCTACATCATTAAAATTCATTACTTGCAAACACGTAAGTCTTACGCGGTTCAGATCGGCGATCCTTACTCATAGACCCAAATGGTGTCTGAGAAAGGAACGTCGATCCGAAACGCGTAAGCAATTTTAATGATGTACCAATAAACCTGTGATTTTATTAAGTCGGACTGCAACTGCTCATTTTAAAGCAATTGGTGAAGTGGTGCTGTTTAGGCCGCCGAAGTTCACGGATGTATTCAGTGTTGTGGGGTTGGGACAACCCAGGGCAGTAGCACACTCCCGGCGAAAGGACGAGGTGCTTCTAGTCGGGCCTGGTGACCGCAACGGATTTGGAGCGGAGTCACGGAGGTACTAGAGCCACAATGTTTGCATGTTAAATGGTAACTGTGGTACAAAAATAACTTTATGTAAATTGACAGGACTTGCTTTCCTGAGGATTTTTGCAATTTACTTTCATTATTTATTTTACATAGTTTGAAGATATTTACATTTAGATGTGTGATATGGTTGCAGCCACCAGATCCCCTGCACTTCCTACACTGAAACCATGTGACAGTCCCTCTTTTGTGTTTCCTCCTCCTCATGGGCCCCCATGGCCCCTCCCCTTGCAGCCCCTTGGGCCTTTCCCACTCAGCGGCCTCCCACTGGGGGCCCTGGGGAGCCCTCCCACTCGGGGCCCCGGGACAAGTGGGGAAGGGCCACAGGACCCACGAGTATGCAGAGCCACAATGTCCATGAGTGGGAGGGGCCACAGGGGGCTGCAAGGGAAGGGAACACAGGGCCCACGATTGGGAAGGGTCAGCAATTGGGAGGCATTAAAAAAAGCAGTGCTGTGGGCTGTGCTGTTCTCCCCACCCCCCTCCTACCCTTCAGTCATGCACTGAGCATGTGCCAACCGCAGACTAGAGGAGGAAACAGTATTTCTGACCGCAGATTCAGAACCTCCCACCCCCTAACTTTCTGATCAGTGATTTCTTCATATTTTGGGCTGTGCAGCATGTAGAGAGGTGGTTGATGGCTTGTTTGGAGACCACAGTTCCCCTTTAAAAAGGCTACTACCTACCATCAGCTCCTCAAAGTACGTTGATTATACACCATGTCGGTAGCAAAATTGAGAGGACTGGTATACACCTTACCCACTCCCTTGTGTTATATTGGCTGTGTCAGGTGGGCTTGAAAACAGAGTCTGTGTTTTCAAGCCAGACACCAAAGGGGTATACTTTTTTAATTAAAATGTTTTTATTAAACACATATGTATAAAGTTACGTTTACAGTGTCAATGTGGCTTTGGCAACCCAGAAAGCATAAGATATATTTGCTGAAGTTTATTAACCACTAGACACCATTATTTGCACTAACAGGGCTGGAACTGCCGCTGCCAAGGGTAATCCCCAGAGGAACTAGGGCTATTGCTATGATTCCTGACGGGAAGGGAAGTAAAATGATAACATAGCAATAGTTAAGGTTTGTACAGTGTTAGCCATAACTAGAGAATAAAAGTAGCGCTGAGATACCTTTTATTGGCTAACTAAACAACAAAAATAGCAAGCTTACAGGAGTCCTAAGCTCCCTTCATCAGTCTGGATGTTACAAAAGAAACTGAGAAGTCAAACATAGGAACAGTAAACATCAAACACCAGTGATAGGTTGGAACAGGTGACCAGATACAGAAAGACTCAGGAGGGGGGGACAATAGCCGAGGTGGGAAGTGGGCACAAGTAGATAGCTGTAATAATGTGAGAGCAACGTCCTTTGAAATAAATTAACCAGTACAAGACAGTGTCCTGGTGAGTAGGTTTAGTCTGGGTATTAATGTAAAATAAATTGCTATTTCGCCACAAAACTCATGTCCCTATTTAGTCCGCCGTTCAGGAAATTAAATTTCTGAATTAATTTGTATTCCAACTGCTGCGGTTTTTGATTGTGAAATTTGCCCATAAGAATTGTGATCTTGAGGTCTTTCATACTGTGGCCTCTTTTACAAAAGTGCACTGCCACAGGGGCATCTTTTAATCCATGCAATCTATGAGAGTTCATCCGTTTGCACAGCGTTTTTCCTGTTTCTCCTGCCAACAACCTAGATGTGAAACCTGCACACACATCTACACAACAGACCAGATATATATGCCACATTGTAAACAAAATAATCGAATTAAAGGGTAATTCTCCTGTGGATCCACTAATGTGGTATATCTAATAATGTGCATAAAGTGCCCTACCACAGGTAACAGGTTTCTATGTGGGAGAAACAGGACAAACACTGTGCAAACACCCAGACTAAACCCACTCCCCAGGACATTGTCTTGTACTGCTTGTACATTTTAAAAGGACACTCCTTTTAAAAGGGCATTGTTTTCACATTATTACAGCTATCTACTTGTGACAATCAGAGAAATAATGCAGGCATTAGAAAACTATTTAGAAGTAAATAATAATACTTCGTGGGCAGCTAGCAAAGTGGTGATTAGAGATCAGCTCATTGAGATGGCTTCAAGAGCTTAAAAAATCCGCGCACTTGAGCAACAACTAAGCAGAGATTTCCAGGACAACAAACAAATGTCTAAACCAGACAAAAAGGGGAGGGGGAATTTTACAGCAAATGTAACAAACCTGATACAATGCTGGCTGATTCCTCAGGAACCCTAATTCATAAATTCTGACCCCCGCGAGATTACTACCATGTTTGGGCAATACTACTAAGACCTGAACAACGGTAAAAACAGGCAGAACAAAAAATACAAAACAAAAATCTGCCTATATTTACGAATTTCTAAAAAAAAAAAAAAAAATTAATCTACCATCTATAACAAATAGCAAGGATGGAAATTCCCTGGCCAAGATGCCTTTACTTCCCTTTACTACAAGTCTTTTGCTTCAACACTGAAGCCATATTTTATAAACATAGCAAACAACATTCATGAGGACAAGGAACACTTTACCCCAGACTTGTTCATTACACCACAAAAACTCTAAAGAACTCCAATCCTTCTCACTTCGAGAAGCTATGCATCCAAACATACCAAAGGCCTGATAGAAAACCTCTACTCTTTTAGGGCACGGCCACACTGCAACACAAACGCAATGTTGCATGCGATTTTGTTGCGTTTGCTCATGTGTTTTTTCAATAAGTATTGGAAAACGCATGCAATTGCAATTAAAAATGCGTAAGGCAATCGCAACGCACCCGAAAACGCGCGTTTTTGGTGCGTTGCCGCGTTTTCAATTATAAAAAAAAACGCAAGTGCAAACACAAGCACAAACGCAAAAAAAGCGCAACAGTGTGGCCTAGCCCTTATATTGCATAATATTCAAATACTGAAAACATCTCCTGTATAGATGGGAATCCAGGAAACACAATTGCAACTAGATGCTCAGCTAACAGAACTAAAGAGAAATCCTACAAAATTTTGTTGACTGGCATATCACGCCATCCTTCCTTAATAAAATCAATCCATCACATCCCTCCAACTGTTTTCGAGGCTGAGAAACCCCAGCAGATCAACTGCATTGCTAGTGGACACGTAAAGAGGTACAGAAAACGTGGAAATATTGTGAAACATATTTTATATAGATTAAAAAATATAACAGAGCTGGTTAATTTATGAAATAAACCTGTGTGTAATAGGGTCCAGTACCCAGCTAAGTACATACAGTTCACTACACATGCTCTGCTATGCTACACAGATCAAAACAAGGATGCTGCAGCCTTTGTTTCCTATAAGCTGACAGCCATGTGTGATGCAGTTGCAGCAAGTCCTTCAGGTATCCAGGGCCCAAATTGTGCAAGGATTTGAATGTCAACAAGCAGATTGACTGTATTTGTTACTACATGCACTTTATACATGTGAGTGTTCTATATTTACTATATTTCTAATGTCTGGTCTATTTATGACCGATATTAATTTCCAACATGGATTTTGTTTACTTTATGCACTTATAAGCTTATCGAGAAGTTCAGAGAAGGGAAATAAAAATTCTAGAAGAATGGAGAGACTTGACTATGCAGAAAGATAGGAAGTAAGGGGTACTTACGGAACTGTATACACTGGAGAAGAGGGGATGTGATTACTTTGTACAAATATATTAATTGGCCATATAATAATATTTCTGGTGGTCATTTCAGAGGACTCGAGGACATCCATTAATAATAATAAGATAAGCAAAACAACAAGGGGGAGACAACAAAAAAAAAGTAAAGAGCAAAAGGTGCCCAGGAAAGGGCAATAAAATGAGAGGAGAGATAACAGAATAGATAAGTGGCCAAGAAATTCAAGGGGGGAAGAGAAGGCAGGGAAGACCAAAACAAAAACCCCCCCCAAAAAACAGTAGTTTGTTGGGGGGGTTTGAAAGCGCTAATAGCAATACTCTGGGGAAGGGTTAATGGCAATATTCTTGAGAGGCTAGGCCAAACTACTGCACTTTTAAGCATGATGGGGATTGCGATCTGCATGATGCGATTGCGATCTGATCATAATTTTAAAAGTGCACAGTAGTTTTGGCCTATGGAGGTCGCCACGTCACCTCCGTTGGTGCCCGCATGCGCTCCAATAAGGGCAAAATGCCCAAATTACAAGCAGTGCGCCTCTTACCAACTACTAAAGTGGTCCTACTATGAAGAAGCATCCACAAAAGCAGTGACAGACTTTCAGTAGGAATTAAGTGGGGAATACAGGCTGCAACAGTTTGGCTGGTCAATGTTTTTTTGTTGTTGTATGGGTGGGGGAAGAGGGGGCATGGTAGGGAGTTAGGACCACACTTTATATAGGGCACTGTTCCATAAAGCAATAATAATACACAATAATAAATGAGGTGCATCAACCGTGATATAACAATTAGAAAGAACACAGAAGAAACACAGGCACGGTTAACACAGGCAACACTCACTGATAAACACACCTGGAAACTGATGGCATTAAAACTCATTTTATTAGCATGTGGAGGGTTATAGCTAGACCAAAAGTATCCCATTCCCCTCTCACAAACATAGGAAGAAAAACACACCAGTTAAAAACACAATGCCTCCAGTGTGAATATATACACCAATAAAAAAGGTCCCTAAACCTAGTTAAACAATATACCAGTATATTGTACTATATAACCATCAACACAAATATAAAGTTAAAGGGTATCTCCACTGATAAAAGTCACCTGGGTTGTAAGGATAGATATGTGCAAACAGCCCCAAAACTTGGAAATGCCCCCCACAAATAAAACCCCCACTAAATATCAATCTCCCACATGTTCTGAATCAAACGTTATGCCATATGCGTGGATGCACACAGAGACGTGGCCACCAACTAGCTCAAATGGGACGCATGCACAAATGCAATTACAAGAAAGAATGAAAGTGCTCTGTAATTTGAACAGCCTACACTTTTTCTAAGGAAACAGTCCCGAAACATGGAAATTCTCCCCACAAACTATATATTTTTGGAATCTACACACCTTCAGCTACGTTACGATGCCATGCTTTCATACATACATGAAGAATTCCAGACCCACTGATCCAAAGAAGTCCGTGTTTTTACGAGGTTTTGTGAAAAAATAAAATAAGATGATTCAAGGGTTGAAATCCTACCTAAACCCTTTTGACAAGCAAAAAAACCCACTAAATGTCAATCTCCCACATATCCTGCATCAAACGGTATACCATATGTGTGGGTGCACACAGAGACGTGGCCACCAACTAGCTCAAATTGGACGCATGCACAAGTCCAATTATAAGAAAAAAATCAAAGTGTTCTGTAATTTGAACTGCCTAATCAACTTGGAAATACCCCCCCACAAACTATATATTTTTGGAAGCTACACACCTTCAGCTACGTGATGGTATCATGCTTTCGTATATACATGAAGAATTCCAGGCGCTGTTATCCATAGAACTCCGTGCTTTTAGGAGATTTTGTGAAAAAATAAAATAAGAGGACTCAATGGTTGAAATCCTACCTAAACCCACTCGGCAAGTAAAAAACCCACTAAACGGCAATCTCCCACATGTCCTGAATCAAACGGTATGCCATAAGGGTGGGTGCAAACAGAGACGGGGCCACCAACTAGCTCAAATGGGATCCATGCGCAATTGCAATTATAAGAAAAAATAAAAAAACGCCACAACCCACCCCCCACCCCTATCCCCACTCCCCCTTTTAGTGGAAAACCAGTTAGTACGGAGAGTCACACAAGTTTTTGCACACTTTACTGATCCTAAAAAATCAATACTGTCTTTTTTTGGTACCTCTGCAAAATTTCCTACTAAAATAGGCTTAGTTTCCCTTGAAATCCAACAAATAAATGATCCGCGTTTACTTTACCGATATCACCGGGGACATTGGGGAGCTTGGAGAAGACAAAGTTTTTTGCTAATTTATAGTTTTAGGGTAAAAAAAAAAAAAGGTGTGTGTATCACTTTAAGATTTTTTTTGTGTGCATTTCCCCTTTTTTTTTGGGGATCATTCCCAAAGATGATCATCAAATCATCTTAGGGAATGATACCGAACTTGGTATCAAAAGGTGTCTGAAATGTATGAGATATTTGGAGTTCAAGCAATATCCAAATCTTTATTCTACAAATATCAAAAAAGTTACCTTTTTCCTGCTGTTCATCTTGAATGGAAAATTGAACAACAACATTTGAAAAATTATTTTTTGGATAAGTCACTAGTACTAGCCGGCGATGGCCAGTTTGACAGTCCAGGACACTGTGCCAAATTCTGTACATACAGTCTCATGGATTTAGTTAGCCAAAAAATAATCCATTTCAGAATTGACCAGTTAGGTAGGCCCTGGAAAGTCATCAGTGGGTATGGAAAAAAGCACCTTTGTGTTTCCGATATACTTTCACAAAAATTTACAATTGCTTTGATTGCAACTGATCGGCATGTTGGTATAAGAAAGGTGATGAAAGAAAAATACTCTGTCATTTGTCATCAATTCGACACATGGCACCTATCAAAAAGTATTAGAAAAAAACTTCTAGCAGCAAGTAGAAAGGCTAACTGCTCTATTATATCAAGATGGATAACTCCTATCATTAATCATCTCTGGTTCTGCCCCAAGTCCTGTCAAGGGAATGCCGATTTGTTAGTAGCCAAATGGGAGTCACTATTGGATCACATATCCAACAAACACAGTTTTCCAAAAAACCCACTTTGCAAGAAATGCGACCACAAAAGATATTCCTGAATTAAGATCAAGGAGACCCCATGAATACGTCAAGGAGACATGGCACATGTTCTCATCAAAGAAAGTGTCTTCTCCTAAGTTAATAAGGACATAAGAATGATTGATCAGTTCTGTCACACTGGGTCATTGGAGGTATACCACAGCAAGATTTTAAAATTTAGAACAAAGAGAGTAGCCTATGGCATGGATGCCATGATGGCACGAACAATTCTTGCTGCTCTATCACACAATAAAAATGTGGAAAGAGAACAAGCAGTTGTAAAACATCCAACAGATAGTTCTCTTGCGATTGGAGAAAAAAGATTTCGCATTGTTTTTCCCAAACAAAAAAAAGACTGGCTAGCGAAACCAATTTATGAAAAGGTTAATGATGCCCATGTGATGGACATTATGAGGAAAGCACTGCGTATTCTTGAAGGCACTTTAGAAACTGATTGGAGATCACTTTCCTCACAGACACCCAAGAATATTGCATTGGTAGAAAGACCTGCTCGTGAACTAGTGATTGCCAAGCACAAGTCAAGATTTTAAAATAACATGACTTAAAAACAAATTCAAATACCTCATACAACTGTCTACCTGAAGATTATTATTTGATGACATATGCACTTTGTAAAATATATTCGTACTTATTTTTCATAGTTGTTTAATCTAAATTTTTATTTTATTGAATAGTTATGTTTTCATTCTTGTTGCATTTTCTATATCTTGTAAATAATTAAACTAATTTAGGAATATGCTAACAAGACATGGTCCCTTGACACTTGTGTGTCGCCTCATCCAGCAGCAGTGACACGTTTAATGGTCGTGTCTATGAGCTATTTGAATGACTGTAGCGACCTGGAAATAGAGCGGCAAAGTACCATGTCTAGTAAGTATAAGCAGGTTTTTCTTTTCGGTACATTAGTATAATTAAAATAGTTTGCTGCATCAGTATTTAAAATTTTGTTTCATATGTTGAAATGCCCTTTAAAGATTTATTACGGTAAGCTGTATTGAAAAGTTTAAAAAAAAGTTATTTTTGAAATAGTTATTTTTTTTATGTTAATAAAGACTCCTTACTTATGAATAAACTAAAAATAATTTAACTATTATACAATTTATAACAACATAAAATTTGTTTATTAAGTCATGTACAGTGTATGAAACTATGAAACTCCCAGCATGCCCTGAAAAATACACCACCTCTGACACTCCCAGCAAGCACTGCAATACAGCTTATAAAACTATGAAACTCCCAGCATGCCCTGTAAAATACACCTTCTGTGACACTCCCAGCAAGCACTGCATTACAGCTTATGAAACTATGAAACTCCCAGCATGCCCTGTAAAATAAATCTTCTGTGACACTCCCAGCAAGCACTGCAATACAGCGTGTGAAACTCCGAGCATCCCCTCTGATATAAATCATATATCTTCCATCTATCCCCCAATATGATTTTTATAAAGCTTATTAAATTTTTATACATAAATATATATATTAAAAAACACACGAGCCTTCTTACATCAGTGTGTTACAAGCTTCTATCTTTCCTTTGTCTCTCAGCTGTGAATAGATCATGCAGAGACAGGAAGGAAAGGCTTTGTTTACATTTGGCTTCACTGGGGTCAAGGGGGAGTGGCAGAAATCATGAATATGCATATCTGTTGTATTCAATTAGATCAACTGGACTTGAAGTTTAGTTCTTGAATAAGACGTTTCGCTAGTCATCCGACTGGCTTTCTCAATTCAGAATGACTTGTACAAGAATCTGTGGCAATTATGTACCCTGGAAAATCCAATTAGCATATCACAGCCAGGTGTTAAGGGCGTGATTAGATAGTGGCTAAGAGGTGTTATAGGAACGCCCAGAGTAAGGTGTCAAAACAGCATTGTACATGGCAGACAGATGGTGTCGAACCCCCCCACCTCTATTTAGGCTTGGTTTCTTTATTTTCACATTAATGGCCTCCTTAAAGGCTATGTCCACCCCTAAAATAGAAATTTAATATTCTGCTCCCCCATGTCCTCGGTTTAAAGCAGACAGGGATACGGTGTTTTTTGAAAACTCTTCTTAATTTCTCGGAGACCCCTGCTACATATGGGATGACCATGTTCTTTCTCCTGTCTTGCTTTTCCCCTTCACTGTTGGTATTCGTGTTCTTTTCTTTCCTTCTGCTTTTGACAAAGGCCCAGTCTGGATATCCACAAGTTTTAAGGGCTCCTCTGAGATGTTTCATTTCTTTAGCCTTCGCCTCTGTGCTAGTGGGGATGTTCTCGGCTCTGTGTTGCAGGGTTCTGATGACCCCCAGCTTGTGATCTAAAGGGTGGTGGGAGTCAAACATCAAATACTGATCTGTGTGTGTTGGTTTTCTGTAAACCTCTACTTCCAGTTTACCATTCTCCCTGACTTCCACCAAGCAGTCCAAGAAAGCCAGTTTGTTGTTTTGTACCTCTTCCCTTGTAAATTTGATGTTTTGGTCTACCGCATTAATGTGTTCTGTGAAAGCTTGTACTTCCTTCTGGTGGATTTTAACCCAGGTGTCATCCACATATCTGAACCAGTGGCTGGGTGCTATGCCCTTAAAGGTATTAAGCGCCAGTTTTTCTACCTCCTCCATGTAAAAGTTGGCTACAATGGGTGAAACTAGAGATCCCATAGCACATCCGTGTTTTTGCTTATAGAACGTATCCCTGTATTTGAAATAGGTGGTATTCAGGCACAAGTCCAGTAAGGCACACACCTGTTCTGGGTTGAGATCAGTTCTGCTGGTGAGAGTGCTGTCTTGGCCTAGCCATTTTCTCACCATGACAACAGCCTCCTTGGTGGGTATACAGATGAAGAGAGATGTCACATCATAGGACACCATAGTTTCTTCTGCACCGAGTACTATATCTTCAATCTTGTTGGTGAAATCCTGAGAGTTCTGGATGTGATGCTTAGAACTTCCCACCAATGGTCCTAAGATGTTGGCTAGGTATTTTGCCACCTTGTATGTTAGAGTTGATGCTGCTGACTATAGGTCAGAACTAAACTTCAAGTCCGGTTGATCTAATTGAATACAACAGATATACCATGACCTGGATGAATGAGAACCTTCATAAGCATGAATATGCATGTGATGATGCACATTGACTGACAGCCTGCCCAGCACAGTAGCAGAAACAAACAGGACTTCCCCTGGCTGCTGCAAAGAAACAGAGGAGTTTTTAGAGATAATAAAGGTAGGAGGGGGGTTGGGGGAAGGTGTACTATCAGATAGATTAAAAAAAAATATGTTTTTCCATCAGTGGAGATACCCTTTAAGTATTACACATTGTATTGTTTTGGTTCAGCCCATTTATGATATCATTGTAGCGGTAACCTTTTGGATGTTTATAGGGGTCCAATATAGTTGGTTGTTTTGGGTCTGCTTGGTTTGCTTATAGTTGAGTGGATTTCTCCATTGTTTATAGTTCATCGGTTCTTAGCATAGAGTATAGATGGAGAGGTAAGTATAGAGTAGAGGAGGTTGAGTCATACATGATATGGTGAAAGGATAGGATAGATGGTAGAGGGAATATATTGTTCGTTTGCTTATACATTCTAATAGTAATAGTTTTCCAGGTTTATAGGCTCATGTTTATTACAAGTTATGCATATGTTCTACATGATTTCTCATATATACAGTTTTGTTGTATTCTTGCATAGGGTATAGCTGGAGAAGTGAATGTAGAGGAAAGAAGGAGATGGAGCCATATATGTTATGGAGAAGGGATAGCATAGATAGGAGATGAAATATATTAGTTTTTGCTGGTACAGTCTACCTTATCAGTTGTTCAGAGTTGTGATTTCATATCATACTGTATTATGCATACATAACATATAGTTATACATTATTATTCAATTTCACATGCTTAGTTTTATGCATAGGTTTAACATGTTATTCTTTCCATATACCCTCAGTATTAATCTGCATTACTCATTATATCAGCAATATATACTTATATTAGTTTCAACATATTCATAGTTTTAGATCTGTTCATTCCATCATATGAAGTAGGTCTGGGGGTGTGCGGAGTTTCTAGCTGGGGGCTAGACATGCATGGGGCTGGTGACCATTTCATGGCCTGTTGGTAAAGGTTGCTCCTTTATGATAGCGTAGATGGGGGGGTTTAGTTTCAGTAATTCAAAGTTCTCTGAGCATTGTTTTCTTCCATCAGCAGTTTGGGTTATGGTGTGCTTATAGTCATAAACATTCAACAGGGTTACTAAACTGTTTGGTTATGAACATGATGGGGTGCACCTTTCAGTCCATAAGATATATAAATAAAATGTTCCCCCTTTCTTTTCCTGTTTCCCCCCTCTTTTCCCACTTCCAAGGGGTGTAGCCCTAACCTGGATTATGGTAAGTCCATCAGGCGAGAGTAATGGGGTATTGTGGTCGGTGGATATCTCTTTGGGTTTCCCCTGAGGGGTGTCCTCATATTATAGTTTTGTTTCATATCTATGGTGAAAGATATATTAGGCCCTTCAGGTGGGGAACGCTAACTGGGGGAGGTGATAGTACCTGTTACCCAAAGGTCCACCTTTGGGTGATGGGAGTTGCATGTGCAGGTCAGATCAGGCCCTGTGAGTTGGGCCAAATTGGGTATCCAGACAGTGTGTCGTCTCCACCGGGAGTCAAAGAATTTGGTCCTGTTCTCGTGTTGGATCCGCATGCGTGCTGGGTACATCATGGCATTGGGGAGATTTAGGCTTCTAAGGCTTTGTTTGACTGCCAAAAAAAGTTGCCCTATTTTTTTGAAGGTCGATAGAATAGTCTGGAAACAATATAATCGTGGAGTTTTCCAGTTGTATCTGGGCTTTCTGTCTGGCAAGACGTAGGATGGTGTCTCTGTCCTTTGCATTCAACAGTCTGGCCAGCATAGATAGTGGCCTTGAGCCTGGGCAAGGAGGCAGAGCAGGGACCCGATGGGCACGTTCTACTGTGAATACTGGAGACATATTATTGGCGCCAAAAGTGTCTAGGAGCCACTAGGGTGTTTTCCCTTGATCCCTTCAGGTAGACCCACTAGCCTGATATTCTGTTGGCGGGATCTATTCTTCATGTCATCAGCTTTTGCTTGTTGCACTTGGAGTTTGTTAAAAATATAATTTATCAATGTTATCATTGTATAGAAACTGTATTGGCTACATGCATTATGCAATGACTGTGTAGACGTGACATGAATATGAGATATATATGTAACATGGACCTCTGGGATCTCTAGTCACAATTGGATAACATTTGTTTCTTGTTAAAGTTGTGTAAGGTAACAAATGGCCATATAAGGTTACATGTCTTAAGTAAAAAGGGACGGAAAAGTCCTTTTCTATAGGATGGGCTTGTGACGTATGGTCAAGATTGTGTATAAGAAAGGGGTCTTGGTTACTCACTATCCAGTTGAGTGACCAGCACATGTGTTTATATGCATATGCAATAAATCTCTACTATCGACTTTCAATACTGGTGTGGCTCTACTTAATTCCCTAACAAGTTGCCGCTGCAGGTCTCTAGTTTGTCTGGTAGTGGGTGCAGGGTGTCAATCGCCAAGACTCATCCATCCAGGTCCAGCAGACCAAAATCGACTCTCACCTCCTAGATTAGAACGGTGAGGGAGGCTTATGATTCCTGAATGGCAGCTAGGATTTGTGCTGGAGATGGGTTGGCTGTTGCAGTAGCCGATTGTTGTTCGTTAGAGCCATGGGCCGCATCTGGCTCTACGTGTTTCAGTTGCGGATCTGAGGTTGCGGCCTGTTCTTGCTGCTGGTGAGCAAATTTCCCCAGTTTTTTCACATATACACCTTTTTTGTTTTGCTGGTTGCCGTGTTTAGTGTTTGTGCTGGAGATCAGCATTGGTTTGGCTGTGTTACGACCATTGTACCAGCTGTATATTGTTATCGGGATATTTTAACCGGGAGAGCTCCTGTCCCTACGTCTGCTCAGCACGCCATTTTGGCCACGCACCGGTCAAGTTCACGTTATTGAATTGAGTGGAAAAATTATAGCGTTTTCCCAAGAATTTTTTTTTCAGCTGGATGGCATCAAAAAGTTGCTGGGTGGGACAGGGAAATTTTGGTGGTAGGGAAAATTAAATTTTATTATTCATCAATTATTTTACTTTAACCCTTTTCAATTTTTTTTGTGTTAACTGCCAGAAGAATTTTCAGGATTTTGCCCTTAATTGCTTTAGACTAATTTTAAAGTAGGAAACCTTGCAGTAAATCAGGAATATTATACATTGTTTTTTTTCAGCACAAAGTGTACTTTAACATGGTAACAGAATTTTGTAACTTTTCCGGAAATTTTACTGGAATTATGGGTAAAATATGTAAAAAAAAAATGAAAAATTTGAAAATTTTCATGGATTTTTCCCATTTTTACTTATAGTTATCTTAAGGTTACGCACACAAATCTTACTGTTTCTAAAAGCTCTGATACTCCCGAGTACAACGATACCAGATATATGTAGGTACCCAACTTTTCCTGTACAGGAGACCCCCCCAAACTAAAACTGCAAGAATATTACACCAAATTGAAATGTATAACCACTACTGACAGTTAACATAGAATATCTTCCAAATTAACTAAAATATCCCCACAAGTGAGATATTTTTAGAAACTACACACCCGCAGGATTTTATGAGTGAGGTAAGTTTCAAAATGCAGATACCCGGACGCAGCTCTTCGTCCAATTGTAAGTTATTTTATCACATTTTCCTTTTTTTCCTCAACTGTAAAATCAGAGACCAAATCAAATGCGAATTTCAGCTAAAAACTGTGGAGGAAAGTTCAAACGCATCTCAAATATGAAAGCCTAACCCCTCCCGAATAAAACAGTATGCCACATTCATGGGTGTACCCAGAGACATGGCTACCAACTAACCCAGAGCGTGACCAGTGCATAATGTCAGTAGCAGCAAAAAAAAAATTAGCCAGTTTTGTATTTGAACAGTCTGCAGTTTTTCCAAAAAACACCCCCCCAACTCAGAAATACCCCCATAAACTATATATTCCTGAAATCTACACACCTTCAGCTATGTAACGCTGTAGTTCGTTCATTCATACCATCAATGGTGTGGGCGCAGTTCTTTGTAGAAGTTTGCACTTTTACCAGATTTTCCAAAAAAATGAACATCAAACAACATTCTAAAAGGTAGAAATCATGCCAAAACCCCATGGAATGTAAAAAAAAGTTAACAAATATCAATCTCCCAAATGTCCTGAATCAAACGGTATGCCATATGTGTGGTTACACACACGGACGTGGAAGCGAAAAGCCACAAATTGAGACAATGCACGATGGCTCAGAAACGGCGAAAATATTTAGCCAACTCCGAATTTGCACAGTCTGCAGTTTTTTCCACAAAACACCCCCGTAACTTAGAAATAACCCCAACAAACATCAAACGGTATGCCATATGTGTGGTTACACACGCGGACGTGGAAGCAAAAAGCCACGAAGTGAGACAATGCACAATGGCTCAAAAACAGCAAAAATATTTAGCCAACTCTGAATTTGGACAGTCTGCAGTTTTTTCCACAAAACACCCCCCACAAACCATATATTTCTCGAATCCACACACCTTTATCTACGTAATTCTGTAGTTTGATTATTCGTACCATCAATGGTGTGGGCGCAGTTCTTCGTAGAAGTTCGCAGTTTTACCAGATTTTCTAAAAAATTGGAAAAAAACCACTCTCAAAGGTAGAAATTGCCAAAATCCCAAGTAATGTAAAAATAAGTTACCAAATATCAATCTCCCAAATGTCCTGAATCAAACGGTATGCCCTATGTATGGTTACACACGCAAACGTGGAATCAACTAGCCACAAAGTGAGCCAATGAACAATGGCCCAATTACAGTAACTTTTCAGATTTGTCAGACTAAACACCCCTCTATATTAGCAATACCCCCCAAAACTATATATTCTTGGAATCTACACACCTTCAGATACACAATGGTCTGATTCCTTTATGCATACCACCAATGGTGTGGGCGCAGTTTCATATAAAATTTCGCTTTTTTACCAGATTTTCAGGAAAAATGTATAAAAATACAATTCAAAGTTAAAAATCATGTCAAAAAACTTGTCAATCATCAATCTTCCAAATGCCCTGAATCAAAGGGTATGCCATATGCGTGGATGCACACAGGGACGTGGCCACCAACTAGCTCAAATGGGACCCATATACAAGTGTAATTACAAGAAAAAAATCAAAGTGCTCTGTAATTTCAAACAGCCCCAAAACTTGGAAATGCCCCCCACAAATAAAACCCCCAACTAAATATCAATCTCCCACATGTTCTGAATCAAACGGTATGCCCTATGTGTGGATGTACACAGAGACGTGGCCACCAACTAGCTCAAATGGGACACATGCACAAGTGTAATTACAAGAAAAAAATCAAAGTGCTCTGTAATTTGAACAGCCTACCTTTTTTCTAAGGAAACAGTCCCGAAACATGGAAATTCCCCCCACAAACTATATATTTTTGGAATCTACACACCTTCAGCTACGTTACAATGCCAAGCTTTCATACATACATGAAGAATTCCAGACCCAGTTATCCAAAGAACTTTTGTGTTTTGTTTGTTTTTGTTTTGTTTTTAGGAGGTTTTGTGAAAAATAAAATAAGATGATTCAAGGGTTGAAATCCTACCTAAACCCTTTTGACAAGCAAAAAAAACCACTAAATGTCAATCTCCCAAATATGCTGCATCAAACGGTATGCCATATGTGTGGGTGCACACAGAGACGTGGCCACCAACTAGCTCAAATGGGATGCATGCACAAGTCCAATTACAAGAAAAAAATCAAAGTGTTCTGTAATTTGAACAGCCTAATCAACTTGGAAATACCCCCCACAAACTATATATTTTTGGAAGCTACACACCTTCAGCTACGTGATGGTATCATGCTTTCGTATACACATGAAGAATTCCAGACGCTGTTATTCATAGAACTCTGTGCTTTTAGGAGATTTTGTGAAAAAATAAAATAAGAGGACTCAATGGTTAAAATCCTACCTAAACCCACTTGGCAAGTAAAAAAACCCACTAAATGGCAATCTCCCACATGTCCTGAATCAAACGGTATGCCATATGGGTGGGTGCAAACAGAGACGGGGCCACCAACTAGCTCAAATGGGATCCATGCGCAATTGCAATTACAAGAAAAAATAAAAAAACGCCACAACCCACCCCACAAGAAGTGATCACCAAATTTTGATCTCTGTCCCCGTTTTTTTTCTAAGTCTTCTCTAAGTAGCAAAGACTTAGAAAAAATCCTATTTGTGAATGGAACTTTGAGTTCCATTCACAAAATGTATAGTAAAGCTGTCAGCATGACAGCTTTTACTATACTAGGTACTGCAGCGTGATCTGAATGGAGATCACAGTGCAGTACCTCAACTAGACCACCAGGGGCAGCATCCTACCACTCTTAGGGAAGACCCCGGTGAAGGAGGAAGTTTAGTGATGTCACCGGGGTCTCACTTATCGCCGAACTTCCTTCCTGCTCTGCTCTGCTGCCGGTAAGAACTTCAAAGGGTGCTATCTTCCGATCCCCCCATCGGATTTTCATGAAACCGTTGGGGGATCGAGGGGGCTAGGGGGGCACCTAAATACTGCCCCCCGATTGCCCATACCACTCAAATATTTTTTTTTTTTTAAAGAGGAAGCCACAGAACGTGAATACACGTTCTGTGGCAGTTTAAGCCTTTTCAATGGAGAACGTGTATTCACGTTCTGTGGCACTGAAAGGGTTAAAGGAAAAATACACTCTAAACATGTCCAAAACCACCCCCCCCCCAAACTGAAACTTTACGAAGTTCTCATAGTAACATAGTAATTAAGGTTGAATAAAGACATACGTCCATCGTGTCCAACCTATTCACCCTCTTTTTTTTTTTTTTTTTTCACCCCCCCCCCTAAAAGTTGATCCAGGGGAAGGCAAAAAAAAAAAAAACGACTAAAAGGGGGGGAAAAATTCCTTCCTGACTCCAAACGGCAATCGGAAAGTATCCCCGGATCAACCTGATCTATATGCATTAATACCAGTAATTTTCAATATTTTTTAGTTTTAGAAACTTATCCAGGCTTTTTTTAAAGCTATTCAATGAACTTGCCATTACCACTTCTGCTGGAAGACAGTTCCACAGTTTCACCGTTCTCACTGCAAAGAAACCTTTCCTAACCTGAAGATAAAACTTCTTTTCTTCCACCCTTAAAGGAGTCCTCTGATATGACCTATTAGTAAACAATGCACCAGAGAGTTCAATGTATGTATCAGTGCCTTGTATAAAAAGGGGAATAGATTCAAGAGAGAAAAATATTATTCCCCCTCTTTACAAGACAATATCTTGCTAGCTCTAGCCGTTGCTACCTGGCATTGTTTGCTATAGCTAAGTCTGTTATCTACCAGAACCCCCAAATCTTTTTCCATTACAGATGCACTTAACACCGTTATTTATGGTGTAGGTGGCACAGGGATTATTAAATCCTAAATGCATCACCTTACATTTATCAACATTGAATCTCATCTGCCATTCTGCTGCCCATTTTGAAAATTTATCTAGGTCTGCTTGCAGCACTTGCACATCATTGGAAGTTCCCAAAGCTCTGCATAGTTTAGTGTCATCAGCAAACACTGAGACCTTGCTTTCAATGCCCCCTTCTAAGTCATTTAGCTCCATTAACCACCACTCTCTGTTTGCGATCCAATAACCAGTTCTCTATCCATGAACAAATGTTTTCTTCAAGGCCAACGGTCCTCCGTTTATACATTAGTCGCCTATGTGTCACAGTATCAAAAGCTTTCGCAAAATCCAAGTATACCACATCCACTGCTGTGCCTGAATCTAACTTCTTACTAGCTTCTTCATAAAGACCAATTAAATTTGTCTGGCATGATCTATTTCTCATAAATCCATGCTGACTACTACTAATAAGATGATCTCTGGAGACAAAGTCAAGGATATGATCCCGTAACAAAGTTTCCAGCACCTTCCCTACCACTGATGTTAGGCTTACAGGTCTATAGTTACCAGGCTGTGAACGACTACCTTTTTTGAATATTGGTATTACATTGGCTTTTTTCCAATCCAGCGGTACATCCCCAGACCAAAGTGAATCTGAAAAGATGAGAAACAGTGGTCTAGATAGAACTGAACTAAGCTCTTTTAAAATCTGAGGATGCAATCCATCTGGTCCTGGGGCTTTATTGATAATAACTTTTTCTAATTGTTTCTGTACCATATCCTCTGTTAGCCAATGTGAATACTCTTCATTTCTTCCCTGCATATTATTACAATCCCTGCTGTATAAGGACAAGGATTCTCAACAGTAAAAACCGATGTAAAAAACCCATTTAGTAGATTAGCCTTTTTGGCATCCTCTACAACCACCTCAGCCCCATTATTTAATAGTCCCATATTCTCAGTCCTCATCTTTTTACCATTTATATACATTTTGGGGTTGGACTTGCTTTGTTCGGCACCCCGTATTTCATTTTCTATTTTAGCTAGTTTAGTTGCTTTCTTGCACTCTTTATTACAGCTTTTGTACTCTCTGTAAGCCTGTTCTGTTCCCTCTGTTTTCAAAATTTTAAAAGCCTTTTTCTTTTTTTCCATTTCCCTTTTTACCTGAGCATTAAATCATGCAGGAGTGGATCTAGTTTTTTTACACTTGTTCCCTAAAGGTACAGATTTAGAAATGTAATAGTTTAATATCCCTTTAAAAGTGGTCCACATCTGCTCTGTATCTTTACCTAGAAAACCATTCCCCCCAGTCTATGAGCAGGAGTGATTCCTTTAACAGCATAAAATTAGCTTTCCTAAAGTTAAAAGTTTTTGTTAACCCAGTGCACTTTAGTTTTTTGCAACCTATATTAAATGACACTATATCATGGTCAATATTCCCTAAACTTCCCATTACCTTCATCTCCAAAATGAGCTCAGGGTTATTAGATATCACCAGATCCAACAACGCATTCTGTCTATAGGAACTTCTACAATCTGTGAAAGAAAATGCTCATATAGGAAATTTAAGAACTTTATACCTTTTGAGGTGCTGGCAGTTCCCTTACTCCAATCTATGTCAGGGTAGTTAAAATCCCCCATAACCAAAACATGCCCCATACCAGCAGCCTTCGCCAACTGCATATGGAGATTCATTTCCACCTCCTCCCCGGCATTTGGCGGCTTATAACATACTCCAACAATTAATTTACCTACCTTCTTGCTTCCTGTACACAGTTCCACCCATATTGTTTCTGCCGTATCGTTTACGCCCCCATCTATTCCATCTGTTAAATTTGGCTTCAATTCCTGTTAAACAAACATACTTACTCCTCCTCCTTTCTTATTAACTCTGTCATGTCTAAATAAGGAGTATCCTTCAATATTTACTGTCCAGTCATGTGAATCATTTAGCCATGATTCTGCTATTAATTTAGCCATGATTCTCCTTTAAAAATGAAAGTACCTGGGGCAGGGAGGTAGGATTGATACTTCCTACCTTCCAATATTGTTTTGTTGAGATGCATATAAAGTGATATCTGGATATCCTATATTTAAGATTTTGCTGAAGCCAGGAGGAAGCTTGGCAGAAGAATTTTTCTTGTAGTAGTGCCACTCAGAAATAATTTTGGTAGGTAGGAATTACCAATGCTAGCTCCATTTCCTAGGTACCTTTCATTGTAATAGTTTTTGAAAAAATCCATTATATTCTTTTGAGACTAAATAAAGTAAATTTTCTAATAGCATTAACATCTTCAAAGCCAACTTGAACTTGCACATGCAGAAGGTCACCTAGTGTCTTAATTATTTATTCTTCTTTTCTTCTAGAGGCCCAGTTGTCTACAGCCGTTTCATAATCAAAGTCCCCAGGACCTGGGCCCTCCAAGGAGATCAGCATGAGTCTATTTAGTGCTTTGACTCATGCGATTTCACAGACATGTCTTCATCCTTTTTAAGGGCAGGAAAACCCCTTTTACATTTAGCTGTGCTTATTGGGATCACTAGCTCAATAATAGCTAGTTTGTCTAAATTTGGAAATTACTCTTTGAGCTCTGATGTCATTGCTACTTTTAATAAAATCTGTTTTGGACTGAAGTCTTTGTATGATCTGACCATTCCTGATGGCTACTTTCATATTTTAGAATTGTAAATGGTAAGGCTTCCATTTTTGAATATAAAAGAATTTCAGCAAACTCGCTTGAATCCTGTGTTTCCCCATTGCAAACTCGCCCCCCAAATTGTTTTTATTGGTAACAAAATAATTGTTTAGTTTTACATATCCACGTGTTATTACATATACATAGAAATTGTATTCTGAGGGTTTCTGCACTCATCTAAAGATTTTTACAGGTGCCACCACATCGTGTTACTCCATCCATTACACCAAACTGTTCCAATTGTATATAAGCTATTCCCGGGCACACTTCATAAATATGAATTTATTTCAATGTTTCTGCGAAGTATAGGTCGTCTTCATCAGGACAACAATTTTATTGTCCTGATGAAGATGACCTGTGTCACCGAAACATTTAAATAAATTCATATTTATGAGAGCAGTGTGCCCCGGGAATTGCTTATACACATAGAAAAATAATCAGTGGCTCTGGTCTCACCTCCCGGAGGTTCTTCTGTCAGCCTGGTGTGCATCCACATCCTGGGGATATCCTCTCCCCTATTGTATCAACAGTCTGGTAAGGAAAAAAAAATTCAGATCCCAGTTACTTTTCCCAATTGTTTAGGTTGGATGAGGTAATTGGGTTAGGTATTGTTGGATTGACTAATTTGTACACACACTATAGCATGTGTGTACGAACCAACCTTAAAGGGCATCTATAGTGAAAAAAACAAATTGCCCCATTGCAAAGTTAAATTCATGTACTGTGCTGCCTTTCTCCTACCTCTGTCAGTGTTTTTCCATGGTGTTAAATCTCTCTGCAGCACTTCCCCCTCCTCATGTCTTAACTCCTGCTTCAAATGATAAGCTTGTCGGGCAGCCGGAGTTAAAAGTTCAACATCTTGAAAAACACACCCAAACACAGTGTCTTGGAGACACGGAAGAGAAGGGAGAACAGTAGTTTACTGCTACAATACAATCTCTCTCTTTGTGACCCATCATCAAACAGTGAAAGTTATCAAGAAGGGGGGTCAAGTGCAACCTTATCTCTGTAGTCAAAGCTACCTTTCTCCCCTGCTAATGCTCTGTTTGTAACAGAACAGGTAGGAGGGAGGGACTTGAGCAGGGAAGAGGGTCATGTCACAGGGATTTGATTGACAGTACAAGTAGTAGTAGAGGAATGCAGTTACATCTTCTTACATCTGTCTCAGGACAGAATTGGAAACTGAAGAAAGTGAAGACACTCTGGGGGTTGGGGGGAATTATAGAACACATGGAAAGAAAGGGGGGGGGGGAGTTCATTTTCCCACTATAGATGCCCTTTAAGATGCTGACCCTTTCTGAAGGCTGTGGATCAGGACATCAAAAGGACCTTGAAGTAGGCTATTGGACCGGTTTCTCACTAGGGGTTTTGCAATAGTTCCTATTTATGCATAGTCGAGAAAATGAAAGGGTGGCAATTGGAATTTCTTGAATGTGGAAGATGTGCTTAGATTTTTACAGCTGGAGACCAGATAGCTGATCCCCTGTAGGAATGCTGGGTGATTATGAATAGGCATATCTGGGTATTAAAGGGATGGAAGAGAGTAAATCTTTCAGAGGGCCCTTCAAGTTAATATGGAGTCTTAGTATAAGGGCAAATTGGTGGGTTGTGGGAATATGGCATAGATAAGAATGAAGGAGTACAACCTAAGAGAATGTTGCTGCCAGCTCAGATTCAAAATCAGTATTGGGAAAAGTAGGAGGTGACATTAATCCAGTCCGTTATGTGTCTACCTAGGGCTGCAAGATTTATAGAGACCCTCAGGAAAGTGTGTGGTTTTTGAGTCAAAGAAAATCCAGTCCCAATCCTTCTCTGCCACTATAGTGAGTGAGCCTTTTTCCGTGTTGTCATTTTGCAAGTGGATACGTTCCAGGGTTGTGAAGACTTATCTGATATTAAATGTGCTAGATTGTCCTTTGACAGACCCAACCTGCCTGCCATTAATTTGGAAAGAATTTTAGTATCAATGTTTAGTATCAAGGATTATGACACCAGCTTTGCTCTTTTGGGCCCATGATCCATACAATTTTCCCCCCTTGAGGTGAGTTTCCTGCAATAGGGTGATGTCTGCATGTAATTTGTTTTTGTTTGTAATTTGTTATCTTCAGGACTAGTATCACAGATAAGGAGGATACAAAGGAGTAAAAGGCAGGTAGTCCGAGTAAACAATTTGACATATAAAACATAGTGTAAACCTGCAAATATGTCTAACAAACATAACAGGGAAATAACCATATGGGTGAGAGTCTATGGGTCAAAAAGAGGTCCACAACTTAGTCTACAGGGTATTCCCTCCTTGTATGGGGCTCCCAATGACTTCCAATTTTTCCATTGGCTGCTAATTTCCAGGTACTTGGGTCAGTTCTGGAATCTGGGGGGTTGAATTGGTTATGTTCCACCAATCAGTGGGTATATTAACAGTTTGATAAGATAGGGCTACTCAGGGTTGATAGAGGAATGTTTTTTAGGTATAGTTTAGTATTTGTGGTTGAATAAAGACATACGTCCATCCATTCCAGCCTATTCAGCAATACCCACATTTCCTGACAAACTGTTGATTCAGAGGAAGGCAAAAAAAACCCACCACAATTATGAAGGGGAAAAAAAAATCCTTCCTGACACCAAGTGGCAATCAGAAATATCCCTGGATCAACTCTACTTTATGTATCAATACCAGTAACCTGCAACTTTACTTGTTTTCAGAAACTCATCCATCTTTCTTTTGAAACTATCCAACAAACCTTTTATCACAACGTCCAATGGAAGAGTGTTTCATAGTTTTAGGGCTCGTTTGCACTAGAAACTGACAAACTGACAGTAACGCACAGCATGTGTGTCCGTTTGTATCCATTTTTTTCGTACATTTGTATACATTTTTTAACAATGTTTATTCCATAGATTTCTATAGAAAATGCAAGAAAAAACAGACAGAAATGCTGCATGCAGTGCATTTTTTAAACAGACTGGAACGGAACAGATTATAATGCAGCAGGTGTGAACGATATGAAATCCTATGGGGTTTTACTGTCTGTCCATGTTTTTAAACGCACCTGCGTTTGAAAAACGGATACAAACTGATGTAGTGTGAACGAGCCCTTACCGTTCTCACAGTGAAAAACCCTTTCTGAACTTGAAGCCTAAAATTATTTTCTAAATGGATGTCCGCGTGTCCTTTGACATGTTCTTTTGGTGAACAATGCCCCAGATAATGTATTGTAAGCGCCTTTACTCTAATGTACATAATTGTAACTTGTAACAAGATTGCACTGCATATTCCAAATGCTTTGAAAAGAGGGAGAATAACATTTTTCCCTTGAATCCATACCTCTCTTTATGCAAGACATTATTTTTCTGGCTCTAACTGTGGCTGCCTGGCACTTCTTGCTACCTTTAAGTTTGTTATACACCAAAACCCAAGATCCTTTTCCAACAGGGATTTACTTAATACAGAGCCATTAATAGTATAAGTAGCACAAGGATTTTTAAGTCCAAAATGTATCCCCTTTTACATTTATCAAGATTGAATCTCATCTGCCACTTAGCAGATCTAGATCCTCCTGCAATGATTGCACATCCTCTAAAGTTTTAAATGGTCAATAAAGTTTTGTGTTGTCGGCAAACACAGAAACCTTGCTGAAAATACCCACTTTCAAATCATTAATAAACAGATTAAATAGAAGTGGCCCCAACACAGAACCCTGTGGCACCCCACTTACAACTTTAGTTATATTAATATTAATGAACAACTATTCTCTGTATCCTATCCATCAACCAACTTTCTATCCATGCACAAATATGCCACCCCAGCCCAACAGACCTTAGCTTATACATTAGTAGAATATGGGGGACTGTATCAAAAGCCCTAACAAAATCCAAGTATTGCATCTACTTCTATGCCAGACTCTAAATTCCTACTCCTTTACTTATAAAAGCCAAGCAAGTTTGTTTGACAAAATCTATTCCTCCTAAATCCATGTTTATTATTTCCTATAAGGTCAGAGCTTGAAACAAACTTTTCAGTATCTTCCCCACCACTGAAGTTAAACTTACAGCCCTGTTATTACTAGGCTGTGAACGACTACCTTTTTTAAATATTGGAATTACATCATCTTTTTTCCAATCCAGAGGCACACTTCCAGACGTGAGGGAATCTGCAAAAATAAGAAACAATGGCCTAGATAAAACTGAACTTAGTTCCCTAAGGACCCATGTAATTTATCCGGTCCAGGTGATTTATTAATCTTAAAGAGTCACTATACTCACTAAAACAACTTTACATTTTCTGAAACTACAATTTGAGACAAGTAAAATGATGGTACTCACATATTTATCTGTGCTTGTTTTGTCATTAAATTATTAATGTTTAGTGAGTACTCCTTTTTCCCCCCCCCACCCTCCCTTACTCACTGCCTTCTTTTAGTGTCTGCAACACTTGTGTTCTGCACAGCCTCACTATAGACACTGCTCTGCTTACACAGCTCCCCCTCCTTCCCCCCTGCTGTCTTTCCTCTGCTGATTCTCTAAAATGTTGCAGAAAGTGTGCTGTCAGGCAGGGCCATCTCTAGACTTTTTACCACCTGACACAAAATTCCAAATGCCACCCCCCTCATCGCCGGAAGGGGTGTGGTTTTATAATTGAAAGTGGGTGGTGCTTTGTCTGGAAGTGGGATGTGGCTTGTCCAGAAGTGGGAGGGGCTTTATACACTTTGATTTAACTTGTGTCATTATCATTGTATTTACATATCATTCCTCCATTTATTTACAATACATTGAAGGACCCACCCTCTAGAATAGTATTCCCTTTCCCATCCCAGATCAACCATACTTCCTGTGGAATTAAAATGTTTTGGCCAAAAGATTTGTAAGCCTGTAAGCTGCCACCACGTCAATGTAGACACTTTCAGACAGCAGGGCCCTAACTAACCTACCTAAAACCTACCTTAACCTAACAAACTCTATCTGAAGCTAGCATATGAAATGTCTTTTAGTAACATAAACACATACTATTAGAATTAAAATGACTAACATTTATACAAACCTGTTAAGGTAGAAGGGTTATGCATAATGCTAATAATGAAAAAGTCCAACTCCAAGCACAATCTTACAATGTCATTTTACAGATTAAATGCAACTGAAAGAAATAACAAGGATTAAAAAAAAAAGCAGAATACTACTTACCAAGAAGACTTGAAAGGGAGTCAGGTAGATCGCAGATGGTAATTGCAGAGGTGTCTCTAACTTCTTTAACTTTTTAAATATATGCCGGAACAATGGCGACTTTAAAAACTTTTGAAACTTTAGAACTTTAAAACAAACTTGAATACTTGAATTGTCTTGCAGTTATTACAAAGGTGCCCTCCTTGCCTTCTGAGAAGCAAATGCTTTTATTGCTTTATCCAGATCCAAGCTGTGGGCTAACTTACACTCAATGGATATAGTAGCAAGGCCAACAAGTCTCTCCTGTGACATCGTTGATCGTAAATAGGTTTTTATTAGTTTTTACTTGGAGAAACTACGTTCACCACTTGCAACAGTAACAGGAAGTGTAAGTAGTATACGAAGAGCAATGCACATATTTGGAAACATTGAACTCATTTTGTTTTTGTATATGTAATCCAGAACAGTCCTTGGTGTGTTACAGTTTGTTGGTAAATGACTACTGAGCACACACAGCTCATAGCACTAATCGGCAGCATCAATATCTCATTCGCCATGCGAAAGCGCTTTCTCCAGCTGATCACTTTGCTGTTTAACTTCTTCCCTTGAGATTTCTGTGACATTTGGAATTGTATACAGGAATCCAAACATCCTGCTGTGCTCCTTTATCTGCTCAAAACGATCTTCTAATGATCTCCACACACAATCTAGAACTTTGTAGAAAAAGTTCACTTTAAACTTTTGCTGTGGATCTGCAATCGGTTCATCCCGTGCTTCATAGTCGAATTGTCTCTTCTTGTGACGTACTCTAGCATTTTGTTCAGATGGGAAATTGCCATCAATGCCCAATTCTACAGCCAGGTTTTGTGCAGTCTTGATGACATTTTCAAATGCTTCATCTGATCGATAATTTCTCAGGTACAACCTTGCTCTTTCTAGCTGTTCCACTGTACCATGTAAGTCTTCCTCAATTCCCTGGAGTCTTTTACTTGTGATATTAACTACAAATATGTCATACTACAGAACCAATCCACACAAGAAATGAACGTTGCAAATGTTGTCCTGTATGACGCTTGCTTCAGCAATAGTTTTAGGTATTGAAGTAGTATCTTCAATCACAGCAGAGAGGGCATCATCTATCTTGCCAATCTGGCTACGGACAGCTTTAACAGCATCGATGCGGCTTTCCCAGCGAGTGGCACTTAATGGTTTAAGTGTAAGCCACTGATGATTTGTTGACAGATGTTGCTTCAAAGTATTCCATCGATTTGTTGAGCCAGAGAAGAACACATATAAACTTTGAATTATATTGAAAAACTTTGCTATCTCAATAGGGCAGGATGCTGCATCGCTAACAACCAGATTTAAAGAATGTGAATTGCAAGGCACATAGAAAGCTCCAGGGTTTAACTCACGAACCTGAGCCTGCACTCCTTTGTTTTTACCTTTTCATGTTGGACCCGTTATCATAGCCTTGGCCCCGCATATCTTTTATGTCAATGTTGAAAGCTTCTAGGTTCTCGAGCAGCACCTTTGTCATTCCTGCTCCAGTTGTGTCATTTATATCAATAAACGACAAAAAGTGCTCCTTTAATGCAAATTCTTTCAGAACCACTTTCAGGAAATTCTGTTGCAGTAACAAAGCGCACCATCAGTGTTATCCGGAGTGCAGTCCAATATGATGGAATAATACTTGGCAACACTGAGCTGCACCAAAATCTTCTCTCTGATCTGCAGAGACAGTAAATTAATTATTTCATTTTGGATACCAGGGCCAAGATAGTGTATGTGTGTTTCCTTGTTGGTAACCATTTTTACGTGCTTTTCAAGAACAACATCAAACTCACTTATTGCCTCAACAAATTTAAGAAAGTTGCCATTATTTCTTTCATGCAGCTTGCTAGATGTTCCACGGAAGACAATGTTCTGTGTAGCCAGAGTTCGGATAAGTATGATTGGTCTTGTTAAAACATTTCTCCAGTGCTGAGTTTCTGATTTGAGTTGTTCTCTATTTGTGTCAGCAATCGTCAAATGCAGATGTAATCTTGTCTCCAGGTCTTTCCATTTAAAGCATGCCTTCGTGTGGTAATCTGCTTTCTCATGATTGGCCAAAGCTCTATTTATATTCCTCCAGTCGTTATACCCAGTTGTGCACAGGACTGAAACTGCAGCATTAGTTGGAAATATTTTACAGCAGAAGCAAAATACAGCATATCTGCTCTGAGTACAGGAGCCATGGTCTGTTGGTTATCTCTGAATTTGGCAATTCTCGTCGATAATATTTACGGTTAAAACCTCTTTTGTGCTGGTCCTTTGGAAAGTTAAAACTGTTAACCTGCTGTTGACCATGTGACACAAGGAAAGGCCTTAGTTCATTAGTCATATCCATCCATAGGCCAGGGTCTCTCAGTAGGGATAGACTGAACTGGCTCATTTATTTCCTCCTCGGGCAGGCTTTGCTCAACTTCCGTAGCTGTAGCTCCTGGTTAAATTTCCACTTCTATTAGTGAAGTTTCCTTGGCATTGCTTGAACTTTCTTCTGATAGTAATATAGGGAATGTTGTGCTACCAGGAGGAGAATCTGCAACAGTAGTTGTTGGTTCACTGACCAAATCATGGCTACAACATGCTTTCGGCTCTAGAGGTTCTACTGATTTTCCTTCACATGGCTCTGCTCCTTTCTGTTTGGATAAAGCAGCCTCTTTAGCAAGCCTTTTTTTTTTTTTTTTTATACGCTGCTCCAGACAGCTTGATTCTCTTGCGTCCAGACATTTTCCTTTTATTGTGAAAAGAAAATAAATCAGAACAAAGATAAAATAAAAAATGAAGGCAAAAAAAATCTGTCTGTTATCTATCTATCTGTCTGTCTTTTTCATGCCACCCGGCAGGAAAAAAATTCTGGGGAGAACACTGCATACTCTGGGGATGAACTTGGCAGAGGTGTTACCTAGGAAAGGTCCTTGGCAAAAGATTGTTAGGAAAGCCTAGGCATTAGGCTGGGTACACACAAAGGAACTATTTGTCCCGACCGAACGCTCGGCTGGGACAAATGTCCGTCGGTCACAGACGACATTTTGTGCGATCGTCCGCGCAGTCCCATAGGGAGCCGCACGATTGATCTAGATTTACAGACCGGTCCGATCGTCTGTTTGGGCGAACGGATTATCAATGTCGGTTGAGGCTGGCCTCCCCACACCAGCAGATATTTTCGGCCAAACTTTGTGCTGACACCAACCAAAAGTGCCATGGATCAGTCGGTCGGCCGAAAATATCTGCTGGTGTGTACCCAGCCTTAGCCTCAGATTTGGGTCAGAAATGCGTGTTTAAGTTGAAGGTGCCTGAAAAACTAAACTGCGCAGGCTTTTCCTATGACCCTCCTATTTACTGGCAATGTGCACCTATTGGAGATATAGGAGGACTGCTGGGCCAGCCCACCAGCCATCTGTTTAGAAGCAGCAGCATGGCACCTTCTGGTAAAGTAAAAAAACTGTTGCAATTTAGTTGTATTGCTTACAGGGAGGTAGGAACTGGTTATCCTACCTCCCTGTAGATTATAGATCCCCATGTCCACTACTGATTATATTGGGCTTGTTGTCTCTTTTAAGCAAAAGAAGTGTGAAATGTTAATGGCATGGAAACTTCAAATGTTGGTGTATTGCCTCTTTTAGAAGTGCATTTTTATGTGATATCTTTGGGGATATTACCTGATGTTTTAAAGGGTATCTAAACTGGAAAAATATTTTTTTTAATTGACAGTTACTGGAAACTATAATTCTTTCAAACGTCTTCTGTACCATTTGTTTGTGGATCTGTCACCTACTTTTTACATTGAATCTGAATGAATCAAGTGCCTTTATTATGAGATAAACTCTTCTGAAGTGTGCAGTTAGGAGTGACAGTTGGCATATGTGAAATTCATTCTGAGAAATTCCCTCTCCCAGTGCTGGCTCATAGTGACTACAGAGCAGTGCCTGATAAAAGGGGCATCAAGAGGGGAAATGCTTAGCCTTGGCAAAACAAGTAATGGATTGAAGGCATGCAGCAACACACCCACACCTCAGGGTATGTGCTACTAACATGTACTAAATTATAGATTAAGGTGAGGCAAAATATTTTTTTTCAGTTTACATACCCTTTTTAAGATGTAAATATTTTATGTACACTTAAAAATTAGAATTAATTCCAGATATTTTTTCTCCACAGAAAATAAAATTTTCTAAAAAAGTCTCTCGCCTGTATCCATTGTATGAGTTATATTTGTATGGTGAAGGATTATACGCAGAAGAAAACAAGAACCTTTCATTGACTGGAATTCCAGTTTTATTTCTTCCTGGAAATGCAGGAAGCTACAGACAAGGTATTCTATTAGTATTTATATATATTCTCTACATCCAATTTTACAAACAATGTAATAAGTTTTTTAGTTCACATGTAGAAATGCTTTTCTTGCAGAAAGATATTTAAATAGCTGTGCAAACAGTTCAGGAGTGTGCTATATTGCCTCAGTCCCTAATGGTGGCTATACATGCTCTGATATTTGGACCCATATGCATGTTAGTCCGAATTCTTTTTCCTATTGGACCAGTTGAATTTTTTATTTTTGCAGTGGTCAATCTGATTGTAACTTCTTCGAATCCTACAACCAAATTGTAGTGTCTATTAGTCCGTATAAGCCTGTGTTTTTCTGTGCTGTTTTCCTGTGTGCTTGCATTCCTATTCTACTAGACTGTTTTAAAGGGCATGTCCACCCATAAAAAGAAATTTAACTTATACACCCAAGTTTTATTTTAGATTATTAAAAAAAAAAAAAAGGATACTTAGCTTCACATAAATACAAGCAACTGAGAATATCACTAGTCAGATAGCAAGCAGAAACCTTTTCTCTTTCAGTGCACATGCATGACATTTTGACATAACTTTGTCTGGGCTAAAATCACCTCTCGGGTCCACTTGGGCATACCAAGTTGTGTACTGGAATGGTTCCATAATTTGTGTTTTCATATCTTTTCATATCAGTCAGGCATGCTGCCTCACCTATAATGCAAGTGGAGGGCACCCCTGCCCACCCCCAACCACTTTGTTAGATTTGTAAAAAAAAACAGCAGAAACATACTTGCGTGCTTTATATAACTTGAACTTATATAGCCTGAACAAAAATAAACAAACGCACCTCCCATCAGACATGGAAATAAACCAATTCTTCAGAAATTAAAGCTACCATCTTCAGATGAAGATAATACATTTAACAAAGAAATCACAACCCAAAAAATCCACTCCACAATCAAAAACCCCCACAAATCACCAGGACAAGACAAATATATTAATCCTTCTTCCATACCTACATTTATTATAAAAAACGGTAAATTTCCAAGAGAATTGGTCCAATGTTTATTCCAATCCTAAAACCAGACAAAGACCCCTTAACCCTTTCACTGCCAGGAGAATTTCGGTTTTTTTGCGTTAACTGCCAGAAGAATTTTCAGGATTTTGCCCTTAATCGCTTTAGACTAATTTTACAGTAGGAAACCTTGCAGTAAATCAGGAATATTATACATTGTTTTTTTCAGCACAAAGTGTACTTTAACATGGTAACAGAACTTTGTAACTTTTCTGGAAATTTTACTGGAATTATGGGTAAAATATGTAAAAAAAAATGAAATGTGCAAATTTTCATGGATTTTTCCCTATTTTTTATAATTTTTACTTATAGTTATCTTAAGGTTACACACAAAAATCTTACTGTTTCTAAAAGCTCTGATACTCCAGAGTACAACGATACCAGATATATGTAGGTACCCGACTTTTCCTGTACAGGAGACCCCCCCCAAACTAAAACTGCACCTTCTAGAATATTACACCAAATTAAAATGTATAACCACTACTGACAGTTAACATAGAATATCTACCAAATTAACTAAAATATCCCCACAAGTGAGATATTTTTAGAAACTACACACCCACAAGATTTTATGAGTGAGGTTAGTTTCGATCAAATTGCAGATACCCGGACACAGCTCTTCATCCAATTGTAAGTTATTTTCTCACATTTTCCTTTTTTTCCTCAACTGTAAAATCAGAGACAAAATCTAATGCGAATTTCAGCTAAAAACTGTGGAGGAAAGTTCAAACGCATCTCAAATATGAAAGCCTAACCCCTCCCGAATAAAACTGTATGCCACATTCATGGGTGTACCCAGAGACATGGCTACCAACTAACCCAGAGCGTGACCAGTGCCAAATGTCAGTAGCAGCAAAAAAAAATTAGCCAGTTTTGTATTTGAACAGTCTGCAGTTTTTCCACAAAACACCCCCCCAACTCAGAAATACCCCCCACAAACTATATATTCCTGAAATCTACAGACCTTCAGCTATGTAACGCTGTGGTTCGTTCATTCATAACATCAATGGTGTGGGCGCAGTTCTTCGTAGAAGTTCGCATTTGTCTGAAAAAATGAACAAAAAACAACTTCAAAAGGTAGAAATCATGCCAAAACCTCATGGAATTTAAAAAAACGTTACTAAATATCAATCTCCCAAATGTCCTGAATCAAATGGTATGCCATATGTGTGGTTACACATGTGGACGTGGAAGCCAAAAGCCACAAAGTGAAACAATGCACAATGGCTCAGAAACAGCAAAAATATTCAGCCAAATCTGAATTTGAACAGTCTGCAATTTTTCCCCACAAAACAACCCCCACAAACCATATATTTCTCGAATCCACACACCTTTATCTACAAAATTCTGTAGTTTGTTCATTCGTACCATCATCGAATCCACACACCTTTATCTACAAAATTCTGTAGTTTGTTCATTCGTACCATCAATGGTGTGGGCGCAGTTCTTTGTAGAAGTTCGCAGTTTTAGCAGATTTTCTAAAAAATTTGAAAAAAAACCACTCTCAAAGGTAGAAATCATGCCAAAATCCCAAGTAATGTAAAAAAAAGTTACCAAATATCAATCTCCCAAATGTCCTGAATCAAACGGTATGCCCTATGTATGGTTACACACGCAAACGTGGAATCAACTAGCCACAAAGTGAGCCAAAGAACAATGGCCCAATTACAGCAACTTTTCAGATTTGTCAGACTAAACACCCCTCTATATTAGAAATACCCCCCCAAACTATATATTCTTGGAATCTACACACCTTTAGCTACACAATGGTGTGATTCCTTCATGCATACCACCAATGGTGTGGGCGCAGTTTCATGTAAAATTTCGCTTTTTTACCAGATTTTCAGGAAAATTTTATAAAAATACAATTCAAAGTTAAAAATCATGTCAAATTTCCATGTCATGTTAAAAAAAACTTGTCAATTATCAATCTTCCAAATGCCCTGAATCAAACAGTATTCCATATGCGTGGATGTACACAGAGACGTGGCCACCAACTAGCTCAAATTGGACGCATGCACAAGTGTAATTACAAGAAAAAAATCAAAAGTGCTCTGTAATTTGAACAGCCTACACTTTTTCTAAGGAAACAGACCCGAAACATGGAAATTCCCCCCACAAACTATATATTTTTGGAATCTACACACCTTCAGCTACGTTACAATGCCATGCTTTCATACATACATGAAGAATTCCAGACCCAGTGATCCAAAGAACTCCGCGGTTTTTAGGAGGTTTTGTGAAAAATAAAATAAGATGATTCAAGGATTGAAATCCTACCTAAACCAACTTGACAAGCAAAAAAACCCACTAAATGTCAATCTCCCACATATCCTGCATCAAACGGTATGCCATATGTGTGGGTGCACACAAATTCCCCCCACAAAATATATATTTTTGGAATCTACACACCTTCAGCTACATTACGATGCCATGCTTTCATGCCATACTAGGCTTTAAATACTACTTTATTGTAATGGTTTTACAAAGCCATTTTATATAATGTAATGTGTTAATGGCTGTTAAAAAAAATGTTAGAGAGATTAACATACTATTTCTTCAGATCCCATGTTTTACATGATTTTGGCTGTTACAGAAACATGCTATTTTAGATCTCTCTAATTAAAGAAACTTTTCGAAAAGAAGTACACTAAAGCAAGATGTGGCAGCACAAATAGTGTAAATCCAGGCAAAACACCACATTGTGGTTAATGAGGACTACTTCGATAAGGTGGGCGAAGGTCACCACAGTTTTATAGTACATGGTAATGAAACTCCAAAACAAGTTGGATGATCTAGAAAACCGGTCATGCCGTAAAAACCTGTGGCTCACTCGTCTGACAGAGTCTTATTTAGCAAATAACATTTTTGTTATTTGCTACCACACCACCTAGGCATGAACACGAATATGTTATGGAAAGGGCATTCAGCAAATTCATTCAGCAAACCAGTAACAAGATGTCAGCAACTTTCAAGGCACAAAGCTAGGCTCTGGAGGGGCATAGGTAAAAAAAACAATATGGCAACGGTATTTTTAAAGCTGCAGCTTCCAAATGAACATAACTTGATTTAACAGTGCACTTATCCTTTAAATATGCACTTGACATTATAAGGTGTTATTACTATTATATAGTAACTAATATGTCTTATTGGTTATACTTCTTAGGTGGAATCTGAGAGTAGAAGAAAAAAAAGGAAATGGAAGATCCCCTAGTTCCACCAAGTAAGTGCTACCAGTTGAGAAAATGGTGAGGGTTATGTGAAAACGGTCAGGGTTATTCAATAAAAGTTCTTATCGTTTCAAATGGTGCTAATTTTGCCCCAACCAATCAGATCTTATTTAACATTTGTAAGCTTACATCTGATTGGTTATGGCAAAATTAGCACCATTTTAAACGATAAGAACTTTTATTGAATAACCCTGTGGGTGTTTTGGAGGATACCACCGGGGGGAGCACTTGAAAAGCTGTAATGATGTAATGATGCAAGAGTGTATTGATGGCCTCTAAAAGAGGGCTCACAACATGACTCTAACACTTGAAAAAAGGCCAAACGGCTGAAATGTTGTGTGTTTTTGGATTTCCGCACTAATAAATTGGGCTTACCCCTGTGAATGCGACTGGACATCCCAATTCTTTTCTTTTTAAAGCACTGCTTAATTGGCGGAGAGGTGGCCAAAAAGGAGTGTATGCATAGTAGGTACCCTATGTATATTATTTTGGACTCCTGAAAGGGTTATCATGGACATTGGTGAATTCAGCTCACCACCAACACACTTTGTTATTTCTTAAAAATTCATTTTTTTTTTAGATTTTGTTTGTAGTTAAACATATTTATATACATTTTGAACAATATAAATTGTACATTGTCATATATAATCTATAACATTGTCATTGTTCCTAAAGGGGTTACAGGATTTTTGTTGCATATAAAACAACTTAATTTGTTGATGTATATTCATTTTAAATAGTATTATATTTCATCTGTTCAGTTTTTCATTGTTTGCGTTTAATACATGGACTTAGGGTCTATATACCATAATTCCATTTTTTTTTTTTATAGAACCCTATAAGGTTTTGTGAGATTTAAAAAAAAATTCATAGTGCATGTTCTTCGATAGAATTATTTGTGTTTTTTTCATTGTAGGGATTGTTGGCGATTTCCATTTCTGGATTATCAGAGATTTTACAGCAAGTATATGGAATATTATTGTTCTAGGATTATATGGGAGTTCGATTTTACCTATATTAAGTAAGGCAAGTTATGGAGTTAAGGGGAAGTTAATAATTAACATATTTGATATCAAAGTTTTTTTTATTTTAGGGCAGTTCCACTAATGTTCCAGTATTTTTGCATGATATCCAACATTCTGAAGAAGACTTTCGCTTTGAGGTATGATGTTATATGCATTCTGTATAGTATTTTTCTATGAGTTTCCCAACGGGTGGTGCTTTTGCATAATCTAAATGGGGTTTCGAAAGCCAAGTACCACTGATTTTCTTCTATTGTTAGCATTTTTAATTTTTTTCTTGTAATTGCAATTGCGCATGGATCCCATTTGAGCTAGTTGGTGGCCCTGTCTCTGTTTGCACCCACCCATATGGCATACCGTTTGATTCAGGACATGTGGGAGATTGCCATTTAGTGGGTTTTTTTATTTGCCAAGTGTGTTTAGGTAGGATTTCAACCTTTGAGTCCTCTTATTTTTTCACAAAATCTCCTAAAAGCACGGAGTTCTATGAATAACCACACTAAGTGGTTATTCATGGAATTCTTCATGTATATATGAAAGCATGATACCGTCACGTAGCTTCCAAAAATATATAGTTTGCGGGGGGTATTTCCAAGTTGATTAGGCTGTTCAAATTACAGAACACTTTTAGATTTTTTTCTTGTAATTGCACTTGTGCATGCGTCCCATTTGAGCTAGTTGGTGGCCACGCCTCTGTGTGCACCCATGCATATGGCATACCGTTTGATTCAAGACATGTGGGAGATTGCCATTTAGTGGGGTTTTTTTACTTGTCAAGTGGGTTTAGGTAGGATTTCAACCTTTGAATCACCTTATTATATTTTTTGCAAAATCTCCTAGAAAGCACAGAGTTCTATGGAGTACTGTGTCTGGAATTCTTCATGAATATATGAAAGCATGACGTTACGTAGGTGTAGGTGTGTAGATTCCAAAAATATATAGTTTGTGTGGGGTATTTCCAAGTTTCAGAGCAGTTTCCTTTGAAAAAGTGTAGACTGTTGAAATTACAGAGCACTTTGATTTTTTTCTTGTAATTGCACTTGGGCATGCATCCCATTTAAGCTTGTTGGTGGCTAAGTCTCTGTGTGCACCCATGCATATGGCATACTGTTTGATTCAGGACATGTGGAAGATTGACACTTAGTGTGGTTTTTTTTTTGCTTGTCAAGTGGGTTTAGATAGGATTTCAACCTTTGAATCATCTAATTTTATTTTTCACAAAATCTCCTAAAAACAGTTCTTTGGATTAATGTGTCTGGAACTCTTCATGTATGTATGAAAGCTTGGCACCGTAACGTAGCTCAAGGAGTGCAAATTCCAAAAATATATAGTTTGTGGGGGGTATTTCCAAGTTTCGGGACTGTTTCCTTTGAAAAATCATAGGCTGTTCAAATTACAGAGCACCTTGATTTTTTTCTTGTAATTGCACTTATGCATGCTTCCCATTTGAGTTAGTTGGTGGCCATGTCTCGGTGTGCAACCACGCATATGGCATACCATATTTGGAACTTTTTTTTCATTACTTGGGGTTTTGGCAGGGTTTTTAAACTTTAAAACTTGTTGTTTATTTTTTTTCAGAAAATATGCTAAAAGTGCAAAATTCTACGAAGATCTGCACACACACAATAGATGGTATGAATGAAAAAATGGCGCCGTTGCTTAGCTGAAGGTATGTAGATTCTGAAAATATATTTTTGGGGGGTATTTTTGAGTTAGAGTGGTGTTTAGATTGTAAAATCTTAAAAGTTGCTGTTATTGGGCCACTACGCATTGGCTCACTAAGATTGATAATTGACAAGTTTTTTTTACATGACATGGAAATTTGTCATGATTTGTAACTTTGAATTGTATTTTTATAAAATTTTCCTGAAAATCTGGTAAAAAAAAGCAAAATTTTACACAGAACTGCGCCTACACCATTGGTGGTATGCATAAAGGAATCACACCATTGTGTAGCTGAAGGTGTGCAGATTCCAGGAATATATAGTTTTGCGGGGTATTTCTAATATAGAGGGGTGTTTAGTCTGACAAATCTGAAAAGTTGCTGTAATTGGGCCATTGTTCATTGTCTCACTTTGTGGCTAGTTGATTCCACGTCTGCGTGTGTAACCATACATAGGGCATACCGTTTGATTCAGGACATTTGGGAGATTGATATTTGGTAACTTTTTTTACATAACTTGGGATTTTGGCATGATTTCTACCTTTGAGTGTGTTTTTTTTCTAATTTTTTAGAAAATCTGCTAAAACTGCAAACTTCTACGAAGAACTGCGCCCACACCATTGATGGTATGAATGAACAAACTACAGAATTACGTAGATAAAGGTGTGTGGATTCGAGAATTATATGGTTTGTGGGGGTTGTTTTGTAGGGAAAAACTGCAGACTGTTCAAATTCAGATTTGGCTGAATATTTTTGCTGTTTCTGAGCCATTATGCATTGTCTCACTTCGTGGCCATTCGCTTCCACGTCCGCGTGTGTAACCATGCATATGGCATACCGTTTGATTCAAGACATTTGGGAGATTGATATTTAGTAACTTTTTTTTAGATTCCATCAGGTTTTGGCATGATTTCTACCTTTTGAAGTTGTTTGATGTTCATTTTTTTTTTAAAATCTGGTAAAAGTGCGAAATTCTACGATGAACTGCGGCCACACCATTGATGGTATGAATGAACGAACTACAGCGTTACATAGCTGAAGATGTGTAGATTTCAAGAATATATAGTTTGTGGGGGGTATTTCTGAGTTGGGGGGGTGTTTTGTGAAAAAATTGCAGACTGTTCAAATACAAAACTGGCATTTGCCACTGGTCACACTCTGGGTTAGTTGGTAGCCATGTTAGAATGTGGCATACCGTTTTATTCAGGAGGGGTTAGGCTTTCATATTTGAGATGCGTTTGAACTTTCCTCCGCAGTTCTTAGCTGAAATTCACATTTGATTTTGGCTCCGATTTTACAGTTGAGGAAAAAAAGGAAAACGTGAGAAAATAACTTACAATTGGACGAAGAGCTGCGCCCGGGTATCTGCATTTAAAACTCTAAAACTCTCTCACTTGTGGGGATATTTCAGTTAATTTGGAAGATATTCTTTGTTAACCGTGAGAAGTGGTTATACATTTCAATTTGGTGTAATATTCTTGAAGGTGCAGTTTTAGTTTGGGGGGGGTCCTCCTGTACAGGAAAAGTGGGGTACCTACATATATCTGGTATCGTTGTACTCAGGAGTATCAGAGCTTTTAGAAACAGTAAGATTTTTGTGCATAACCTTAAGATAACTATAAATAAAAATGGGCAAAATCCATGAAAATTTGCAAATTTTTAATTTTTTTTTTATATATTTTACCCATAATTCCAGTAAAATTTCCAAAGTTACAAAATTCTGTTACCATGTTAAAGTATAATATTCCTGATTTACTGCAAGGTTTACTACTGTAAAAGCGATTAAGGGCCAAATTCTTCTGGCACTTAACGCAAAAAAAAATGAAAATCTCCTGGCAGTGAAAGGGTTAAGAGCATTGCACTCAGTAGTTGGGTTGTGTTTTTGTATGATATTTAATTCTATTGTTACCCTTTTTTGTTTGTTTTTTGTTTATGTAATAATTTAAAACAGGGAGGACCATTTCTCCTCTCGATTTGGGTTTCATGAATGTTTCGTTAGCTATTCTGGGCCTTCTATTATTCCAAATGAATTTATTAAGTATGGTTTGAATATTTTTGAAGAATTGATTATACAATAACTATTGTTATTGTTCGGAGTAGGTATGAAATTCTTGGTAGGATGTTCTTGCATACCATGATAGAAACCCATTGGACCAGTTGTTTAGATTTTTTTTATTTTTATTAAGTTGTTTTCGAAAAGTAGTGAGTTGGGTTTTGTTAATTCTATACCAAGGTATGTCAGTGAGGTTTCTGCCCATACATATGGGTATCTTGATTTTAGTAATAGTTTAAGTGTTAGAGATATTGTAGTCTAATAGTATAGATTGTTGTTCATTGATCTTATAGTATGTTTAACTGAAGACTTCTATTGTTTTTTTCAGTACTATTAATGAAGTAATTTTTGTTATGGTTAGAATGATATCATCCATATGGAAGTTTATATTGTATTTTTGATTATTCATTTTGATTCCTGAAATTTCTTTATTTTCTCTGATCGAGCTAATGGTTTTGTTATCAATAAAAATATCAAAGGTGATAGTGGGCATCCTTGTCTCATTCCATTTGTGATCTGAAAGGGTTTGAGACATATGCTATTGTTGAGGTTTTTGATTATAGTGATAAGATTGTTTTTAAAAACTGGTCTATTATTAGAAATGTTTCTACTGTTTTTCCAAAAAAGCCAATTAAAGGGTATCTCCACTGAAAAAAATGACATTGGCTATTATAGCAGTTTATAGTAACATTAACTCATACCCGGAATTTCAGCTTAATCTGTGCCATATTTGTTCCGATCTGCTGCCTAAACACTGTACAGCCATCTGATCCCCCTCTTTGACATGCCCGCCTGCCTCTTATTCGCCCGATGCGCGCGCTCCCGTTGGACATGCGCACTAAGTCCTTTCCTCAGTCGGGACAAGCTGACCGCGCATCTACTGCCGACAGCCAATGCAGTGTTCTCCCCAGAATTTTTTTCCTGCCGGGTGGCATGAAAAAATAGCCGGGTGGCATGAAAAAGTAGCCGGGTGGGGTAGGAAGGGGAAATTTGGTGGTAAGGGAAAATGTGCACTGCATCATGCTCATTATATAGGTCAGGGATGTCTAACTTTCGGCCCACTAGATGTTTGAAAACTATAACTCCCAGCATTCCATGGTTGTAGAATGCAGGGAGTTGTAGTTCGTCAACATCTGTAGGTAACCCATGTAACATAGTAGCACAAGCACGTGACACCCTTTTGTGGCCTTGGAGATCTTGCAAAAGCTAGTTAACATGCTAAAATAATCTTGCAGGTATAAAAAAGGGGTCTGGACTGAGCAGTTTTGGCGGGAGTTTTTACTGACCTATTGGCACACCTATTAAACCTACATCTAAATTCTTTTAAATCACAAGTGTTCTCTCAAGAATTTTTTTCCAGCCGGGTGGCATGAAAAAGTAGCCGGGTGGGCCGCCCGGCTAAAAGACCCTAGGGAGAACACTGCAATGGGAACGTAGGCGTCACGTTCCCATGGCAACAAGAGCTATCGGTGCTTGTTCACTCGTGCTGCCGAAAATAGGTCTGTCTTGGGCATTTTTATTTCTTAGGGGCAGGCTACACCCAAACATTTATTTGCCTTTGTCCTCTTGCACAGGTTAGTCCCTCTATGCACGGATATTTCATTTATATGTCATTTTAAAGGAACTTGTAACCTATTAAATAATTAAATAATAATTGCAAAAGTAATAATCTAAAAATCTTATGTGTATATAGATAATGAAATACATTGTTATATATATTTATATATAATTTTTTTCTTGTGGGCCTTGTCATTGCAAACATTGTACATATGCCAGTGTATGTATGCATGAATCATACATGCATGATTGCACATATAATTTATTTTTTCTATTTACAGTTAATCTAATTATAGGAAAACCTCTATTGCTTTTAATTTATATATATATACACACATTAATTAAAATAATTTAATATAAATAATTTATTATACACTATATACATTATATTATTTTTTTCTTATATATATTGTAGTACTTTGTATACACTTTGCATATATGACTGCATGTATACAATTAAGATTGCACATATATTTCATTTTTATTGATTGACAATACATTTTTATTGTAATATTTATAAAGTCTACAGTAATGAATTTTATAATTTAATCCACATTAAATTATTATTAATTCGGGGGCGGAGTCTGACTGAGCATGTAAACGGACGTCTCCCGAGGTGAGCTCCCTCCTACAAAGCACTAATCTCTAGATTGGGGGAAACCTCACAACTTACTAAAGCTTCTACAAACTGTCCCATAACTCCGAGAACACGGACAAACGGAACCATGCCACCAAAAGAAACGGAGGCACTAAACAAGATCTTACGGGATTCTTCCCCTCTACACCACGTGGAATCCAAGATGGCGCTGGGCCGACAGAGGAGGCTGCAGACCTGGCACCATGTACAGGAGACCTGAATGCTCTGTACTCCAATATTGAGAATAATTCAGACCTCCCAGGCACAGATCATAAGAAGTAAAACATGAAATACATCGCTAGGGGAACGAGTCTCCAACTTGGAGGACTCCACGGATCAGATATCAACGCTTTTGCCACACAAGCGGATATAACTTTAAAGAGGTCCGACAAGATATCCAGCTACTAAGGGATATGCAGGACGACCTAGAGAACCGATCCCGAAGATGCAACATAAAAAAGTTCGAGGGGTACCTGAGACAGTAACAGACGTAAATCGTACTTAACGCGCCTGTTTCAATATATATTGGAGGACACCCCCCCCCCCTGGATCTGACAATAGATAGAGCCCACAGGGCACTGAAACCAACCAAGGGAAGGGGACCCCCCCCCGCGATATATATGCAAGATGCACTTTTCAAAACAAGGGATCTATAATGAACGAGACGGCTATCTAAAGAAAGCACCAAGTTCGATGGAGCGAACATCAATTATTCCAGGATCTGTCCACCACCACTTTACAGCGCCATCGGGAGATGAAGCCACTGACGGACCTATTGATCCACACCGGGTTAAATATCGATGTTTTTTTCCCTTCAGACTTACGGTCATGAAGAACGGCAGACCAATCTCGATTGTTTCAATGGAGGACAGGGATACCTTTCTCCGCAGGCTGTAGCTGGGACGACAGACCTAAAGGCCCATCAAATAACGAACCACAAAGCCATCTCCTCCCTCACCAATGTGGACCCTGTCAAGTGCCAGACCACAGAAATCCCAAACAAAAGCTCTCAGTCCCCACAGGGAACCCAGGGCCTGATTGACCTTCTCCAGAACTGCGTATATCTCATATAACTGTGGGTTCCGGGGCTGGCGAGTACCCCTCCGGCTTAGGACCGGACACGAACTGCGGGGTCTGTGGACTTGAACTCATCACACCCCATAGCTAACGAATCGACCCTTCCTCCATAACAATCCCATGTAGCCATATTCACACCCCTATCCTAACCACGCATGTATATCGAGGGGCACTGCAAGGATGCCAATATACTTACCACCAAGGAGGCAGAGGCCGCCCCAAAATGACCCCGGGAAGACTACCCTATAATTCACATTGATCCACAGTAGCCTCGTTACTACCACAGACACAACGAACTTACCTTGTGATGCCTGGAAGTTCCACTGACCCGGGTCCTGCCGTACCCCAGTACCCACTACCTGTAGCAGTTTGTCGAACCAATAAGGGCGACGAGCTTGATACCTAAGTTCCCAATGCCACATGAAATGGCACCATGGCTAAGTGACCATTCACAATTCAATGGTAGAACGGCCGCCGCTATGACTGGCCCAAGGGCCTTGAGGATGCTCTGTGATGATGCAAAAATAACCTAGCTAACTGCTTTATAAACCCATTTATTGTGATTGTCATGGTACTATGGTTAACCGAAATACAAGTGTTTGCCCAAGATATACCCTCCTGGTCCCTAGAATGCTCAACCTACTCTCCCCCCTCCCTTTTTTTTTTTTTTTTGCATATGGGACATGTGTTTTGTATATAGCTTGGGACGGGTGGGGTGTATTGGGTGGTCTATTGCCATGCGGGGCGTACACATGCCATGCAGGGTGTGTGATGCCATATAGAATGTGTGAATACCGTACAGAATCTGTGTATTATGAGTGTTCATACCATGTAGCTAATTAGGAAAAGGCAAACTGCCTGTAATAAACCCAAAAAGATTACCTAAGCGGCTGATACTGGAGATGAGACCATCACCCCAAGATATGTAACCCATAGCAATGTAACCTTGGAGACTCCGGGATCCACATGGCCCCACAGATCAGGAAAGGGACACACACAAAATCAGACCAGATTCCCACAGCCCCGACTCTCGACAACCCTAAAGCGGAGTACAGCCAAGGTAACAGGGTCCGCCCCAACAGTGTACCTATCCGCCATTAAAAGACCCAAGAATATACCCCTGGTTCCCAGAATGCTCAACCTATTTATCCCCCCCCCCCCCCCCCCCTTTTTTTTTTTTGGTTTTTTTTTTTTTTTTTTTCTCTTTGGAATAGAAATGGTCAGAGGTATATCATATATAATACCGAATAGACACACCCCCAAGCAGACCTAATGATTAGCCCACTTAAAAAAAAAAAAACATAGTTGGACTAATGATGAATACCATAAGAGCGAACCTCACAGGACCCTACGAACTAAATATAGGTCACTTGAACAGTAGAAATTTTGGGACACCCTCGACCCCCAAAACACAAGATATGTGGAGGGACCGCCACACCGGGACGATATTCCCAAAACATGCCATATGTTCCATAGGAACAGACATACCCCCCGTTAGAGGGATCTCTACCCTGTTCCCTCGATAGTTAGGTTATAAGTGAGAAGTGCGACAATGCTTCTCCCCCGGTTAACACTGAAAGAAAGTGTAACCCATTGTTTTATAGTTGGTTTACTACTTAGTTTGATGTTAATAACTAGTTGTTTGTATTATTTCAAATTTAATAGATAAGACAGTCGAACAAAATGCAGAAGTTCCCCGACGCGGAGGGGGGCGCACTGGTGGGGAGTCGGCCAATCTACTTATCATATGCTTGGATACATCACACCCATCAAATTGAGTCTACTACAAAAAAGTAAGTACACAGATGCTCATTTAGCAGGTCCGACCCCTGGTTTCCGCCATAGCCGACAAAATTAATATCCTCAGTCACAATGTCAAGGGTCTCAACTCCCCCCAGAAACGCACAATGGCAATGCAATACTACCGTAAGCCCAACCCAGACATTATCATGTTACAAGAAACACATCTCAGAGCGGGTCATGAGCCCAAATACTGGGGAAAGAAATATACACAACATTATTTTGCCTCGGCAAAAAGCAAGAAGGCTGGGGTGGCAATCCTCATTGGAAGCTCTGTAGGGTTCACGGAAGAAAGCTGCTACCGAGATCCTGGAGGTCACTACCTCATACTTAATGGGCTTTTACAACCCACGAAAATAACATTAGTTAATGTTTACACCCCAAACAACGCACAAAACCAATTTTTTCAGGAAATTAGAAATAAAATTGTGATGTATGCCACTGGTTCTCTTCTACTGCTGGGCGATTTAAATTCCACGTTGCAACCTGCCCTCCTCTTCTACTGCTGGGCGATTTAAATTCCACGTTGCAACCTGCCCTCGATAGATCTTCCAGCCGGATCAACACGCAGCCAAGGTCCCCGTGCAGAGGCTTAGCAACCCTTATGACATGTAATCTGGTAGATGCCTGGAGACTGGCGCACCCTGCTTTAAGAGATGTAATCTGGTAGATGCCTGGAGACTGGCGCACCCTGCTTTAAGAGAATACACCTATTTCTCCCATGTACATAAAACTTTCACAAGAATAGATTATGCATTATTAGCGCCCCAATTTCTACCCTTACTAACAGACACTCATATCTCTGAAATCTCATGGTCGGACCATGCCTATATCTCCATCTCCCTGAAAGATATTATATTCTCTAGGCCTCCATATTCCTGGCGTCTTAATGAGTCCATAATAGCAGACCCCACACATGCGAACAAACTCTACAATATTATTTCAAGGAAAATCAATGCCCCGAGATCCCAGAATCCACAGGGCTTCCCCTCACGACCAATATGCATCTCTAATGGAACACGGCAGGAGTGCCCTCTATCCCCCCTGCTGTTCGCCCTGTCTATAGAACCCTTAGCAACGAACATTAGGAACAACCAGCATATCCGGGGTATAAAGACCGGAACTATAGAAACCAAAATTTCATTATTTGCAGATGATACCCTATCTCTAATGGAACACGGCAGGGGTGCCCTCTATCCCCCCTGCTGTTCGCCCTGTCTATAGAACCCTTAGCAACGAACATTAGGAACAACCAGCATATCCGGGGTATAAAGGCCGGAACTATAGAAACCAAAATTTCATTATTTGCAGATGATACCCTACTGTATTTAACTCACCCTCAACTATCCCTGCCCCCAACCTTTCAAACATTAGAACAATTTAATAAAATCTCGGGATTTAAAATAAACCAATCAAAAACAATAGCTTACAGCTTAGGACTACCCCTAGACATACAACAGAGTATGAGCTCACAGTATCACTTTAAATGGGCGAAGGACTCTTTCAAATATCTGGGAATCCAACTTAGTAGCAATAAACAAACCCTTTACGCGCATAACTACCCCAAAATGGTAACACATCTCACTGGACTCCTCAAACAATGGTCAAAATACCCAATCTCACTAGCTGGCAGGATAAATGCTGTTAAAATGACACTTTTACCAAAGATCCTTTACCTGTTCAGAGCCCTACCTGTAAGCATAAATAAGAAGGATCTAGCTGGACTCCAGAGAGAAATAAATGCATTTATATGGAGAAACAGAAGGCCACGTATAAAGGAAGCCTACCTAGCAAGGAACAAGGACAAAGGCGGGTTTGCGCTTCCATTGCTGCACAAGTACTACACAGCCGCCAGATTAGCGCAAATGTATCAATGGCTGCAGGGACCTGTGGTAGCTAAATGGGTGGACCTGGAGAATCTTATCCTGGCCCCATATAACACTAGGTCACTACTTTGGATCCCACCTCACGATCGGGTACTGTACATCTCACCTGGTAACTATACTATTAAAGACACCTTACGTCTCTGGGACCAATGCAACAAAAGACACCACTTCATTCCTTCCCCCTCAATCCATATGCCCCTGTTCCACACTCCCTACTTCGGAGGCAGAAACACGATTATAAATGAGACAGACTGGCAAAAATTAGGTATCAATAGAATATCAGATGTGATGGACCAAGGGGGCTCGCCTCTGCGCTGGGACCAGGCCCAAACTAAATGGAAAATCCCAAGCCATCTCTGGTTTTCATACACGAGAATAGCATCCCATGCTAAAAGAATCTCACTAAAATGCTCATCCACAAAACCACCGGCCTTTGAGACGCTTTGTATACACAAACAGTTAACCGGAGGAGTGATAACTTTTATGTACAAACAGCTTTTCCATGACACCCAACCTATAAAATCTAATGCAGTTTTAGTATGGGAGTCACGGCTGGAGCGACCCCTGGAGGAGCACCAGTGGCTAGCTATATATCGAGCTTCATCCCAATGTACGGCTAACATTATAATCAAAGAGAAATCCTATAAAATTCTATATAATTGGTACGTCACCCCAGTCTTCTTGAACAAAGCGGACCCAGCGCACACAGATCTATGTTTCCGGGGATGCGGGGGCAGGGCAGACCAACTACATTGCTGGTGGAAGTGTCCCGAGGTCCATAGGGCATGGGTACAATGTGAACAACTTATTAGCGAGATATTTAGTGCCGAAATCTCACTCTCCCCTTTATTTAATCTCCCTTTGGAAGGCTATAATAAATGTGCCCAAATTCTAGTGAGATATATCTGCAGTGCTAACAGAGGTTTAATAGCAAAATATTGGAAGGGGGGAGTAATCACTAAAGAGGAACTGATAAGAAGGATATGGCGGATCCAGGAGGGTGAACACATGGCTCATACACTGCAAGGAAGTCTTAACAAATGGACCAGCATCTGGGAAATATGGAATCTAAAAATGAACAGCTTCTAATTATACATTAACGGCCGGCCCCTCACGTGTGCGCCTTAAACGAGGACCCCAGGTACGCGATAGGGGAATTCAACCCTCCTAGGTTAAACAACCGACTGTCTCAAACGATAATAATGTCTCTAAACTGCTTATTATACTATATAGAACCGCAAGACAGACAATTGAATGTATTATAAAATTGTATGATTTATACATGTTTTGGTGCTGGACACTGTCCAACTTATCATTTATGTTTTCTTTGTGTTTTCTTTTTATTGCAAAAAATAAAAAAATCCATTGAACCAAAAAAAAAAAAAAAATTTTATTATTAATTCATTGTGTGTATGATTGCCTTTTATTTGTATGTGTATATATGATTTTTATAAGATTAGTCCATATAAATCTATAATAATATGTTACTATGTCACTGTCAGACAGACAGTGGGTAGGGTATAAAGGTTGTACTAAATAGACATATGTTTTTATTCAACCTCCAATACTACAGTGTGTTACTATGTAACTGTTAGACAGGCTTTATGGGTAGGGTATACATGTTGGACTAGATGGATGTATGTCTTTATACAACCTCCAATAGTATGTTACTATGCAACTGTTAGACAGGCATTATGGGTAGGTATAAAGGTTGAACTAGATAGACGTATGTTTTTATTCAACCTCCAATACTAAGTAACTGTTATACAGACATTATGGGTAGGGTATAAAGATTGGACTAGATGGATATATGTCTTTATATAACCTCCAATACTATGTTACTATGTAACTGTTATACAGACATTATGGGTAGGGTATAAAGGTTGGACTAGATGGATGTATATCTTTATACAACCTCCAATACTATGTTACTATGTAACTGTTAGACAGGCATTATGGATAGGGTATAAAGGTTGGACTAGATGGATGTATGTCTTTATACAACCTCCAATACTATGTTACTATGTAATTATTATACAGACATTATGGGTAGGGTATAAAGGTTGGACTAGATGGATGGATGTCTTTATACAACCTCCAATACTATGTTACTATGTAACTGTTATACAGACATTATGGGTAGGGTATAAAGGTTGGACTAGATGGACGTATGTCTTTATACCACCTCTAATACTATGTTACTATGTAATTGTTAGGTTTTTAAGATTATAAAGTTTATGAAACTATGAAACCCCCAGCATACCCTGTAAAATACACCTTCTGTGACACTCCCAGCAAGCACTGCAAAACAGCTTATGAAACTATGAAACTCACAGCATGCCCTGTAAAATACACCTTCTGTTACACTCCCAGCAAGCACTGCAATACAGCTTGTGAAACTCCCAGCATCCCCTCTGATATAAATCAAATATATTCCATCTATCCCCCCCAATATGGTTTTTATAAACCTTATTAACTTTTGACTTTATAAATATATACGGTATTTATACAATTGAAAAACACACAAGTCTCCCCAGCCTTCTTACATCAGTGTGGCTCAAGCTTCTATCTTTCCTTTGTCTCTCCATGCACTATCAGCTGTGAATAGATCATGCAGAGACAGGTAGAAAAAGCTTTGTTTACATTTGGCTTCACTGGGGTCAAGTGGGAGTGGCAGAAATAATGAAAATGCATGTGATGATGCACATGGACTGACAGCCTGCCCAGCACAGTAGCAGAAACGAACAGAACTTCTCCTGGCTACTGCAAACAAACAGAGGACTTTTTTTGCAATAATAAAGGTAGGAGGGGGGTTGGGGGAAGGTGTACTATCAGACAGATTAAAAAAAAAAACGTTTTTCCATCAGTGGAGATACCCTTTAAATCTATTGAATGATTTTTCAGTGTACAAAGAAGGAATTTTTTTCAACCCAATTTATAAAGGTTTATTACTCTTCTTGGAGCATCAAGTTGGTGTTGTGAAGTGAAGCCTACCTGGTCTGAGTCTATTAATGAGGGTACTAATAGATATAGGTAGTAATTTTAATATTGGCTAAAATTTTGGAGTAGATTTTTATACAAATATTAATTAATGAAATTGGTCTGTAGTTCATGATTAACCCTTTCACTGCCACAGATCGTATATTCACGCTCTGTGCAGTGAATGCACAAACTGCCACAGATCGTGAATACACGATCTGTGGCTTCCCCCCTCCCAAAAAAATTTGCCCCCCCCAGGGGCGATCGGGGGGCAGCATTCAACTGCCCCCCTAGCCCCCTTGATCCCCCCTCGGTTTTGTCCGAGGGGGGGGATCGGGAGATAACAGTACCTTTATGGTCCATCAGCCGGTCCCACGAGGATGAGGTGAGGAGGAGCTCTTCAAAAACGGAAAGGGAGACCCCGGTGACTCACAGAACTTCCTACTTCACCGGGGTCTTCCCTAAGAAGTGTACCATGCTGCCCCTGGTGGTCTAGTGGAGGTACTGCAGTGTGATCTCCATATAGATCATGCTGCAGTACCTGTATAGTACAAGCTGTCATGCTTGACAGCCTTACTATACATTTTGTGAATGGAACTCAAAGTTCCATTCACAAATAAGTAGTCTTTGCTACTTAGTGAAGACTTAGAAAAAAAATGGGGACAGAGATCAAAATTTGGTGATCACTTCTGATCACCAAATTATTGATCTTTGCCAATGAATGAAAAATCACTTCCTGGAAAATGATTTCCGGGAAGTGATTTTTCCGATCGGATTTCAAATTGGAAAACGGGCATTTTAAAAATCTTAAAGTGAGTCACACACTTTTTTTTTTTTTTTACCCTAAAACTATAAATTAGCAAAAAACTTTGTCTTCTGCAAGCTTCCCAATGTCCCCGGTGATATCGGTAAAGTAAACGCGGATCATTTATTTGTTGGATTTCAAGGGAAACTAATCCTATTTTAGTAGGAAATTTTGCAGAGGTACCAAAAAAAGACCGTATTGAATTTTTAGGTTCAGTAAAGTGTGCAAAAACTTGTGTGACTCGCCGTACTAACTGGTTTTCACTAATATACCACTAAAAGGGGGAGCAGGGATAGGGTTGGGGGGTGGGTTGTGGCGTTTTTTAAATTTTTTCTTGTAATTGCAATTGCGCATGGATCCCATTTGAGCTAGTTGGTGGCCACGTCTCTGTGTGCACCCACACATATGGCATACCGTTTGATGCAGGATATGTGGGAGATTGACATTTAGTGGGTTTTTTTGCTTGTCAAGTTGGTTTAGGTAGGATTTCAATCCTTGAATCAACTTATTTTATTTTTCACAAAACCTCCTAAAAACAGAGTTCTTTGGATCACTGGGTCTGGAATTTCTTCATGTATGTATGAAAGCATGGCATTGTAACGTAGCTGAAGGTGTGTAGATTCCAAAAATATATAGTTTGTGGGGGGAATTTCCATGTTTCGGGTCTGTTTCCTTAGAAAAGTGTAGGCGTGTTCAAATACAGACACTTTTGATTTTTTTCTTGTAATTACACTTGTGCATGCGTCCCATTTGAGCTAGTTGGTGGCCACGTCTCGTGTGCAATCCACGCATATGGAATACTGTTTGATTCAGGGCATTTGGAAGATTGATAATTGACAAGTTTTTTTATACATGACATGGAAATTTGACATGATTTTTAACTTTGAATTGTATTTTATATAAATTTTCCTGAAAATCTGGTAAAAAAGCGAAATTTTACATGAAACTGCGCCCACACCACCATTGGTGGTAGCATGAAGGAATCACACCATTGTGTAGCAAAGGTGTGTAGATTCCAAGAATATATAGTTTGGGGGGGTATTTCTAATAGAGGGGTGTTTAGTCTGACAAACTCAAAGTTGCTGTAATTGGGCCATTGTTCTTTGGCTCACTTTGTGGCTAGTTGATTCCACGTTTGCGTGTGTAACCATACATAGGGCATACCGTTTGATTCAACATTTGGGAGATTGATATTTGGTAACTTTTTTTACATTACTTGGATTTGGCATGATTTCCTCTTTGAGAGTGGTTTTTTTTTCAAATTTTTTAGAAAATCTGCTAAAACTGCGAACTTCTACAAAGAACTTGCGCCCACCACCATTGATGGTACGAATGAACAAACTACAGAATTTTGTAGATAAAGGTGTGTGGATTCATGATGGTACGAATGACAAACTACAGAATTTTGTAGATAAAGGTGTGTGGATTCGAGAAATATATGGTTTGTGGGGTTGTTTTGTGGGGAAAAATTGCAGACTGTTCAATTCAATTTGGCTGAATATTTTTGCTGTTTCTGACGCCATTGTGCATTGTTTCACTTTGTGGCTTTTGGCTTCCACGTCCACATGTGTAACCACCATATGGCATACCATTTGATTCAGGACATTTGGGAGATTGATATTTAGTAACGTTTTTTTAAATTCCATGAGGTTTGGCATGATTTCTACACTTCTTTTAAGTTGTTTTTTGTTCATTTTTTCAGACAAATGCGAACTTCTACGAAGAACTGCGCCCACACCATTGATGTTATGAATGACGAACCACACAGCGTTACATAGCTGAAGGTCTGTAATTTCAGAATATATAGTTTGTGGGGGTTATTTCTGAGTTGGGGGGTGTGTTTTGTGGAAAACTGCAGACTGTTCAAATACAAACTGGCTAATTTTTTTTTGCTGCTACTGACATTTGGCACTGGTCACGCTCTGGGTTAGTTGGTAGCCATGTCTCTGGGTACACCCATGAATGTGGCATACAGTTTTATATTCGGGAGGGGTTAGGCTTTCATATTTGAGATGCGTTTGAACTTTCCTCCACTTTTTTAGCTGAAATTCGCATTAGATTTTGTCTCTGATTTTACAGTTGAGGAAAAAAGGAAAATGTGAGAAAATAACTTACAATTGGATGAAGAGCTGTGTCCGGGTATCTGCAATTTGATCGAAACTAACCTCACTCATAAAATCTTGTGGTGGTGTGTAGTTTCTAAAAATATCTCACTTGTGGAATATTTTAGTTAATTTGGTAGATATTCTATGTTAACTGTCAGTAGTGGTTATACTTTTAATTTGGTGTAATATTCTAGAAGTGCAGTTTTAGTTTGGGGGGGGTCTCCTGTACAGGAAAAGTCGGGTACCTACATATATCTGGTATCGTTGTACTCTGGAGTATCAGAGCTTTTGAAAAGTAAGATTTTTGTGTGTAACCTTAAGATAACTATAAGTAAAATTATAAAAATAAGGGAAAAATCCATGAAAATTTGCACATTTCTTTTTTTTTTACATATTTTACCCATAATTCCAGTAAATTTTTCCAGAAAAGTTACAAAGTTCTGTTACCATGTTAAAGTACACTTTGTGCTGAAAAAAACAATGTAAATATCCTGATTTACTGCAAGGTTTCCTACTGTAAAATTAGTCTAAAGCGTTAAGGGGCAAAAATCCTGAAAATTCTTCTGGCAGTTAACGCAAAAAAAACCGAAATTCTCCTGGCAGTGAAAGGTTAAGGGGCTTTTGTCTGGTTTTAGGATTGGAATAACACTTGGACCATTCTCTTGGAAATTTACCGTTTTTTTATAATAAATGTAGGTATGGAAGAGAATTAATATATTTTTCTTTCCTGGTGATTTTGGGGGTTTTTTGATTGTGGAGTGGATTTTTTGGGTTGTGATTTCTTTGTTAAATGTATTATCTTCATCTGAAGATGGTAGCTTTAATTTCTGAAGAATTGGTTTATTTCCATGTCTGATGGGAGGTGCGTTTGTTTATTTTTGTTCAGCTATATAAGTTCAAGTTATATAAAGCACGCAAGTATGTTTCGTGCTGTTTTTTTTTACAAATCTAAAAAGTGGTTGGGGGTGCAGGGTGCCCTCCACTTGCATTATAGGTGAGGCAGCATGCCTGACTGATATGAAAAGATATGAAAACACAAATTATGGAACCATTCCAGTACACAACTTGGTATGCCAAGTGGACCCGAAGGTGATTTTAGCCCAGACAAAGTTATGTCAAAATGTCATGCATGTGCACTGAAGAGAAAGGTTTCTGCTTGCTATCTGACTAGTGTATTCTCAGTTGCTTGTATTTATGTGAAGCTAAGTATCCTTTTTTTTTTTTTTAATAATCTAAAATAAAAACTTGGGTGTATAAGTTAAATTTCTTTTTTTTTATGGGTGGACATGCCCTTTAAAAACAGCTAGTAGAATAGGAATGCAAGCCCACAGGAAAACAGCACAGAAAAACAACAGGCTTATACGGACTAATAGACACTACAATTTGTTTGTAGGATTCGAAGAAGTTACAATCAGATTGACCACTGCAAAATAAAAATTCAACTGGTCCAATAGGAAAAAGAATTCGACTAACATGCATATGGGTCCAAATATCAGAGCATGTATAGCCACCATTAGGGACTGAGGCATATAGCACACTCCTGAACTGTTTGCACAGCTATTTAAATATCTTTCTGCAAGAAAAGCATTTCTACATGTGAACTAAAAAACTTATTACATTGTTTGTAAAATTGGATGTAGAGAATATATATAAATACTAATAGAATACCTTGTCTGTAGCTTCCTGCATTTCCAGGAAGAAATAAAACTGGAATTCCAGTCAATGAAAGGTCTTGTTTTTTCTCTGCGTTAACCTTCACCATACAAATATAACTCATACAATGGATACAGGCGAGGAGACTTTTTTAGAAAATTTTATTTTCTGTGGAGAAAAAATATCTGGAATTAATTCTAATTTTTAAGTGTACATAAAAAATTTACATCTTAAAAGGGTATGTAAACTGAAAAAAAATATTTTGCCTCACCTTAATCTATAATTTAGTACAGTAGTAGCACATACCCGGAGTGTGGGTGTGTTGCTGCATGCCTTCAATCCATTACTTGTTTTGCTAAGGCTAAGCATTTCCCCTCTTGATGCCCTTTTTATCAGGCACTGCTCTGTAGTCACTATGAGCCAGCACTGGAGAGGGAATTTCTCAGAATGAATTTCAATATGCCAACGTCACTCCTAACTGCACACTTCAGAAGAGTTTATCTCATAATAAGGGCACTTGATTCATTCAGATTCAATGTAAAAAGTAGGTTGACAGATCCACAACACAATGGTACAGAAGACGTTTGAAAGAATTATAGTTTCCAGTAACTGTCAATTAAAAAAAATATTTTTCCAGTTTAGATACCCTTTAAAACATCAGGTAATATCCCCAAAGATATCACATAAAAATGCACTTCTAAAAGAGGCAATACACACACATTTGAAGTTTCCATGCCATTAACATTTCACACTTCTTTTTGCTTAAAAGAGACAACAAGCCCAATATAATCAGTAGTGGACATGGGATCTATAATCTACAGGAGGTAGGATAACCAGTTCCTACCTCCCTGTAAGCAATACACTAAATTCAACAGTTTTTTTACTTTACCAGAAGGTGCCATGCTGCTGCTTCTAAACAGATGGCTGGTGGCTGGCCCAGCAGTCCTCCTATATCTCCAATGGTGCACATTGCCAGTAAATAGGAGGGTCATAGAAAAGACCTGCGCAGTTTAGTTTTTTCAGGCACCTTCAACTTAAACAGCATTTCTGACCCAAATCTGAGGCTAAGGCTGGGTACACCACCAGCAGATTTTTTCGGCCGACCGACTGATCCTGGCACTTTTTTGGTGTCAGCACAAAGTTTGGCCGAAAATATCTGCTGGTGTGGGGAGCCAGCCTCAACCGACATTGATAATCCGTTCGCCCAAACAGACGATCGGACCGGTCTGTAAATCTAGATCAATCGTGCGGCTCCCTATGGGCTGCGCGGACGATCGCACAAAATGTCGTCTGTGACCGACGGACATTTGTCCCAGCCGAGCGTTCGGTCGGGACAATAGTTCCTTTGTGGTGTACCCGCCTAATGCCTAGGCTTTCCTAACACCTTTGCCAAGGACCTTTCCTAGGTAACACCCTCTGCCAAGTTCATCCCCAGATTATGCAGTGTTCCCCCCAGAATTTTTTTCCTGCCGGGTGGCATGAAAAAATAGCCGGTGGCATGAAAAAGTAGCCGGTGGGTTAGGAAGGGGAAATTTGGTGGTAAGGGAAATGTGCACTGCATCATGCTCATTATATAGGTCAGGGATGTCTAACTTTCGGCCCACTAGATGTTTGAAAACTATAACTCCCAGCATTCCATGGTTGTAGAATGCAGGGAGTTGTAGTTCGTCAACATCTGTAGGTAACCCATGTAACATAGTAGCACAAGCACGTGACACCCTTGTGGCCTTGGAGATCTTGCAAAAGCTAGTTAACATGCTAAAATAATCTGCAGTATAAAAAAGGGGTCTGGACTGAGCAGTTTTGGGCGGGAGTTTTTACTGACCTATTGGCACCCATTAAACCTACATCTAAATTCTTTTAAATCACAAGTGTTCTCTCAAGAATTTTTTTCCAGCCGGGTGGCATGAAAAAGTAGCCGGGTGGGCCGCCCGGCTAAAAGACCCTAGGGAGAACACTGGTATGTTTCAATCTTTATATCCTTGCATCAAGAAAACAGGCAAAAAAAGCAGACATGGGAGAGAGATAGGACATCTTGATGAAGAAGAATTAGAGGAAGCACTTAAGTCCTTCAAAATGGTATGTCCCAAGGCCTCCGACAGACTTGCACAACCTCTGCCAAAAATATGGATGCTGTGGGTACTTTCATGACTGGTGATGGTTCTTTCCTATAATTAAGAATTAATGGTAAAAAAGAAACTGTTTCTCAACTGGGGGTCTGAACCCCAAAACATGTTTATTAAGCATCATAGAACATACAATCACTAATAAATATTTTTGGCCAAAAAACAGATCCTAGACCCCACCTACCTATCATTACCTCGAGGAATAGAGATATTGCCAGCAAATAGCACAAAATTGAGCCAATTACACTAAAGTTCAAACCGAAATTTATTTCAAACAATATATTTTTGGAATTTGCACACCTTCAGATACATAGTGGTGCCACTCTTATCCACACATGCTGAAGTATGGAGGTGTGCACTTTTAGCAGGTTTCCTAAAAATCAAAGGGCAACCTATAACAACACAAACAGGGCGATGCACCGAGAGCCACTATCGGCAACACAGTGATAACAGTCAGGAGATGTTATATGCCAATAGCAGCTTTCAGAGCATCACTATCTGCCATTTTTTCCGGCACATAATGCTGGCTATTGGCTGATATTTAAAGTGCTGCAATAGAATTTAACATCGCTTGCAGCAGCTGTGCGGTTCACTTTCATGTTAGCCACGCAGCCACCGCAAGGAAGAAGTCCCATTAACTGATATAACATTGGTTAGCGTGACAAACTACAAAACAGGAGCAGTGTGCCCATTGGTACATATTGCAACTACTCAGAGTGACATTAGCCAAATGAAAGTAAAGATGCACGCTTTCATATTTGGCTAATGGGGCTGCCATCATGGTTAATCCTCCTTTACCCACTGGGTATCATACATGCCCAATAGCCATGCCTTACAAACATAATTTAGCACACTTAGCAGGTGCAGGATTGTGCCGAGTGCTGGGTCTCGGCTGGGAAAAGGTGTGAAGCACTGGGACCTCTGCCTATGGAGTGAACATGTGCTAATGTGGAATGTCTACCCTACTCTTCTGGCATGGTAATGGAATCGCTATCTTCAAGACCCTTTGATCGCACCTATCTTAGTAAGGTGCACGTGATCAGTTGTTTAAAAAAAGCTTATTGCGGTATCTAAGCAGGTAGATTTATAGTTACGCCACTAGTTGGGACTGCACAAATAGCTCGAATTATGCTTACCGTTCACTTAAAAGTGGTTCCCTGATGCATCAGCCTTAGTTGACCTTTTCTAGCCAAGGAATCCGATTTAGTAATTAATTCATCAACCTTCTTCCAAAATAAAGTTATTTAGAGTGATGACTGAATAGGAACCTAGCCTAACATTTGGCTTGATTAATGAGAAATAAAAAACCAAATCCAAAACCATAATAAACAAATATATATATAAAATAATAAAAAATGCATCAAAGTTATTAATCACTTAAATGGTAACCAATAAAAAAATTTTAGTGGGTGGGAACTACTGCCTGAAGAACCCTTCTACCAAAGGTAGTTCCAGGCAATGTCCCCACATCTAATTTGTAATGTCTAACAAAAGTAGACGGAGACACCCATGTAGCAGATTTACAAATTTGTTCAATAGAAATATCATTCTGAAACGCCCATGACGCAGCCATGGCTCTAGTAGAGTGAGCCTTGACTACCACTGGACATTCCATAGACAAGTTTTTGTAACACTCTTTAATGGTTGTAGTAACCCAATTAGCTAAAGTTCTAATAGAAATAGCGTATCCCTTAACAGACCCCTTCTTTAAATTGATAAAAAACCTATAGTGATCTTCTAAATTACTTGGTTCTATCAATATAAATTTTAACTGCTCTAACGGGATCTAAATAGTGAAATTTAGCTTCTTTATTATTACTAGGCTGCGGGCAAAATGAAGGCAGAATAATAGGTTCATTAATATGAAATTTAGATACCACTTTAGGTCTAAACCCTGGAGGAGTTCTAAATAGATCTCTTAAAAAAAAAAAAAAATGGTTTGTCCACTCTTAAAGGAGAACTGTGGTCTTCAAACAAGTTAAGTTTAAATGAAAGGCCAGTTTCCTACCTTTAAAATGAGCCATCAACCACCTCTCTACGTGCTCTACAGTCCAAGATATACAGAAATGACTGACCAGAAAGTTAATGGGTGGGAAGCTAACTTGTGACATTTCTGAGTCTTCTCCTGCACAGTGCCGCCGGCGAGCACAGCCTCAGACTCCCTCAGTGTGGAGGGAGACCGGAAGTCCCTCCTCTACAGCCCTTCTGTTTCACTGTGTGAAAACAGCCTTTTCAGGCAGCGTTCTCACTCTGCCTGAAAAGGCTGATTCCACAGAGTTTTCTGTAGGGGGTGTGTGTCTGAGTAACCCACAGCACCTGCGAGTGGGCGGGGCTTAGGCACCCACGAGCAGACAGGGCCATGGCACCCGTGATTGGGCGGGGCCACATGGAGGTGTAAGATAATGGGCCATGGGGGGCTGCAAAGGGGAGGAGGAGACACAGGACAGATTGACTGACAGTTCAGAGCAGGAAGCACAGGGGACCTGGTGATGCTGCTGCCATATCACACACAAAAATGTAAATATCTTCAAAACATGCAAAATAAACAATGGAAATAAATTGCAAAAATTCTCAGGGGAGCAATTCCTATCAATTTACCTAAAGTATTTTTGGACCACAGTTCCCCTAGATAAGAAGATAATTCACTAACTCTTCTTGCAGATACAATAGCGATCAAAAAAGCCACCTTCAACGAGACCCACTTAATGTCTATTGATTCCATAGGTTCAAAAGGAGGCGAAAATAAGGCATTGAGAACCAAATTTAGATCCCAGGGAGCTATAGGTGAAACATAGGTAGGATTTAATCTCTTAATACCCTGAAGGAACTGTTTTAAAAATGGTTCAGAAGCTAAATCTTTATCAATTAACCAAGATAAAGCTGAAATTTGAACTTTAATAGAATTGAGAGATAAACCTTTATCAACTCCCGACTGAAGGAATTTAAGAATTAAAGATAAGGGCCATGGGGGTGTGGCCTGACATGGCGTGAGGAAGGGCGCAAGTTAGAGTAGCTCCTGCTCGGTGCCCAAAATCCGCCTAAAATCCTGTGGAAAACTGACTGAAAGCCGCAAAACCAATTGTCTGGAAACCTCCCAAGACACTGGGAATAACACCGACACAGCACAGCTGGCTTGGTACACACTGAGAGCCCGAACCAGACCAACGGGCCTACCGACCACCACCCCGACCAAAACATACCTACTGGAGGCTGACACGGAGCACATGTCCCCGGGATATAGGCGACCCTGAGAGGGAGACGATCAGCTCCTCCGCTGCAGAGACCGGTAACGGGAGGGAAGGAGAAGCCAGGCGGCGGAGCCTGCAGGTAGGAAATCTTACCACCGGATAGCCTAGGGGCCCCAAACAAGAGCAGCAGGAGAGGCCAGACCCCACAAATAGCCCCTTCCCCCCAGACAATCAGGCCGAGAGAAAAGGCACCTGCCATATGACCCCCAGGAGGAGAGAGGCCCTTAACACAGCTCCATAGGCGTCCCAATTTCAGCCTGCCCTGTGGGAAACAGGTGTCTGTAGCGTGACAGGACCGCACCACCCAGGGAACAGTGGAATCAACCCTAGTATCAGCCACCAACTATAGAAGCTAACAATCTGGAAACAAACCGAGCAACAACAAGGCTCCTTCATCTATGATTTCAAGTTACTAATTGCTGCTGAGGCGACAAATACCACAGATCCCATATTCAAAATTCACAACCCACAGATCCAATATCTACCTAAGATGTCCCCTCTGAGGAAAAATCAGGAGAGTACTGCAAAGCTGGAGAAATACCGGCGCCAGGAAAAAGACGACCCTGAACAGGGTGCTTGAAGCGGAGACCCAGAAGAACCACCAGCACAAAGCGATATGGGCAAGGTACTGGAAGCCATTTCCACTTGCCAAACCACCCTTACCTCTAAAATAGAAGAACTTAAAACAGATATATCCCTCCTGAGACACGACCTGCATAACCTTAAAAGCAGAGTTACAGAAACAGAGGCCCGGATTGGAGACATGGAGGATTGGCTGCGTACCCTGGAAAACTAGAACTATAGAACTAGAACTATAGTAAGAAATAGCAAATAACCTTTGTTCTGTAAGAAACACTATGACAAAGCAAGGGTTAAAAGTTGAAGTTACTGTTTAGATTGTTGATGGGAATGGGATTTATGCTCGCATTATTGTTTAAATGTAGAGCCGGGCTTCATGTAAATAGTTTGGTATCCAAATTTAAGGTGTTAAGAAAAAGTGTGCGTCACAACAAACAAGCAATACAAGATGAGACAGATATGCATCAGCAAACAAACATACCACTCAACATATACTATGGTGTAGAATCAGTCAATCAGGGCGATTCAAAAGTTCTTATTGTTAAAAATGGTGCTAATTTTGCACCAACCAATCAGATCTTATTTAACATTTGAAAGCTAACATCTGATTGGTTGGGGCAAAATTAGCACCATTTTTAACAATAAGAACTTTTATTGAATCACCCTGAATATTTATAAGACCTGTAGTATGTATAGGTACTATGTATCAATATATAAAAAATGTTTATAAGAAACTGTATATCTTCCAATGTTAATAATGCTAATAGATATAAATGTAGGGTTCAGCTCCAAACCAGCGAACTAACATGACCAACACAGGCCTCAAACTCCTGACATGGAATGTCAGGGGCCTACAAAATAAAGTAAAATGTTCAGCAATTTTAAAATATCTCAAAGAGCAAAAAGCTGACATAATAGTCTTAACAGAAACCCACTTGGTGGGACACAAACAAATGTCCCTAAAACGCCCATGGGTCGGCTGAGTTAACCACTCAGCATTTACTTCCAACTCCAGAGGAGTCGCAGTACTAGTAGCAATATATATGGGAGAGTCCAAACATGCCCCATCCAAATTCTAGCATTCTATATCCCCCCTCCCTTCTCCATGCCCACAATAGTACAACGTGTAATGTTTACTGCATCCCACCCTTCTATCCCAACAATTTGGATCGGAGACTTTAACACAGTTATAAACATCACAGAAGAAAGATTGCAACCAACAGGCAGACCGCCTCACCAAACTACTGAAACCAGATTTGGAAAACTCCTAAAAACACTTAATCTAAATGATGTATGGAGGTTTAAATACCCCACAGCTAAAACATTCTCCTGCTTCTCAGGAACACACAATACCATGTCTAGAATAGACATGATCATAACAGACTCCTCACTGCTACCCAAAGTAAAAGATACAGGATACCCAGAATTCTCTCAGACCACTCCCCCTGCTGGGCAACTTTTAATTGGGCACAGCACCCCCCACCCGTAGGCTGCAAATTAAACCCATTTTGGCTCCACCTTATACCCGAAGACATCGAATGAATGATCAGATGAATGGGACACATTTTTCCAGATCAATGAAAATTCTACTGACCCCCTACTTCTATGGGAAACATTTAAGCTACATGCTCGGATGACCCTGTCCAACACAATAAAATTAAACGAAACTCAGCCACCATAGAACGAGAAGCTATACAAGCCCTAAAAACAGCAGAAACCAACTTCCAACTAGACCCCCCTCAACAGATGTCTATAGCATTAAAACTGCAAACCAAACTCACGAACCAGATTCTAACGGCCAAAGCTAATAAAAAACTTCACTTCCAGACAGCTAGAATATATGAACATGGAATAAAATGTGGTAAACTCCTAGCGTATTTGGCAAATCACGAACACAGAGCCCCAGTTGTAATTTCCCTCCTAACCCCTAATAACTCAATCAGTAACCACCCCCCCAGGTAACAAAATACTTTGCTAAATAAATCCACACTGACTCACTCCACTAACTCCATTGGAGAATACCTTAAACCCATCAAACTCTCACAACTATCCCCACAGGAATACACTCTGTCTGGAGGATTTCTGCTTCGGTTATAGGGGATTCCAACAATCGCACATATCCCCAAACACAAATCTCCAGGAACCGACGGCCTACCAATAGAACTTTACTCCACATACATTGACTCCCTACTCCCCTACCTACTCGAACTGTTCAATACAATATTCAGCAAAGGTGAATTACCTCTTTCTATGACGGAAGCACTGATAGTTGGCTGATAGTTTGCTCATACCAAAACCAGGAAAGGACCCCCTTCATCCATTCTCCTATAGACCAATCTCACTATTACAGGTGGATCTCAAAATCCTATCCAAACTATTATCCCTCAGACTCAAAATTATTACATCCCTCATACACCCAGACCAATCCAGCTTTATCCCAGGAAAAAATACCACTCTTAACACAAGGCGACTATATCTAAACTTACACACCCAACATGAGGAAGTAGGAAACCGATGTTTCAGTTTGGATGTAGCCCGTGCATTCGACTCAGTGAATGTCTGTTCCTTTGGCAGGTATTAAGAGCATATGGTTTTGGCCCAAATTTTATAAAATGGCTACAAATTCTTTACTCTAAACCAATGGCCAAAGTAGTGCCGAACGGATGGCCTTCCAACACTCGCAAGAGGCACCCGACAGGGATGCCCTCTTTACCCTCTTATATGCACTGGTAGTGGAGCCCCTAGCAATCAAACGGAGAACGGACCCACTAATAACAGGACAGAAGTTGGGGACACAAACAGAAGTAGTAAGGCTGTATGCTGATGATATGCTTTTGTATCTGGCTGATCAGGGCCCCTCACTTGAACAAGCACTCACAATAATCAATGAATATGGGGAATACTCTGGCCTAGCAATAAATTGGTCCAAATCGCAAATACTCCCAGTTGACAGCTACCCCTGCAATCACACAGATTCCCAACATAATCTTATCAGAACCAGTGAAATTAAATATTTGGGCCTGAGAATCACACGATCCTCACTAGACTATCTTGCATTGAATGTTGAACCCCCAATACAATTAATCAAACAAAAAATACAGGTCTGGAGCAAATTACCACTGGGTGTCACTGGTCGTGCAAATATAATAAAAATTATCTTACTCCCGAAAGCACTTTATATTTTATGGCACTCCCCGATTACCATTACTCTCAAGTATTTTAAAGTTATTGATTCTCTGCTGAAATCCTTCGTTTGGGGCTCCAACCGCCATAAGGTAGCTTGGTCAGTCCTAAAAAAGCCCACAGATATGGGAGGCCTGGCGATCCCAGACCTACATTGCTACTATCTAGCCTCACAACTATCTCACCTATACCACTGAACCCATGCCGAGACTAACAGATACCTGACAATGCTGGGAGACACCGAAGGACAAAAATATCCCGACCTACTATACCTCCTTACTAGGGGCCAGAGGAAACTCAGCCCCACTACCTCAACCCATCCACTACTATCCCAGGCACGCAAAACTTGGAAGATAGCAATCCAAAGACTACAGGTCCCCTGCCTACATAAACAAACACCCTTATGGGGCAACTCTGATCTCCCAGAATTTCTGACTATACCAAACCCTGAGCAGTGGTACAAATACAAATCTCAGACTTGGTGGAAAAAACAGAGTTTAAAACATTTGAACAGCTCAGCCAAGAGTACATACTACCTAGCAAAATGATATTCAGGTTTCTCCAAGTAAAAGATGCGTTCCAAGCCCAATTTAAGGGGAGCCCCCTAACCTTTGAAAATAACCCACTACCAACATTACTTACAGGAGACTCCTCAGTCAAACTAATCTCAAAGATCTACCTGGCCCTGATCAGGCCAGGAGTGTACTCGCAAACCCTGAGTAAGCAACAATCCAGGTCGACGGAAATCGTCCCAATGGACGGGGATGAGTGGACAGAGGCACTAGAATCATGTAAAACAATTTCCCCAAAAGCCTCAGACAGACTCACACAAATATTTATAGTGAATCGAGCATATTAAACCCCATTACAAATAGCCAAATACAAAACAAACCGCAGCTCAATATGCCCGATATGTCAAAGAGTCTCAGGCACGTTCTACCATATGATATGGTCTTGTGCCTAAGTTCAGGGATATTGGCAACAAAGTATTACCGTTCTACATGACCATATGGGCTCCCCAGTAAGTCTGGACCCTAAAATATGCCTATTAAATATAAGTGACCAATTACCGATAGATAAATTCCATAAGATATTTATATCAGAATCTTTGTTTCTGGCCAGGAAACTCTTGGCCAGAATGTGGATCCAGGCAACCCTACCATCTATCACTGAATGGAAACAAGCGGTAAATATATGTCTACCATACAAGAAAATAATGTACACACAAAGAGGCTGCCCACAAAAGTACAAAAAGATATGGGCCAGATGGAATGACTCCCAATTAACCTGTATTGACTGATGATACTAAGTAAATCCAAAACACACTACCCCAACCAGACAAAAAGTTCACACACTACAGTATATCAACTGTTATAACACGATCACAAACTGATAGAATAAGGGAAAAAGTGAAAGGAGTAAAAAGGATACCTAAATGTTATTATATTTTCTTTTGTTTGTGTTAATTTGAATTTTTATTAATTTCCTACAATGCTAACAGCTAACCTCCACAATCAGAGACAAAAGTATTGTTTATGTGCGGAGGCCAAGTGAAGACAAAAATATATATGATGCAAATTTTTATTGTTTAATGTACAATAAAGAATCTGTAAGAAATATGGTCCTCCCTAGGGAGATGAAAACCTATACTACTTGACAATACGCAAAAGGCCATGTATGTTTGAGAATTGTTTTTTTTCCCCTTTTGTTATTCTTTAATAAAGCACCTCCATTAGGAGGAGAATTAAAAAAAAAAAAAAAAAAAAAGATAAAAGGGCCATACCTCAATCATTCCTTCACCTTCCGCAAAATCTAAAAATGTATTCCAAATACGATGGTATACTTTGGAAGTGGACAATTTTCTTTCATTCATTAAGGTTTTAGTAACAGTGTCAGAAAACCTCAGGGGTTTTAATTGTTCCCTCTCAAAAGCCAGGCTGTCAATTTTAAACTTTCTGAACCTGGAAAGAAGACAGGCCCTTGACTCAACAAATCTGGGATATTTGGCAATCGAAACTGGGGTTTTAGAGACCTTAGAATTATTTACAAAAACTAGGTTCTCCTGGGCCAAAAGGATCCATTTTTTTTAGTACAACAAAAAGATTTGAATAGAAACCTTGATTCATTTGGGTAGTAGGAACTATGGAAATAATTCCCTTTTCTTTTAACTGTTTTACTGCCCCCAATAAGGCCCTCCTTTTCACAGGGTTCCTCAGAACCCTTGAAGAAAATAGCCTTCTTAAGGGATTTTGTACAAAATTTAACCTCAGACTTGCGGATACCACACTTATAATCCACCTGTCTGTGGTGATTAGGGACCATTCCTCTGCAAAATGAAGTAGGCGAGCACCTATACTTACAAAGGAATGGTCCTTCCTTCAGAAGGAAGATTTTTTTGCTTTGGAATCCTCTTCTAAAGGTCTTGCGATTTTCTCCCTGAAAGGAAGAAAAATTACCTCTCTGGAAGGGTTTAAGAGAAGAAGAAAATTCTCTATTCTGTCTGAAAGACCTAAACATGTTGTACCTACCCATCCTAGAGAAGGGTCTATTAGAAAATCTAGAAGATTTTCTATCCTGTGGAAGAAATTTATTTTTATCTTCACTAGAAATCATAAATTTATCTAATTCAGGACCAAAAAGTTTGTCACCTTTAAAAGGTAAGGAAACCAATTTGTTTTAGAGGTTGAGTCAGCAGCCCAGGAACTTAACCAAAGAGCCCTATGACCTACTACAGATAAGGCTGATGATGTAGCTGATAATTTTAACGAATCTAAAGCAGCATCAGCTAAATAGTTAGCTGCTTGATGAATAAAAGACACTCCTTCTAATAACTGGTTATTAGGACATAATTCCTGAATGGCTGAAGCTAACTGATCAACCCATACAGTTAAATGGCTGAAGCTAATTGATCAACCCATACAGTTAAAGTTTTAGACATAATTAGATAATTAGTGAAGCAACATTAGGTTTAAAGGCTGACAAAGCATTAAGAGATAAGCGTTTACCGGTAAACACTGATTCAAGTTTAGTGTCCATGGGATCCTTCCATAGCAGTAGTTCTTTTAGAAATTCTAGCCACAGCTGAAATCAACTTCAGGTAAATTTTCCCATCTTTTCTTAAAGGCATTATCGAATGGATATTCTTATCAAACCCAGGAAAGGGACTAGCCCCTTTTACCTGGATACCATACATACTCAAGTATAAGTCAAATTTTTCAGGCTTTAAAATTAGCCTAAAAATCTAACCTCGACTTATACTCGGGTCAAGTCCTAATTTAGATCCAAATTCTGCAATTGCGGATAGTAACCAGTAGGTGGCGCTGTGTTAACCTGCATAGAAAGTTACAGGAGCTGATCTGCTTTTACACTTCCTGTAGTCTGGCTGTTGGACTCACTCAGCACTGTCACTGCTCATCTAGATGCTGTAAATCCGATGTGTCTCCTCAGCTGCTAGTACAGTGCAAATGACAGCTTGAAACTACAACTGTCAGGTGACATTTTTAACTATTGGGGTCAGAGAGTACTTTACTATATGGGGTCAGAGTGCCCTTTACAATATGGGGTTCAGGAGAATTGTAAATGATGGTAATCTTAATTAAAAGTTTGCTGAACCTTGCCACTTCACATGTTTAGAAACTGAAACTCCCAGCAACAAAGCATGCTGGCAGTTGTAGTTTCCAAACATCTGGAGTGCCAAGGAATTGGAGGTTACTAATACTGGATTTGGCTATTACTGTATGGGATTCATGTATGGGAATTCTGCTGTCCATTTAAAGGGCAACTTTAAAAATTTTATCCAGAATACCTTCTTCAGGTTTAGGAAATTCTAAACCTAAAGTTCCATATATTTTCTTAAGTAAGGAATCCATAAGAACCAAATAAAAGTTTTGAGAGTCTCCTGTAACGGAGTTCTGAATCAGAACTATCAATAGAGGAAGACAATACTTGATCTTCCTCTGCATTAGATAATTCTTTATCAAGAGGACTATTAGAATTATCCATAGTTTTACGCTTCTTAGATGACCTAGTAACATCATCCTTAATAGTATTACATGTATCAATCATGGAAGCTTTAAACCAGTCAGAAAATTCAGACAGACATAGAGCTAGAAGTTTCAGCTTTAGCCACCTTATTAATACAAGAAGCACAAAATTTCCCAGAATCTATAGGAAATTCACAACTTGAACAAACAAATTGTTTGGATTTCATTAAAACTTTCTTAGCAGATTTGGTTCTGGATTTGGATTTAACATCCTCAGATATAGAAGATTCTGCCTTAGAGGCAGTATCAGAGCAGGCTTGGGACATAGCAAGCTGAAATAAACAAATGAAATAAAATCAATCCTTAGCAGTCATAAGGAATAGTACTTCTGAATAAAAATAGCCTTGAATTACTCACCAACTGGACACCTAACAAACTGAGGTCAAAAGCAGAACGCCAGTAGCAATCTGCCATTAGTCAATTCAGGACGCCAGCAGTGATACACTCATAGCCGCAAGGAAGAGACTCTCTCCTTCACTTCCATTTTTGTGACGTCACCGGTCCGGGTCTCGCAGGAGTAGAGCAGTTTCGGGGCTAAATACACAAAACTAGAACGCGCCCGCGAGAATAATGGCACGCGGAACAAGTCCTACTTGAGACTAGCTGGATCCGAAAACCAGCAAATCCATACTGCAGTCGTGAATCCAACAATACCAGCAGCACTACCCTGTAAGGTACAATAAGCCCTAGAGCTCATAAGAAGTCCACCTCCGGTGGCAGGACAAGAACAACTAAGGGTGATGCATCAGGGAACCACTTATAAGTTCTTCTCCTGCCTCCGAAGTGGGTGGAGTTAACCCCCATGGTGCACACTGGCATGGCAGAGGGGAGAAATATAGAAATGTAGTAAGTCTTGGATGCTGTACAGACACCTGGGGGCCACAAACAACTGCCAGAAGGGCAGGATTCGGCCCACGGGCCTTGGAGTTTGACACGTGTGCCTTAGGGACCGAGGATAAATAGCAAATTCCTTTCTATTTTTTATTTATCAGAATACAGCACCTACATAAGATAAGAAATAGTAATACAATACTGTGCATATGGAGTTTAAAAGTGCAAGCTTGCAAAATCCTGTTTACACTAAATATTTATAAAGTATTTGTACAGTGCATCCAGAAATTATTCACAGTTCATTACTTTTCCCATATTTTATGCTACAGCCTTATTCCAAAATTGATTAAATTCATTTTGTCCCCTCAGAATTCTACACACAAAACACCACAATGACAACGTGAACAAACTTTACTTGAGGTCATGGCCACATCTACCATAAGGCACCCCTGCACTGAAGAAGGAAGGGAGCAGACAGGCAGTGGTTGAGGAAAAAAAAAATTCCACTTGACCGGTCAAGAAAAAAAAAAAAAAAAATTCCTTAGTAACAGATATGTTGTAAAAATCATTTTATATGGTTAGGTTAACTTTAGTTACCGTATATACTTAAGCATAAACAGAGTTTTTAAGGTTTAAAAAATACCTTGGTTTATACTTGGGTCATAGGGAAAAAAGCACGAAGATCGGTAATATATATAATAGAAGTTCTGTGGTATAATCAGCAGATTCGGTTCTATGGTTAGGACAGCAGACTTGTTGGTCTATGGTAAAAAATTAAGACAAAATGGGAAATAAAAGTACAAAGCCGGCCACATCTGTCACTCAGGGTTCTCAGGACCCCTGTCTCCCTCCAAGTACATGCTCTAAAAATATGGTCCACAAGCAGTGGTGAATTTCCAAAGGTGGGTGGGGGAGTTTGGTTTTCCCAAAGAAGGCAGTTTTGATATGGGACAACTATTTAGGTTGCGGGGTGAGATGGAGAAATGTAGTAGGTCAAGAAGGTGGTTAGTGGGGCTGGAGGAATGGGAAGAATGTAAAATGTGGATGAATGAAGCATGTGCGGGATACACCATGTATCTGTAAAGGGGGGAATGTAACACTAACACACCATCCCCAGGTGTCTCTTTCCACAGATCCTCAGCTTCATGAGACCCCTCCTCTCCATTCCCCAGCTGGAAAGCAGACCCAAATTCCACAAAACCTTATGGAAAATGCACTACCTCAGGATTTCCCTGCTGCACTGAACCTACCCCTGTCACCAGAAACCAGTAGCGTCTCAGCAGCCGCAACAGGACAGGAGCAACAACAACCTCAAACCATCACCCCAGTGAAACACCAGGCAGTAAGTAAACCTGAGTAAAATTTGCACCTATCACCTTTCCCCCCAAATCCAACATTGACAAGATATTTGGCTCCCCCAGGCCAGGGGGGAGTCAGTGAATGAATATTTGGCTCGACTGACTGAAGTATATTCAGCAAATTCAGGACTGGACAGACCAAAGCAACTTCCAGTCCCTCCTGGAACCTGGGAGAGATTTCTGGTAATATGGCTCATCTGTGGGAAACCTCTTCAGGACTATGTTAAGGACTATCATATGACGGCAAACACAGGCAGCATTACTGACATAGCATCTGGGCATGCAGAGCATATTGTTCTGATGAAAATGATCCCAATGATGTCCTATGAAAGCTGCAAATAACAGTGATCGTCAGAGAAGGGGTATGGGACTCAGAATGGAGTAAAACATGGATGTTACCATTGTGGTAGTATGAACCATCGGATGAGAGACTGCCCAGAGTTTACAAATCAGTGACTATGAACAAATTTTAACAAGAGGAGGGTACTCTATGGCTGTATGATCGAAGCAATACTGAGAGCCTGAGTGAGAACACACCCACACACGTATACACACATATATAACTGTATTGTATCTTATCTAATATGGGTAAATATGGGTAAAACAACCATGTATTAGTAGGGAATGTCTAGAATTATGCCATGTGTATACTAATGATTGATGGACAGCTAATATCTTTTTGGTGGATTCTCGGGCTAGGAACTTTGTTATATAGAAATCCACAAGTCACCCCCTTAATTTAATAGGAGGGTTTTTTTATTCAATGTGGGTGACTGGCAATACAGTCAAGAAATGCCACACTGTACCAGTGGCCGTGAGCAACTGCATAGGGGTAAATCAATTAATTTTTATTATCCAATCAATGTCAAATCAATCTGTTATAAGGTTTATTATACATTAGGCATAGTTATTGATAGCTGATGAGAGAATTGAGAATGGAAAGGGTAAGGAATTTTTCAGAAATGTTATTTTATGTCAATTAAAAGGAATTTGTATATCAGTTAATGGAAATTATTTGCAGAAGTAAAAAGGATAATGCCAATAACATTGCCAGTGTTCATGAAACAAGGGAGAGGGTGTCAGAATGTATATCACTGTACTAGCTACATGTCAAAGGTCACGGCACTTCATGTAACTGCTGTGACAAGTGAGCAGAGCTAGAAAAGTTTATGTATTGGGAAAGGAATGTGTGTACTCAGAGTAGGGATCAGTACGGAAATACATCCCTGTGTTAAATATTAGGATCCGTACTAACACATATTCCAGGCAAACGGAGATGGAAGCCAGTGGGCAGTAAATTGAGACCCTGGATGTCCAGATGTATAAAGAAAGGTTTCTTATTATAACCCGGAAGCATGCATGACCATTGGTAGAAAGATAGACTCAAATGTAAATGTACATTTCTGATAAGATGCATATGAATAAAATAAATCACCTGTCATGAATTAAATATAAAGTAACAACCAATGCGGTTGGAAATATTAAATGATGCCCTATTGGCCGTGGGCCACTATTGTGATTTCTGTAATGTACAATCAGTTAATATACTTCCTAACAGAATCTATCATTTATGCAGATAAAACCAAACTTAAATTGCTGCTAAATAATAATGTGTACACAAATTATCGTTTTTACATTCCATGAGATTAGTGTATCCAAATTTAAGCACCGGTGGTCAAATTCATGTTATAAGTGAATGAACAGTGCATGAACGGAATAAATCTTTCCCTTTTTCTTGTTCAAGTGTGACATTTTTTCAAATTATCCTGAGGAAGATGCCATGTCCTTGTAGGGATAACATCTTATTTGCACAGCTGATGCCAATTGTACAATCTAATTCCTGCTCGTCACTATTTATTCTAATTCATGCTGGTTTTATTGAGCTCATGTTTTGTTTTCTTGCAGGGCCATGGCTATTAACCACGACCGGTCGATTATTTTTATTTATTTATTTAATTTTTTTACTGTTCTAAATGCTGGTCCCAGCCGCTCAGAGGGGGCAACAGTTGCCCCTGGGGCGTTAGCAACAGCTAAGTAGGCATTCTTTTCCTTCCACAACCTTGTGGCATACAAGGAGTTAACCTTCTTTAAAGGTCTTGTGAGAACTTAAGACAACGCATTTGTCTGCAGTACGTGGATTGCTATACGATGCCTGTTTGCTAAATGCGCCTGAATTTATTATGAAATATTGTACTGTTCTTGACCCAGAAATTCTTTTACCAACAGATGATGGTGCTGACCTTACTAAGTTAATGTTTCGTACATTGTTTATCGATTGTAACTTCTCATTTAAAGTCAACTGCCGGGTGCGTGGCTAGGAAGCCAATGGAGTAGGACGCACAGTGAACCAGTTCCTGCTATAAATCATCCGTGGCTAACCCAAAGACCCCATTCCCACCAACCAACCACACACACCCGGTACTGCACAGATCCAGGAAAATGACCAAGCCAAACAAAACGGAGAAAAGGCAAATGGCAGCTGCTGAAAAGCTCCTTAAAGGGCATCTATAGTGAGAAAATGAACTTTTTTTCTTTCCATGTGTAATTCCCCACAACCCCCAGAATGTTTTCACATTTTTCAGATTCGCTCTCTGTCCTGAGATGCACCAGTTAAAATAATACTTGATTGCATTCCTCAACTCCTACTTGGACTGTCAATCAAATCCCTGTGATGTGATCCCCCTCCCTGCTCTGTAATAAACATAGAGATAAGAGCATTAGCAGGGGGAGAGAGGTAGCTTTGATGGTAGATATAAGGCTGCACTTGACCCCCCTTTTAATAGCTTTCACTGACTGATGATGGGTCACAAAGTGAGAGATCGTAAACTGTACTGTTCTCCTTCTTCCGTGTCTCCAGGACAGCTTGCTTTCTATTGGCCACTGTGCGTGGGTGTGTTTTTCAGGATGTTGAACTTTTAACTCCTATTGCACATAATAAGATTGTTGGTTAGCTGGAGTTGAGACATGGAGGAGGTAACAGAGGGGAGGGGGAAGGGGGGAGTGCTGCACAGAGATCTGACACCATGGTTAAACAGTCACTGACAGAGATAGGATTAAGGCAGCACAGAGTACATGAATTTAACTTTGCAAAGGGGCAATGTGTTTTTTTCACTATAGATGCCCTTTAAGTTAGCACACACAGAAGCACCAAACGCCCATGTTTCCACCCGGGCCTACAACACCCACGGATATGCAGCCAGCCCCTGGAGGTGTCAATTCAATTAGCTCCGAACTGCAAACTGCCCCCCCAGACCCCACACTACAGCAGGTACTTGCTACTATACAGGACACTCACTCACAGGACTCATGGAAGGGGTTAAAAATAGATATTGAACTACTAAGCATGACATGCACAAACTCCATCAACGAGTAACAAACAGAAGACCGGATAACCCAGATCGAATACACAATCACCCCCCAAACAAGGGAACTCAAAGCTCTTATGTAGTAAGTGAAAGCGCTGAAACAGACGTGCACACCGATGAACAGAAACCGGAACTCCAAATCGGTAAAAACAGCAAAACTTTATTAAACCATCATGTTAAAATCTTTGTAGAGCAATCCAAGCCCAAACAACCTGACGCGTTTCGTACCGCAGCAGGTACTTAATCATAGGTAGACATTAATCGGAGGCTAACTCAAAGCTCTTAAAAAACAGTTACAATTGTCTACAGGAAAAATCGATGATCTCGAAAATCGAAGTCACCGACAGAACCTACGGTTCCTAGCTTTTCCAGAAGGATCTGAGGGAAAGACACCGAGCACCTTCCTAGAAAATTGGCTAATTAACAAGTTTGCCAGAGACTCCTTTTCCTCCACGTACGCCATAGAGAGGGCACACAGAATACCATCCCAGAAACCAATCCCAGGAGCCAGACCCAGACCACTCATTGCCAGATTCTTAAATGCCACAAATAAAGATAAGATACTGCGCCTAGCACGTACGGATACAAATATTATATACGAAAATTCACCAATTATGATTTTTCCAGATTTCTCTCTAGACTTACAAAAGTGACTCTCAACATTCATGGAAATAAAACGCCGCCTCAAACAAGCTAATGTCAAGTACTCCATGGCATATCCAGCAAGGCTGAGAATCATCCACAAGGGAAAAGTAATATTTTTCGACAACCCCAGTGAAGCCTCTGCATGGCTAGAGTCAAGGCTAGACTGACCTACACCCATAACACCAAAGTCAGTATGAACTGTAAATATATTTATCAGCTTAACTGAACCAACTAGCCCCCAATAGGATACTATCTGACCCATTTAGCCTCTCCCCCCTCCTCTGAACTTTTTTATTCTCCCCCTCAAGACTTCCTATCACCCCCATAATTTCCTGGAAAACCAGTACCTACCTGGAATGGATAACTATATATATATAGCGGACGCTGCAAGATACTCAGCTCCTAGCAGTCTTAAGGGAACTGCCCCCATTTAATCCCTACCAAGGGATTGTTATAGTTAATTTAACTTTATGTTTGAAAATGTTAAAACTGTTATACAATGTTATTTCCCTAAATGTGAATTTATGTGTATGAGTTATGCTCACATGACTACTATATATCTCTCATAATCAAGACAGACCTAAAAAATGCGACTGATAATAATCTCTGTTATAGGTATAAAAATGTTATAATTGTAATGCACAAAATCAGAGGATTGATGTTCCATGCAATGACCACTTAGAGTTCTAATGTGGAACGTGAGAGGTCTTAATGACCACCACAAGAAATTAAGAGGGTTATTCAATAAAAGTTCTTATCGTTTAAAATGGTGCTAATTTTGCCCCAACCAATCAGATGTTAGCTTTCAAATGTTACATAAGATCTGATTGGTTGGGGCAAAATTAGCACCATTTTAAACGATAAGACCTTTTATTGAATCTCCCTGTAAGTGTATTCACCACAATACAAAACATATAGACATATGCTGTATACAAGAAACCCACCTACTCCCAGACACCCTGGGCAGAACCCAAAAATACTGGATTGGATGGGCAGCCCACAGCACATATTCTGTATACTCAGGAGGAGTATTGATTATTATTCGAAAAAATCTACGTATAAAAGTACATGAAATACAGACCGATAAAATCAAGAGGGAGATATGTGTTTGTTGCATTGGATATTAACTCTTCTTTATATGTACTACTGGGAATTTATGATCCACCACCAGCATCATTAGCTCTCCTCAAAGCAGCAGCAACGTTCGCCTTAAAGGGCATGTCCATCCCCAAAACTATAATCCCCCCAACTACTGGCCCCATCATGTAGTGTAGTTTAATCCTTACCTCACATCCCAGCTCCATAAGGTTCTCCTGTAGTCCCCCCCAAAGTCCCAAAAACTGCCCACCAGGAGGATAGCAGAGTCCATATAGGACTCTGCCTCCTATCTGGCCTCCGGGAGAAGTTTGGCATGCGTACTGCAGCCCTTCTCCCCCTCCCTCAGGATTCCGTCCCCCTAGCGAAAAAACCCTAAAGATATAGGATTCCCCCTGTCCCCCCAGCCCCAACTGCTCCATTTGTATTCTTAGAAAGCTCCCCAAACTTTAATTACCTTCCCTCTTTCCCCCGCCGAAATGAACTCCCGGCAGCCTCGTCTGTGATTGGCTGCCACTCAGCCAATCACAGACGTGACTGCCGGTCCCAGCCCTCTGCTTGCATTTTCTCGCAAGCAGAGGGCCGGCAACGTGGCGGAGGAAAGAGGGGAGGTAAGTAAAGTTTGGGGCACTTTCTAAGAGTATAAATAGAGCGGTTGGGGCTGGGGGGACAGGAGGAATCATATCCAAAATTGATTTTTAGGGTGGACATACCCTTTAAAATACCCCCTAGGGAAAATTATATGCATGGGGGACTTCAACTATACCATGAATACCACTATAGATAGATTCTACCCAACACCACCATCACCAGCCCCACCCACACACTCCCCCCTCTCTAGATTAAAAGGAGAACTTGGGTGGGTAGACGTGTGGCGTCAACTACACCCACAGAAACTAGGATACACATGTAAATCAGCATCACACATCTCCCAATCTAGATTAGACTACTTTTTTGTAAATAATTTAACATTCCACTCTATATCCACAGTAACACACCTAACTAGAGGAATCTCCGATCACTCCCCAGTAGTAATGGAGATTACCCAAAAAACTTCGACAGGCAATAATAGGTCATGGAAATTCCACCTTTTTTGGCTGCAACAATTCCCCTCCCCAGACGAAATACCCTTCTATATTCAGGAGTATTTCCAACGAAACCATGGCGAAACTTCATACTCAACGAAATGGGACGCTTTTAAAGCTGTCCTTAGAGGCCATCTACAATCTACTATCATAAAAATTAAAAGAAATACATAAGACTCAGAAAAACAACAAGCCTCCAACCGTAAAAATCTAGAAGAAACATACATCTCCAACCCCACAGCAACAAACAAAGCAGCATGGCTAAATATGCAAAAACAATATAATTTGACCTTGAATTCTTTTAACACCGCAAAATCTCCGCTAGATGGCTAGTACACCTGGCCCATGGCCCCTTTCATAATAACTCTAATATAATAATAACTCTGGGAGTGTAAATTTGGATTTGGTCCTAACTTTATAAATTGGGTCAAACTGCAGTATAAAAACCCAAAAGCCACAATAACAATAAATGGTGAAGAATCCCAAACTTTTGCTCTATCTAGAGGAACCAGGCAGGGCTGCCCCCTATCCTCATATCTTTTTGCCATAACAAAGAGGCATTAGCTATCAGACTACGCAATAACCCGGATATAAAAGGTCTGACATTGGGCTCCAGCACCTCTCTACTAGGCTTATACGCTGATGACCTTATTTTGTATCTGGCAGACCCGGATCTCTCCCTACGAACGGCATATACAATAATAACCACGTTTGGACCATACTCAGGCCTCTTCATTAATTGGACCAAGTCGGCTATACTCCCCATTGATATGAATATTGCGATACCCCCATTCTAATCCACATCAATACCAACGGTTTCCTGATTTAAATACCTTGGGATATATATAACATGCTCACCTACTACCTTTCTTGATCTAAATGTTTGGCTGTTACTACAACTAGTCAAAGACAAAACCAAAATGCGGCAAAATCTGCCTATAAACCTGTTGGGCAGAATCAACCTAGTAAAAATTCTACTGCAACCTAAGATTCTGTATGTACTCAATACTCCCTCTGCACTATCCCCCACCTCTTTTTTTTTAAAAACTACCATCATATATTATATCCTTCCTATGGGGTTCAAACAGACAGTTAAATTTAAGAAATTACAAAGTCCCAAACGATGGGTGGCCTCGCTCTGCCAGACTTTAAAGCACTGCAAACTGGATTTCGGGCCTAGGCACTCCTTAATGGCTATTTAGCACAATTTCTTCAAGGTGCTCCCTTCTCAGGTCCTCTACCATGGACCTCCTGCTATAGCACAAGCAAAATTTCACGAGAGGGGCACTCTTATTGGGTGAATTCAACTCACTTTATTCGATCACATGAAATACACAACGTTTCAGGGCCCACATTGTCCCTTTCATCAGGTGTCTGATGCCTGATGAAAGGGACATTGTGGTCCCTGAAACGTTGTGTATTTCATTGGTCGAATAAAGTGAGTTGAATTCACCATCAGAGTGCCCCTCTCGTGAACTTTTTTGCTTGTGCTATACCAGACTTTAAAGCATATTATGTTGCGGGACTGTTAAAATATTTCCACGCTTGGATACATAACCCAGGTTTACCAGACGACCCATATGCGGAGCACTCCGAGATGGGCCTGGAGCCTATGCTACACGCATACCTACCATCTCACCCTCTGACATACTTAGAAGGGTCATCCAGTGAAATAATAGGTGGAGCTACAGTACTACACCAACAAATGCACAAGATATGGAAATTAATAAATTCTATGATAAAATACGAAGGTATATCAGACGAGTCCTTCTTGTGGCGAAACCCTAAATTCCCACAATTATTTGCCTTCACACCTTATAGGGAATGGGAAATGAAAGGAATATACTTATTCCAACATGTCATTGTGAACCAAAGGCTGATCTCCTTTACAGAACTACATGCCAGATTTGAATTGCCGAATCACTACCTCTTCAGTTGAGACACTGCCTATACTCTGAATTTAAAGGTACTGAAATACCAATAAACCAACATGGTATAATACAATTCTTGTGCTCACAAACTACAAAGAAATTCATAGCTCAAATCTATACTAAGCTTAACCTCGCCCAAACCTCCCCACTCTACAATTCACTTCTTCAATCTTGGCAAATTCATATACCCAATATTACACCTGAGGAATGGAGCAATATGATCTCCTCCAATACCACAGCCTCACTAGCAGCAAAAAATAAAATTATTAAATTTTATATCCTCAAAGCTTATGGTGCAGACTTCTGGCATTTACTCTGGGACTGCCCTTAAGTCCAAAGATTTTGGAACAAAATTGTATGCGAACTATCAAACAAGTTGAGACTGAATGTACCACTAGATCCCAAGTTATGTCTATTAGGGGTACCTGAAATTGACAACTGGACTACCTACCAACTGAGTTTCCTGAGGGAAACATTGTTTTACGCATTTTTTGCTGTGTTTAACTTTACTACAGAACCTGCTGGAGCTGCTTCCTGTCACTTCATAACCAATGTCTCTCTCCTCCTCCACAAAGCTTTGTTTAACCGCATAGATGCAGGGCCGGATTATCCACAAGGCACTCAAAGCAAGTGCCGGGGGCCTGGATGCCAGGGGGGCCCATTGGCAGCCATCCAGCCATCCAGGGGCCCCAGCATCAATACAAATTTTGGACAATATTGGGCATGAGAAAGAATGATGAATGATTACCGTAACCTGCTCTGTAAGTCTGTATACCGTATATCTATACTCTGTAGCGCCGGCCACTGCTGTAATGCGGACCGGGGGCCCGGCCCTGACATCCAATGAGGACTTCAGAATGAACTAACCAATCATTCATCATTGGTGGTTCAGTTCCTTGGCTCGACGTCAGGCCATTGGCGCAGCGCGTCACTGCCGTTCGCCTGCGCGAGTGCGCACGTTAAGTTCTGTTTTCCGCTGCTAAGTCCAAGTGCCACTGACTGCTGCTGGGCTGGGTGTGAGAAGAGGCATGCTGCGCAATAGTTCCCAAGTAAGTTGTACTTGCTAGAGCCTAGACCGGACGACTAGTGCACACCAGTACCATCAATATAATATTATGGAAACAGGAAACTTAAGCTGTATGCCCTTCAGGGATTGGGGCCTGGGGGGGTGGTCACTGGTGGTGCAATCAATCAGACAATCAGATGGGAATCATGGGATACATATAGCATTATCCAAAGCTGTATGGTAGGGGGAGATAAAATGTGTGGTGCCAGGGTCCAGGGGGACTCCAGGAGGGAGATATGCGGGTGGTGCCAGTTGGGGATTTGCGGGTGGTGCCAGTTGGGGATTTGCGGGTGGTGCCAGTTGGGGATTTGCGGGTGGTGCCAGTTGGGGATTTGCGGGTGGTGCCAGTTGGGGGTTTGCTGGTGGTGCCAGAGGGGATGTGCTGGTGGTGCCAGGGGATATGCTGGTGGTGCGAGTGAAATATACTTTTAGCGTTTAATGGAACGTTAGAACGTTAGAGGGGTCCCAAAAATCTGCCCCATTTGGTCTTAATCCGGCTCTGCATAGATGCTGGGCTGGGGTTTTCCTTTCTACTGGGTTTAAGTTACAGAAGGAGCTTGGGGGGTTTAAGGTGGGAATAGGGACAAGGCTAGAATTTAAAATGTGAATGGGGTGAAGGAATTCAATACTTATGTATTATAAGAAATAATGCGCCCCTTCACATTATAATTTAAGGACATTACGCCACCTCAGAGTTCCCTGTCCTGCATAAAAGGGAACTCCTCGGTGGCATAATATCCTTATATTACACTGTAAGGAGCGCATTATCCCTTATATACAGACAGGGATAAACTATTGTAACCTGCTCCTACCACTGACTCATAGGAGAAGGAAAATGTTCCAATGTTGTGTAAACTTTCTAAAATGCGGTCTTCTCTCCATCAGGTGGTAAAGGCAAATCTGCCAACCGGTAAAGAGGGACAGCTACATGATCTTGCCCCAGGAGACTGAATTGTGACCAGAGACTTAAGACGCAAAGGATGGGAAAACCCTTATTATGTGGAACCATTCAAAGTACCACCTATAACCCCAACCACCATCAGTCACCAAAAAAATCCACATGGATTCAGAGGAGCCACCACAAGTGAGCAGTCCCTGGAGTATTAAGGAGATGCCCAGATAGGATGTTGGCGAGGGCACTTATCAAGTTACAGACAATGACTCAGTTTTTCTATCACAATAGGATGAGAAAAAAACAAATGTAATCCAATTGTACGGACAAGCTTGAGAACTTTCATAGCAAGGGGAAGGGATGTGACAAATGTTTCTAACAATAATGTGACCTCAAATGTTGATGTGATATGGTACTACCACTGAGGGGCCTGCTGAAAAATTGTTTGTGTGTTCAAAAGGCTCAACCCCAAGTTGTTACAAACACTAGGATTTGTTTGTGACATTTGCATGGCAGGAGAACACATGGTATAATTAGGTCTTCTCAGAAGGATGTAGACATTCACCTGGTAAATCATGCCTTACGTGCTTCCCAGAGCCAGCCTCAGTTGATCGAGCGATACCATTGGATAACATCCAATGACACAGGTGGACACCCTGTGCATTCTGGCTATCACTTATACGGCTCTGGAAGCATGGCAGGTCACTGATTCAGGAAAAATAATAAACTTTAATCCTTCCCTATATGAACAGGTCATGGGGTCAAACATTAAGTTGACACGGAGAAATATTTACTGCCGTAACATTACCCCAAACAGCTTTTATAATAATGTTTCAATACAAAACAAAACTAACAAAAAGTATTTGAATATTCACAGCTTGGTAAAGCCCATTGATTTTTGCAAAGACATAAGTGTTGTCACCTTGTCATATGGGCTTCACCTGTGACTAATAAGGAATCAATTAGGTGTCAGGTGTGTATAAAAAGAACCCCAGTACACTAGACCTTCACATCAACTGCAAAAAGACCTCTGCAAACATGCCTAAGATTCACCCTGAGACTAAAGTGTTGATTATCAAGAGGCTGAAGTCCAAATCCACTGCTGATGTGGCGCATCAATAGTGTAAAATACCAAGAAATCTTAGCTACCTCATATATTCCCAACCATAATTGCCAAATTATGCAGCAGGATGGTGCTCCATCGCATACGTCCATCTCCACATCAAATTACTTAAGGCAAAGAAGATCAAGATGCTCCAGGATTGGCCAGCCCAGTCACCTGAAATGAACATCATTGAGCATATGTGGGGTAGGATGAAAGAGTAAGCATGGAAGACGAAACCAAAGAATATTGATGAACTCTGGGAGGCATGCAAGTTTTCTTGGCTATTTCTGATGATTTCATCAATAAATTGTATGAATCCTTGCCAAACCAAGCCTTCAAGCTCATGGAAGTCATGCAAGATATTAAATTTGGATCTCACAGCACCACTACTTAATTTGCTGACATTTTTGGATTGGCTGTAAAGTAGATCATTTTCTGTATAGGCGACTACACTTTTGTCTTGCAACATTTTGACCTGTCTGTCTTGATTAAATGATAAATCTTTTTTCAGTGAAACTATTTTTTACCAGTATATTTAATATTATTTGGGAGGGTTTTAGCTTTTCATATGAGCTATTTCTAACACCAATTGATCAATTAAAAATCAGGTTAATAGCTGGAGTTACTGCAAAATACACAGGCGACAAGAGTTTTGTCAGAAACTGTACTCAAGTTGGTTTATACTCAAGTATATACGGTAGTTTGCTAGGCTAGACTAGTTAGGTTAGTTAGGGCCTGGTGAAGGAGTTTACTTGACATGGCGGCAGGCTTACAAATCTTTTAGCTAAAATCTTTTATACTACAGAAAGTATGGCATTTCTAATGTATTGTAACAGTTGAAAGAATGTATAGCACAGGCTATAAAACCATTGATTTGATTAACAAAAACCTGAAAGGAGCAATATGGTAGTGGCAACACAAGCTGTATAAGAAATGGATGTACCGTATATACTCTAGTATAAGCCGAGGTTTTTAGGTTTTAAAATAAACCTAAAAACCTTACCTCGGCTTATACTCGAGTCAAGGTCCTTCCTTACCCCGATCGATGGTTGCTCAACTCCAAATCCGGCTGCCGCAAGCTGGGTACGTCCTGTGGGTTTGCCGGCTGATGTCACTACTCGGTGCCGGGCTGTGAGAGGCGCCGAGTAGTGACGTCAGCCGGCAAATCCACAGGACTTACCCAGCGTGCGGCAGCCGGATTTGTCCATAAGGAACGGCGATCCTCTGGAGTGCAGCTTCGTGCCCGTGATCCCTGTGCACTGACGCCCCGCTAGAGAGAAGAACAGCACTCCAGCATATGAATTCCTGGCGCTGGCAACTAAGCATGCTGGGTGTTGTTAGTTTCCAAACATCTGTATGGGAATTCTGCTGTCCATTTAAAGGCAACTTAAGACTCAAACAATACTGAATCAGAAGACAGTAGTGGTCATAGTTCCTAACCTCGGCTTTTTATCGAGTCAATCAATTTTTCCTACTTTTTTAGGTAAAAAAAAGGTACTTCGCCTTATACTCGGGTCGGCTTATACTCGAGTATATACGGTAATAACTGTTTCTGTTAAAGGGCATCTATAGTGAAATTTATACATTAAAAAAGTTAGTAAATGCTGCCTAATTTCCACCTTCCTCTGTGGCTCCTTGTTTGCACAGTCTGACTTACTGCAGAGCTCCCCACCTCCTCTCTCCAGTAGTCCGGCTGTACACCAAGCCTGTGAAACAAGCCGCTCATGCGCATTAATCCTCCTACATATCACTCTAAACTTTGCAAACAAAAAAACTTGCTACATAAGAAGTGGTAGGAGGTGAGTTAAGAAAGATGCGAGTCCTGCCTTATCATTGCAGCCTGTTCTCCCTTTGACAGAAAGCTTCTTTCTCCTTCCTTTTACTTCTGTTTTTAACCCAGTATTTAACATTTTAGTGAGCAGGAAGGAGTCATTGGGAGACTTACTGTAAAACTTGTGTAAGTCTACACACCACACTGGCATGCTGTTAGGGGATTTTATTGACAGTTCAAGCAGGAGTGGTGTATTGAAATCTTGACTTTTAAACTTATATATCTTGGGACAGAGGAGGAAACTCAAGGAAATAAAGGTACTCTGGGGGTTGGGGGGAATTATAGAACACAAAGGAAAATTACATTTTCCCACTATAGATGCCCTTTAATTTACATTATTGCCAATGACTGTCTGAGGAACTGTTTAAATGCCTATGTGACAGTAAGTTCAAAATCGTTAAATTTTAGCCACACCCATTGACAAACCTACGCCCACCATAATGCTGCTCAGGCAGCAAAAACCCTAAAAGTGCCCCTGCTTGAGGTTTTGGCAAATTAATTAAAGGAGAAATAATCGCAAATTTTTACACTACAGAATCTGAAAATATCCCTTCTAAAAGCACTAAAAAATTGTAAAATCCTATTACAGTAAATTGCATTGAAGTAAGTGTAACTCACCGAAGAACTGAATGAAATAACCGTGTGTATGTACATTGACTGGCCACACCCGACCTCAGTCACATGCTCTAACCTAATCTGTCCTGTAAAAAGATTGCCTAGAGGCTACTAATGGGTGGGACAAACTAAGTTCCTGCAGTATCTTAGGACTGAGCATGTGTAAAGAATACAATGGTCAGTGACCACACTTTGTGATACTGGGAAATAAAACACAAACCCTTTGTTGCTACTTTTATATTACGGTGCACTTCCTTTTGAAAGAGTGTTGTTCTTAGCCTGTTGTCTTAGTTGTCTTTTAAAGGGCAACTATAGTGAGAAATTTTTTTTTTTTATTTCTTCTAATGTATCCTATAAGTCATCCCATCCACCAGGGTACCTTTAGTTTCTTTAAATTCTACATAGTCCCCGAGATATAAGCCTTTGAATATGCTGTGATTTGTAGGAGCTGCTACACCTCATCTGTCACTCAAAGGCACACACCCACACAATCCAAAGCTCCCATGCAGTACTGTCACACACTCTCACCCACACTATATGTACCATGTGCAACATATAGTCAAATGCTGTAGTGCTAAACAATCAATAAACCATTAACCCAGTAATATGAGCATAACACACTATAAAACAGCCCCTCCCCCTCAAAAAAAAATCTTATATACATACAAAACCAGTGACTCAAATGGAACACTAATACAGTATATATAATACAGTAATACAGACTATATACCAAACAAGACACACAGTGCAATCTATGAAATATATAGACTAAAGCAACTGAAATGTAACAGGACAACAAGCAGTGTCACTGTGTTTGTGAAGGTCTCACTAAAAGCTGCTGTTACACTGACTCTCTCTTCAGTGATTATGATCTCAGCTAAGCAGGGGGAGAGATATGAACTTTAGGTAAAAAGTAAATAACAATTAGCAAAGTTAGAGAACAGGGAGAGTTCAGTAACTTACTTGTAAAGAATCTCAGCACCACTTGTCCTCCTCTCTCCCCCTCTGCCCCTCCCTTCAGTATATTGCTACTTTCTCTACTGCTTGCAGTCTAGCTCTGGAAGGGAGGGGTCAACAGGATGTCAGCACTTCATTTAAAGTCCTTTCAACTGACAATGCTCGGACTCTGTATACAGCCCGTCACTGCTTGAGGGGGAGTAGACAGAGAGGGGAGGGGGACTACACAGCTTGGTACAAACTTCTGCCAGTGTGAAGAAACAAAGCCACACAGAAACATGAAAGTAAGGCAGCTTATACTAAGTGATCTATACATTGTATACAGACAAAGTTTTTTTTTCACTATAGTTGCCCTTTAAATGTAAAAAAATGGAGAGATCCCATGTACATAAGTATTCACTGCCTTTGCTTAATACACTTTTCACATTTGGCAGCAATTACAGCCTCACATTGGTGCAAAGCCATTTTAAGATATCTCCAGAGATGTTCAATCAGATTCAAGTTTGGGCTCTGGCTAGGCTCACGACATTCACTTAGTTGTCATGAAGGCACTCCTTTGATATCTTGGCTGTGTGCTTAGGGGTTGTTATCCTGCTAAAAGAAAAACTCTAGCCCAGTGTGAGTGGAGCAGGTTTTTAACCAGGATGTTAATGTGGAAAAAGTGTATAGTTGCTTGTTTTTTTCTAGTAGTTAAGCTGAACAAAGCAACCCTTTTCTGGGTAGCTTTAAGGTATTTGTTTTGGGTGTCCAAGATTTAAACATACCCTCCAACAATTGCCTTTAAAATGTGGTTTAAAGTCTGCATCGCTTATTGTTTGTTTCCTCTCGGAGGACACACTAAAGCGCACAGTAGCAGGCTGGAAACGGGCACACAAGCGCGCTCATTAACTTGTGTGATTGTGCATGTATTACTGGCACACTCATGCGATTTGATTACTTCCATGTTGCACAATCAGAGAGCATGCGATTGCACAACAATGCGCAACGCATTTGCCCGATAGGCAATAATGTGGTCACATCAATTGGCCACACTAAATTTCCACTTTTAAAAGTGTGATTGGATCAAAATTGTGCTCAGATTGTGCTTAAAAGTAGACTAGTGTGGCCTAGCCCTAAACATTTTTTTAGGATAGTAAAGATTTTATGTAACCCCAAGAAATTATGACATATAATATACTCCCACTTCCCCAAATCTGGGGAAATTTCCCCATTAAAACTATGGGGGAAAATTACTTTAATTAAACTCATATTGCTCCCTAAGATACTCTATGTACTACAGCACAGCATGACATATATCCCCCCCCCCCCCCACGCACCCGCTCATAATCACACACCTTCTTAAACAACTAGATAGCATTTTACTATCCTTCCTATGGTCATCAGGGAAACCTCGAGTTCGACTCAAAATCCTCCCCAAACTCCAAGCTGGCCTTGCACTACCCAACTTCTATCATTACTACCTGGCAGGGCAACTTAAATATTTTATGGCCTGGGTTATACCCCCTCCACCCTAACCTCAAGATAAACCCCCCCTCCCAACTTATTATGATGCCGAAAGACTATTACAGACATACCTCACATCACTCCCCATGACCTTTTTAGACTCCCCAACAAGCCCACTACTGGGAGGAGGCACCTCCCTTCACAGCCAACAATTTAAAATCTGGAAAGAAATGAATAAACTTCTTCAACTCAATGGTCCGTTTGAAGAATCCCCTATATGGCACAACTCTAAATACCCAGAAATGTAGGCATTCACAGATGCAGACTATTGGATACGAAATGGTGTTGTATATATCTCTCAAATTATAGCAAATAATTAAATCCTATCATTCGCGGAACTACAACAACGTCACCAAATCCCCAACACCTCTTTGTTTGGATATTGGCAACTACGCCACTGTATACGGACCGAGTTTGGTAACTCACATATACAGACTCATAAACACCCAATCAATCTAATTTAAATAAAAAGGAGAGAGAAAATTAGTAGCTTTTATATACAAATACATCTCAACCTTCTGCTCCACCCTGGAATCTCCAACAATCCTGACTAAATGGACCAAATATATTTCAGAATTATATACAGAACTCTGGGATGACCTTGCAGAAACTCATATCTGAGTATCGCTGTCAGTAAACAATAAATTGATACAGTTTGCACCAATCATATCTCACCCCCTACCATATGTCCCGTATGTCACCCAGAAATAAACCAAATTGCCCCAAATGCTACCAAACCCCAGCAAACTTTTGGCATTTAATATGCCAAATTAACAATTATTGGTCACAAATCACTGAAATACTATCCGGTATCCTCCAACAAACAGTTCCTCCTGACCCTATGATATGTTTATTGGGCCTTAAACTAGAGGATGACTGGTCCAGACCACAAATTATCCTACTAAGAGAAACACTCTTCCTAGTTAGGAAAATAATAGTATTGAACTGGATGGCCCCCACTATTCCTACTATTCATGAATGGAAGTCCCTGGTTACAACTAGTACAGCATATAATAGAGTGGTATCTAAAGGGAGAGGAAACCTTAATAAATTCAATAAAATCTGGAACCCATGGTTTGAATATATTGGCTCCACTGGATGATGCTGTACTCATTACTCCTGGCTGTCTATTCCCTACTGATGATAACTAAGTTAACCATATGAAACTCTAAACACCAAATAATATACCCCAACGTATTTATATAATGCTGACTGACTGTACCACACCCCAGTTACTGTTTATGTTAATAAATGTTAAACACTTTTATATACTCCTCTAATGAAGACCAAATGTAACCGCACTATGATGTATGAATCTATTTTATTGATGACTTGACATTAAGCCAGCTACAAATACAGCGCTAGAAGCACAGAGTGCCCCCTTAGTGTCCAAGCCATAGTAAAAAACATGCGGTTGGGGCTGGGGACATGGGGGAGCAGAATATTAAGGGGGTTTTTCGCTAGGGGGAGGGATAGTAGAACGGAGGGAGAGGGAGGGAGAGGGAGGGGGAGGGAGGGGGGAGAAGGGCTGCAGCACGCATGGCAGAATCTCCGGGAGGCCAGGTAGCAGGCAGTGTCCTATAGGACCTGCTAGCCTCCTGGTGGGCAGTTTTGGAACTTTGGGGGGACTACAGGAGAACCCTATGGAGTTGGGATGTGAGGTAAGGATTAAACTACACTACATGGTGGGGCCAGTAGTTGGGGGGATTATAGTTTGGGGGTGGACATGCCCTTTAAGAGAAACTTTCTTGTTGCAACTCTTTTTGATAATTAACATATATTACCTTATAGGTTTTATATATGATTTATATGTATACTGTTTCTACACTTGATTTTATGCACATGTATTCCAGTGTGGCATACACTTACTTATCATCCTTTGCATATTGTATACGCTTTCTTTTTCTTTCTCTCTCTATATATAATATATAGTATATGTAACACGGGTCTTTACCCGTTTTCTTTGATTGAGATTGTTTTTATGTAAGTGTTCTCAGTGTATCCATTCAGCTGGATAATTATGTAGTTGGATCCGGTGATTGGATACTCACCTGTATATAATCCACTGATCGTCTCCCCTCGTGGTCTCTGAGGAAGCGGAAGTTCCACGAAACGTGTCGGCCACGCCCCCTTACCTTCGCGTTCCTCTCCAGTGTGACACTGTTTGTGTTTTAACTTGTACTAATACATTTTGGAAGTTTTATGGAAATATTGCATACAGGAGTCTTTTTCCCAGAGATACCCGCTTACTATATGTACACATATTGCATTTCGGAAAGAGTCGGACCTACCGGAGAGTTTGTTTTGGGTTCACCCGTGGAAGAGATCGTGCGGTGTAGCTCCCACAGTTGAGTAAACTTTTTATTGATGTTACATGACTGGCATGTGATGCCATTTGTATTTGAGCTATGACAAAGCATGTGGCAAAGTCCCATCATAGATTTTGAACATGAACACAATAGATATGAGCCTCCATACCGTATTGCAGTCACTTATTCAGCCTTTGTTAAAACTTGTAAAATTAGACATAATTGTAAAACATTTTCACATATTATAACCAACAGTTGTAAAACGAGTTTGCTTAGCAAATATCTACAGTATCATATATCTGTTGTATTCAATTAGATCAACTGGACTTGAAATGTAGTACATTTCAAGTCCAGTTGATCTAATTGAATACAACAGATATACCATGACCTGGATGAATGAGAACCTTCACAAGCCTACAGTATCATAGTCCAATAGAATAGGCACAATTGTTATTAAAAACATACAAACATTGTAAAACCAAACAAATGTGCCCATCCGCAGCCTGGAATTTATCCATATTGGTGCCGGACTAATTTCATCAATTGATGAAATTTCTTAGTAAACTTCAAAAAATCTTGTGACACCACCTTGATCATTTTTTGAGATAATATTGGTTTCTCCGTTGTCCGATGGATGTTTTCTTCTACAAGAAGCCACCCTTTTAGTGACAGGACCTGATGATGGTGTGTGAGCAGAATCTTCCTTATTAACTTGGCTGGTTGTCTTACACGGTATATCTGACACATGAATAAAGACAATATTAGATTCATATACTTCAACGCTTGTCCACATTATTGCTATTGTAAAGAAATGTAAAAATGTTGGTTGCTGTAAACAACAAGCACAAATCCTGATACTAGTCATTACAAAGTCCATGTTTTCCATGGTGTAAAAATGGCACTGAACATGTAGAATATTGAATGATGTGTCGACTCCTGCAGACTGTTACGGTGTGTATTGTTTGCCAAATGTGTCCAAACATGTTAAAGGTTGTTGTAAAATCAATTATTACTTTTTCAACATCAGATGCAAAGCATGATACCTCATAAGCTTACATGTACATACATGATTTTTGACAGGGCCAATATTATAGGTACAACAAATTCATAGTAGGGGGAAGTGTGTTCCTGTGTTGTTGTCTGGTGGTGGTTCGTGCTCAATAATGATAACATTTGGCTCCTCGTGATCACTTTCTGTGACAAGGGCTGTAAATAATGTGACAAAAGAGAAGTGTAATTAGCATAATGTGTATTAAAGAATAATATTTTTCCAAACTCCACTTTCATTGACATACACACAAATAGACTCATACAACAAAGACTAGCAACAATTTATGTCAATTATATCATTAAGTTGCAAATAGTAACATACACCTACAATGGGGATAGCAATGGCAAACATCTGATTATGTCATACATGGATGTAGCGTAACTGTAATGCAAAATTGCATTGGTTGGAGTTGTATTCGCTCCATTGGTTGTACATACAAGATAGTCAAATGCATGATAGGCAGTGACATGACCACCAAATCTTGTTGCCCAGCTTTACATGCAATTCAATAGTGTATCAAATTGCACATGTAATATGACAGCAAAGATGTATTCTTGGCAGCGTTGTACTCAGCACATACTCAGAGGGTTATTGCAAGCAGATGTTTGCATCTAAGGATGATGTGAATTGAAATGTAAAGTTTCGCAAGTCCCCTTTCAATGGAGAACATTCGTTGCATGTTTGGGATCTCAATGATCCACTTTGGAGGAGCTAAATGTTTTACTAAATATCCATGTCAGTGTGTTGTACTTCATGTATTTGTGAAAGTACTATAAATAAGAATCATATGTATTGCATGCAAATTACTAAGAATGTCTGACATGATAAGTAGATGAGGGTGTAAATCTATGAGGCCAACATATGCATATTGGCTTACGGTTCCCCCTACTGATACAAAACACTTTCATAAAATGTTGGTCGCATTGGCAGCTGGGGCCTTTTAATGTTGAAGCGACATATGTCTGAACTTTACACGTGAACTACGTGTTTCACTCTGTATGGTTGGAATCATTCATCCAGCTGCCATCCCGTGATAGTTTGGAAGATGTTTGGTTGTAGTTTATAGTTAATATGCTTTGTTATCCATGTATTGTACACTACAGAAGCATTGGTCTGTGCAAGATGTATATGCTGTAGATTGTTGCAAATCCCCATAGCAGAAGCATTAGGAATGATGACAAAAAGCAGGCTATGTTCCCCATACATACAGCATGTACATGATAGATTAAAAAGTCACAGTGTTATTTATCCAAGTTCTCTTGGTAAAGGGAGCAACCTTTATCACACAACATATCACATGTTATCTTTCTAATGTTAGATAACAGGTGAGTCTGGATGAAATACTGCCAGATTGCTCACGTGTATAATGTGATTGAATGTCTCTCAAAGTGTTGTTGCTTAAATGTTATGGTTTACAATGGTGTTAATGTTAGGGCAACCAATCATATGTTATGGAAAACGCTACCAATAAGACATTTCGGTGACAGTCACACAAAGGATTGATTGCCATTATGTCAAGAGGATTGTGAATAAGTGTACTTGAGCCATGTGGGATGAATTGGACAATTCACATGAAGGACATATGGCCTTCACATATGACAGAGTATTATTGTGTCAGTACATGCAGATCATGTTGTTGACATGTGTTTAACGACAGCTGCTTACATGTTGCCATATGACGTCAATAGCCAGCACTCCATTGTTCCTTAATGTAAGTCGAAAGGCACAAAAGCAGAGCACACAATTCTTCACGCAGCATGAAATATATGTTGGGACAGTATGCATCTAAGACTCATGGATTTCATGTGCCTCATAAGCATCAATGTACTTATGTGGTACTTCATGAAAGTTTAATAAAGTAATGTGTAACGAATTCACTTGATGGTCTATAATCTGAAAGTGCCCTTTATTACTACAGTCTATAGTTACATTTTGCATGGGAGTATATTGCCACTTTAGTTGATGTTAAAACTTACCAGTATTACCAGTTTCTTCCTGGATGCCATGTTGGGTCAGGGTTTTTGCCATGTTTGGCCTTGGATCTGCGTCGATGATCTGTATGACAATTTGGAATATGTTGTTTCAAAGTCGAGCATCAATAATGTTGAGACATTGATAAAGCACATCCAAGACATGATCAAATATTGCCACATTGTTATTAACAATGACGCGTACGCCACAAAACAACGTCAAAAGTCATGCATTGCTACAGTTAGGTAAAGGTAAGAGTATATTTCAAACGTATTAAAGGATACGTGCACTGTACAATCAAGTTATGTTCATTTGGAAGCTGCAGCTTTAAAAATACCATTGCCATAGTTTTTTTTACCTGGTCCCTCCAGAGCCTAGCTTTGTGCCTTGGAAGTTGCCGACATCTTCTTACTGGTTTGCTGAATGTTAAGCTCCGCCCTCTGAGATTTCCTCTGCTTTCTCCTGCTTGAGCCTCAAACAGTAATGCCTGTGAGTTCCGTGCACTCTCCTGCTTGAGCCTCAAACAGTAATGCCTGTGACTTCCGTGCACTCTCCTGCTTGAGCCTCAAACAGTAATGCCTGTGAGATCCGTGCACTCTCCTGCTTGAGCCTCAAACAGTAATGCCTGTGAGTTCCGTGCACGTGCGTGTGCACGGAACTAACAGGCATTAGTGTTTGAGGCTAAAGCAGGGGAAATCTCACAGGGCGGAGCTTAACATTCAGCAAACCACTAACAAGATGTCACAACTTTCAAGGCACAAAGCTAGGGGTCTGGAGGGACATAGGTGAAGCAATAAATTAATGCACAGTAGGTTTAAAGCTGCAAATTTCTAATGAACAGAAATTGATTGGACTGTGCACTTATCCTTTAATGTACACAATGAAACCATAGGCTTACCATTGTCCTGGTGATATGAGAAGACTGTGAGCTACTCCCGCTATGCATTTCGTCATCAAAATTCACCACGGTCTACATCTGTAACAAACAACAATCTGAGTGTGTTCAACGTAGCCAAATATTTCCCATACATGTGGATCACTTTAGCCTGTAACCTATGTCAGCTGTCTGAAATCCTATGTGGCCTGTAAAGGTAGTTGTTGGACATGTGTATGTAAAATAAGAAATAGTCCTGCCACACTGTGTGAATGTTACAGATTGTGTGTGAGGGGTACTATGTTATTATTATTATTATTAATATTAGTTATTTATAGAGATTGTGTGTGAGGGGTACTTGTTATTATGAAGTATAATTTAAAGTGGGTTAGGTACAGATTACTTTCACTGTTGAAAACCATGATAGGCCTTGGTAATATAGTTATGCGTGCGTACAAAATGTGTCAAGTTCACATAGTGAGAAGGGCAATAGCGGTTACTTACCTCGAGCCCGTGCTCTCTTCGTTGCTGCGAGTTGGCGCCTTTTGTAATCACTGTAGTGTCGCTGTAATTGGATCACGTTCTGCCACAGCCAAACTTGTGTTCCAGCTTGTATGACAAAGTTTGCATTATTGTAATTTACGATATGTTTGATAACTGCCCGGTTGGGTACTATTATAATTATGCTTCTGCAGGTAGTTTAACATGTAATCCAGCTCCTCTGGTCTGAAATTGCGGTTTCTTTGCAACCTTTGCAACTAGTAGAAGATCCTGATCAGGCCTCCGACGGCTGCCCCCATTAGATTGTTGTGGTGTGGTGGTGGATTTTCATCATCATTGCTACCAGTATTGTAGCTAACATTGACATTGTTCCGCAATGTCATGTCGTGCATCTTTCCTTCCTTGCGTTGACCTACCGATTTGTTACCATCAGTGCTTTGGTTTGCCGTGTTGCTACTGTCACTAGTCAGCGTGTTTGGTGCGCTCAACTGTGGATTGGGAGTGGTGAAAATGTTTGTGGAAACAGAGGTGTGTGTTCTCCAGGTGCTTTGTGTGTCGTTGGTACGGTGTACAACCACTAAGGCCTTCTTGTTAAGTACCTGCATAGAGTTGTTGATTTGGTCGCAAAGGAGGTTCCGTGTAGGCAGCTGTTCCTCAGATAGCGACCAAGCGCTCGTCATGACAGATGAGGATCTTGCAGCCCCTCCATTAATGACTTGAAGTGTCTTGCAACAGTATGGCCTTTAGCGGAGTTGCATTTGTTTTCAGCATGGTGTGCACAGTTCCGCTGCTGCTCTTCGCCATCTTGCAAATGTGCTTTCGGTTTCAGCCGGAAATGACATTTACGAGAGGAAGTATGGAAAGGTCACGCTACAACCCCGTCAATTGTATCTTCTGTTAATTATTGAATGATGTACAAACGCACGCTGACATTCGAGATGCTTTAACTTAAACATGTGCATGGCCTGGCCATTGGCGGCAACTACATTCTATTTGTATGTATTGTTTTGCATTCCAAAGGGAACGAGAAAGTTAGCTTCATGTTTCTATTGTTGATGTTCATGCACATATACGTATAGGTAGAAGTGTTTCTTTGTATTTGTTGAACCCTAATCTTGGATACGTTGCTTTCTGATTTAGGTCACACTACAGGAAGGTTCACTTACATCAAGCCCTTCCATCATTACACCAAGGAGTTATGTTACCATCAACTGTGTGTGTCATAACGGATACCCCTACTGTGACCATATATGTTCAATGCTTTTATCGGTTTATGTGGATCACACTTACTAAGCACCCTGTTTCTGTGTGCAATCAAGAAGTTTAAATAACATGTTATTTATTTTTTTTTTTTTCATACACACTAGCAAGATTTCATGATAGTCCACCATTGCTAGGGTCTCATGCTGTAATGTGGAAATATGATGTACAAGGAGTATTGCACGACCCCAAATAAAAACATGTACTTACAGTTACACTGTGCATAACATTTTATTGTCGAACATGACCTGCAGGTGCAGTACACAGAAATAATTGTCAATTCTAGTCATGTACGACTTTGTCCTTGCCTTACAGAAAGTCACAATACAATGTCATCTTCCAATATTTCACAGATGCCACTACTTTCCTACCATGGAATGTATAGGAAAGCTTGTAGGTACACGGCAGGTGATGATACTTACAATCACATGGTGTTAGGAATACTCATGCTCATCACAGTCACTTGGCTGCCATGTGCAATGTATCATTTGTAGATGTGTAAACCTCCAAAAATACAATAACGTATTACACTGCATGTAATGTGCCTTACATATTGCAATATCATTATAGGAGAAAGTAACATGAAATTATGTTTAAAATATTTAACAAATGGAAGGATACAAAAAGTCACATGAGTTATATAGGACAAGTATTATGTCTCACATCACTTCATCTCTGTGTGTACGTGCTTCCAGCACTAACAAATAAACTAAAAATTATTGTGGTTACTGCATCCAGGTTTCTACTACATTTTCGTGGAAATATAAATTTTGACTTACACACTTGCTATAGAGTATGGTCTACTTACAGAGCTGCTAGGAGCAGCTGGCACATCAGTGAAGGCACTGTTTGTGTGTTGGCATCTTTTTGGGATGCACTGGCCTTATGTAGTTGCTTCACGGTTGTAATCATCTTGCATGTCATGACCAAGTTGACTGGTCAACACATCCAAACTAGTGCATGCATTTTGATTGAAACTTTGTAGCTCGTTACATATGGCATCTGTAATAGCTTTAAATGCTTTCAAATATTGTTCTGAAACTGCAGTAAGAATGCATCAACTGATGGTGTGTTTTCATTGCCGCCAGCTGATCACCAGGCACTACTGACTGTCTGGAAAGCAATGGTGAATTGCTGCCTTCTACTTCACGGATTTCATCTGGGTGTTATTTACACAGACAGTCTGTGCATCTTGCATAGATGTTTCTAAAAGTATAAGAATAATTATTACTAAAATAATAATACACATTTTATTCAGCACCCAACACAAACTTTCTTATGGCAGCGCCCATATTTTTCAATTATGTCAACAACAGATAGTGTTAGTGAATGTTTTGATGTGACTTTACCATTTTCTTCTGTCATGTTAAGAGAATTGTGCCTATGCACCAACCTAGAGGTGTTCATAAGTCTCTCGGCATCAATGTAAGTTGATTACAACATGTTGCTTCCGCCACAGCTCCATGAGCTGTTCTATTTATGTGGCAGTAAGTTAGTTTGTAGCCACTACATAGACAAGTACCACCAAATGTCTTAATACATACTTTATGAGTACGATCAATTTATATGATTGTGATTTCACACATGCAATATTAGCCATGGTGTCAAGCCACAAATTAATGCATTGGATTATTACGATACGCTGAGTATGTGTGAAACATTGACTTACCTTGTAATTGTGCTGTATCTATTTTGTGAGGAGCCTGTGATCTGTGTCATATGAATGTCTGTAACACATTTTCTTCTTCAGGTTGAAAAGTCTCCTCCTGTGGTGGACCTCCTCCTTTCTTTTTCTTTGCCTCCTTAAAATTATGAGTTAGTTTTTTTCTTTCGTCCGTCTTCTTATATCGTGCCACCCTTCTTCAATTCGTCATGGTGCGGTGGCACCCCCTACAGCGTTTATTTTCTGCTGCATTTCTTTCCACATTCTCGTTTTAATTTGGATGCTTGTTTTGGATGACAAGTCACCATATAGGCGTTTGTAATTTTTACGCACCTACAATAATGCACATAGAGGTTTAAGGAATATTATCCAACAGGAAAGCAATCGAACCACATAGTGAAATTAACGTACATTCTCCTAAAACCAACAGAAACGTGTATGTTTATTATTTCATTAGGCATTACAAGGTAAGTAAATAGTGAAGGGTAATTAATTTGCACACATAACCTTTCCAACACTTATTCTGACATATGGAAACATAAATCAACTCACTTATGTGGGGGTGTCATGTGCCATATTTGAACAAACATCATGCCTGCGTAATGTACTTACTTTCAAAGCAGCAGCTTGCATGTGCATACTGGGTGCAATTATATTACACTTGACATGTACATGTTGTATATGCTTAGGAGTGAAATGTTCAAACATATGCATTCCAAAAATATGTCTGAGTGCGATGCGAATTCTACATGTCAAATTACCCCTTCTAGATACATTAATGTTACATCGTACCACCAAGTACCAGCACACCACAAATACATGTTGTACAAAATAAAATTGGTGAGTAATAACACATACCTCGCGAGCTAATATTGAAGCTCTTCACTGGAAAAACGCTGCTTCCTCACCCAAGTCTTAGGTTGTTTGGGTAATGCAATGGACTGGTAGTCTGGCTATTGGAAATGGACGCCGACGGTGCTACACTGTTAGAAGGTGTGGACTGTAACTCAGTATATTCCGACAGCTCCCCCACTTCACCTAGGTCATCACGCAGGGTAACATCCGAGCCTGAGGTGCTGTGTTGCGCGACGAATTGTTTGAACGCTTCAAACATGGCATCCGAACTCTTACAAAAAAAGTTTTCTGCCATTTGCACAAGATATGGGCCAATACTTCTTCGCAGAACGACGAGTGTTCCAATGCCCATGCACAGGTAAAGCAGTGGTGGGAAATGTTGCAATGTTTCCAAATCTCGCGGCAACTAATGTGGATTGGTGTTTCTACACGCGGCCATCAAAAATGCAGGTAAGTAATTTTAGCCCGTTTACTAGGATATGTTATAACTATCGCAGGGGGTCCATGTAAACATGGGTGCAGTAGTAATATTGACTTTATTTTTTAAAGATAATTTATTCGTTTTGGTTGTGCCCAAATTTATATCAGAAAACATACACACTTGTAGGTTTGACCTTACCGCCAGTTAACATTAGTGCTGAAAACGGAGAGGCAAAAATCTGTATAAGTGAGCACATTTGTTTTGACCCTATGTAAGGGATACGCGTATTTTCCAACATATATCCAGCGACTGCATTTGTAGTGTATGTCAGGTGTACCATATTGACTCATTATCTGTATCTGTCTTTCTTTACATTAACTGCTACCTAGTAAATGATGAACATGTTGTGTGTGTGATGCACACATGTGTGTAACGTGACATATCCATAGTATTGGTTATTCAATATTGTTCCTTTATCATTTACCATAGCATGGAGGTGATTTTGCCTTATTTGTTGCTGCAAGAATTTCTATACGTCAAAGACAACACACCTCTGAGCAACCTATCCACACAGGTTGCCTGAGGAAAAAAAAATGTTTGGAGAACGTGTAGATCTTTACACATTGACCGGTTGTGAGGTTAAATTAAGGTACCATTTGGATAAAGAACAAATAAGTGCTGTATAACAACTGGCGACAATGATTGACCCCAATATGCTACCGCAGCAAGCTGTTCCTGGATTAACCAGATTGCTATGTGCCATGCATTTTTTGGCCTCTGGCAGTTTCAAAACCACAGTATCGATTGTTGGGGGCATTACCCAGGCGACTTGCAGCCGTCACTTAGATTTAATTTGGAAAGCATGTTAACGCTGGCACCTAAATACATCACATTTCCCAATGATGCAATGTCCTTACAAAAGGCAAAGGAGGATTTCTACAATTTGGCTGGTTTCCCCAATGTAATTGGTGTGATTGACTGCACACATATTGCTGTGGCCCCTCCTAAAGTAGACGAACAGATTTACAGAAATCGGAAGCACTATCATTCCATCAACGTGCAATGCCAATCTAAAAATCTTAGATTGGTTGCTAAATACCCAGGCATGATGCCTACATATTAGAAATAGTGGCTTGTGGACCGATTCAAGTGGCCACTATATGGACAGCACTATTATTAATATGTTTTATAACCAAACTTTAAACCCTGGGTATGTAACGAAAAAACACAACACGAGTTGAGTTAGATGTTACATTTCTATGTAGATATCACCTCAGTAATCTATCCCTATCGTACTATGCATCACGTTAGCATTATGTTACAGATACTAAATATAAACTCTCAAACTTGTATATTTACATATCCCATTTTTCTTCATTGCTATTATGTAACACATATGTCCACATGTTAATATGATGCTTTTGGATGGTTTGCTAATTTAAGTTCACCACATCTAAAACCCAGAAGGGTCAGATATGTTACAAGTAGGCAATCCATTACTTAAGTCAATGTGATAAGTAATGTCCACTTATAGGTGGTTTGTAAGTAAAAAATATGCATTGAGTGTGGATCACATTTAGGCAGTAAACAGTGTGTAACTAATAGGCTACTTGTCACTTTGTTTCATGTTAGATGACAGTGTTTACATCATTCATATTGTACATGCAACATGATAGTGTTACCAAACAAAACTGGCCTATGGATCCAATTCTACATGTTGATGTTTTCTTATCTTCCTCACAGTACAGCGGATATCCCATAATGTCATGCTCATCACTCCAATTCCGACCACACGCGATGATGCAGAAGAGAAGTTTAATGAGGCACTATGTCGAACCAGAAATGTTGTGGAAAGACTTTTGGAGTTCTAAAGAGCAATTTCAATGTCTTGACTCTAGCGGGGGAACACTGTTATATGCCCCGAAAAAGTTTGTAAAATTTTCCTAGCTTGTGCCATTCTACACAATATTTGTATCGACAAAAACATTGATTTACTGAAACGATACCTGACACTTCCAATTTTAACCAAAGTTCGGAATTAAATGAAATAGAAGAAAATGTAGGTCGGATTGTCCGAAGAAATATATAAATACATATTTCACTTTCTAAATTAGTCACTTATACTGCGAACTCTAATAAAGTCACTTTGGAGATGCATCCATGAAGTTCAGGGTTACCATTAGTTACGACATTATGCAGATTTTGCTTTCTACATTTACAGGTCGGATCATGTTCACCACTTTCTTATTTGCTGCATGACAATCACTTGTGTGTGATTTACAGAGTGAAAATGACTTCCTTACATGGCCATCTTCACCAATCGTGCCAGTTAAAAACATTTGGCACAGGATTCTATCACGTGCAACAAAGACACTTTCCATCAAATTTCCTACAACCATTGTGTACATATATGACACTACTCCCTATTAATTGCTCCTGTATCAGATATAATAAAGCCACTGATTTCACTCTTGATGTGATGTTTGTGTTTCTTATGTAATCAGATTATATACATTTTAAAGTTCTTGGCTTGAAGTCTGACAATAAATATAACTGCATGTGCTTGGCACACATACATATGTAGGAAAGGCAGGCAATAACATACTACGTTAATATTTACTCGTACTTGCCATTCTTCACTATATACATAGCTCCTTTGCATGTCAACAACTTTCCAACATTTCTTGCTTTACTTACAAATACTTTGCACTTTTCTTCAAGCATACACTAGCAGCATTCAACAAAGCATCTACATCTAAATGTCCCTAGAAGTACATCATAATATGTTGGGTGGTTCGCCACAAGTACACACATGGACTAATTGGATGGCTGTAACAATTAGTTTGTTTGTTGTATGTTATGATGGTCTAATGTTAGAAAGATGAACACAATGGACACATGTACAATCTTTCTACAAGCTTCAACATGGACACACATAACATCCCAAAATCAATGTCCACTACTGGGGAATCAACCAAATTATGCTTCATTGCCTGCTAGATTTTACACCCACATTACATGCAATACACACAGATTTACCACACTTTCAATACACCTTCCCCCACACTGATTATAGATGCTACATACTACAACAGTCTGGTCTTCCAAAAAACTATAAACACATTTTAACACTAAAGATCTGCTCATGTAAGGGCCATGACACTTTAACAAATTATACATACACACAGCCATCACAAATAGCTCCATTATTGCAGCACACTGTTAAGTTCATCACAACGGCTATCCACCCTCACTGTAGGAAAACACCAATATATGATGCGATATACTACCTATTGCACAAAGGACCATTTTTGTAGCGAAAAACATGCTTGCTACATGTCTTGACCCCTTTGCATGCATATGTTTGAAAAATGTCATTAATGCATATCACATTTACATTTACAACAATGCATTCACTAGGCATTCACTACAATGCTACGAGGAAAGGTAATGAAATACCAGCAAACATAGCTACATCACATGGGAATGTCTCATCGTAGTTGTACAGTATACCCCCTTTCAAAACAAAATCACAGCTTACAAAACATCACGACACACTTCTTGATATGACAGGCAAATATTGCTCTGTCTATCACACACGCCAAGCACCAAGAACCACTACATGACCATGTATTGTGAGCACTTGCGTGTACACTGTGTCAATGTTGTTAGACATACAAAATACAATATTGCAAATAAGTTAAACATCATACACAAATATCGTACCAAAAACACTTGGATTACATAAAACACCCAACCACCGTGACAACAAAACACGTCCCATGTCAAGTGGGAACAACATTATAACAGAACTTATGTGCCACACATTACCTTAATGGTCTTACATACATAAAACACCTTTCCACAAAAAAAATAATTAGTTCTTGTCACTTTATACACATGCCATATTAATGATCATTCTTCAAACACATTTAATATTGGTCATGAGCATTTGCAGATTATTCGGAGTAGAGATTTGCACAATACAGCCCATTTCTATCACACACATATGTTATCAACAACAGGAAAGTGGGACAATTCACAAAATGAATACTAACCAATCTATCAACATGTGCAAAAATACGCAACGCAAAATTGCGCCAAAAACATGCGCAAAAATATACAGCAACACACACCTCACGTTCATGAATATGGAAAACAAACGCAAAATTTCCAACATTTTTGCTATTAAACCCTTGATACATAGCCCCCATAGGCCTGTATTGTGTTCGGGTCTTAAGGCAAAGTGGGGGAACCCTAGTTGGAAGAGTGATTTTGTTTATTCAAAACTTCCCTCAGACAGCCCTCCTGCTGCATTAATTTTATAGAACATGTTTCCATTCCCTCTAACAGTACCCCTTTATTGGCATTCCCTCCATAATTCCTATTAATATGTACATTTATATAAACAACATGGTGCAGAGCTGCAAATGGCATACCCTCAACACTTCCCTTTAATAGGTCCACTGATTAAATATGTCCATTGAACATGGTGCAGTGCTGTGGTAGGATAATATAATGACCCTGATCTTAGCACAGCTCTGTGCAATGGCATTTCTCAGTGTAATGCATTTCTAAGCTTAGCTCTGTAATACATTTTGTTTTTCTACAGACAGCTGAATCAAAAAACACTCTTCCCACACTCCAACATTCCTTTAATAAGGTACACTCCTGAGAAATGCATTGCACAGAGCTGGTGCTAAGATCAGGTTCACTTCACATATCCTCCCCCTACAGTTCTGCACCATGTGGCTTCTATAAAAACACTCCTCCTACCCTCCAACATTACCCTTTAAGAAGCTACCCTTTCCACTAATATTGCTGCAGCTGCAGGGAGAGCTAGAGACCTTCACATATGGGCCATATTATAAAGGTGTGTGGTATTGCCTTATTTGGTGATTGTTAATTTATGATCAATATCTGTTGTATTCAATTAGATCAACTGGACTTGAAGTTTAGTTCTTGAAGACATTTCGCTATTCATCCGACTGGCTTTCTCAATTCAGAATGACTTGTACAAAGAATCTGAGGCAATTATGTTAGGTGTTAAGGGCGTGATTGATATGGCTAGAACTGCTAGCCTCCTGGTGGGCAGTTTTTGGAACTTTGGGGGGGGACTACAGGAGAACCCTATGGAGTTGGGATGTGAGGTAAGGATTAAACTACACTACATGGTGGGGCCAGTAGTTGGGGGGATTATAGTTTTGGGGGTGGACATGCCCTTTAAGAGAAACTTTCTTGTTGCAACTCTTTTTGATAATTAACATATATTACCTTATAGGTTTTATATATGTATTTATATGTATACTGTTTCTACACTTGATTTTATGCACATGTATTCCAGTGTGGCATACACTTACTTATCATCCTTTTGCATATTGTATACGCTTCTTTTTCTTTTCTCTCTATATATATATATATATAGTATATATGTAACACGGGTCTTTACCCGTTTTCTTTGATTGAGATTGTTTTTATGTAAGTGTATCAGTGTATCCATTCAGCTGGATAATTATGTAGTTGGATCCGGTGATTGGATACTCACCTGTATATAATCCACTGATCGTCTCCCCTCGTGGTCTCTGAGGAAGCGGAAGTTCCACGAAACGTGTCAGGCCACGCCCCCTTACCTTCGGCGTTCCTCTCCAGTGTGACACTGTTTGTGTTTTAACTTGTACTAATACATTTTGGAAGTTTTATGGAAGATATTGCATACAGGAGTCTTTTTCCCAGAGATACCCGCTTACTATATGTACACAGATATTGCATTTCGGAAGAGGTCGGACCTACCGGAGAGTTTGTTTTGGGTTCACCACGTGGAAGAGATCGTGCGGTGTAGCTCCCCACAGTGAGTAAACTTTTTATTGATGTTACATGACTGATGCATGTGATGCCATTTGTATTTGAGCTATGACAAAGCATGTGGCAAAGTCCCATCATAGATTTTGAACATGAACACAATAGATATGAGCCTCCATGACCGTATTGCAGTCACTTATTCAGCCTTTGTTAAAACTTGTAAAATTAGACATAATTGTAAAACATTTTCACATAATTATAACCAACAGTTGTAAAACGAGTTTGCTTAGCAAATAATCTACAGTATCATATATCTGTTGTATTCAATTAGATCAACTGGACTTGAAATGTAGTACATTTCAAGTCCAGTTGATCTAATTGAATACAACAGATATCACATGACCTGGATGAATGAGAACCTTCACAAGCCTACAGTATCATAGTCCAATAGAATAGGCACAATTGTATAAAAACATACAAACATGTAAAAACCAAACAAATGTGCCCATCCGCAGCCTGGAATTTATCCATATTGGTGCCGGACTAATTTCATCAATTGATGAAATTTCTTAGTAAACTTCAAAAAATCTTGTGACACCACCTTGATCATGTTTTTGAGATAATATTGGTTTCTCCAGTTGTCCGATGGATGTTTTCTTCTACAAGAAGCCACCCTTTTAGTGACAGGACCTGATGATGGTGTGTGAGCAGAATCTTCCTTATTAACTTGGCTGGTTGTCTTACACGGTATATCTGACACATGAATAAAGACAATATTAGATTCATATACTTCAACGCTTGTCCACATTATTGCTATTGTAAAGAAATGTAAAAATGTTGGTTGCTGTAAACAACAAGCACAAATCCTGATACTAGTCATTACAAAGTCCATGTTTTCACATGGTGTAAAAATGGCACTGAACATGTAGAATATATTGAATGAATGTGTCGACTCCTGCAGACTGTTACAGGTGTGTATTTGTTTGCCAAATGTGTCCAAACATGTTAAAGGTTGTTGTAAAATCAATTATTTACTTTTTCAACATCAGATGCAAAGCATGATACTACAAATACAGCGCTAGAAGCACAGAGTGCCCCCTTAGTGTCCAAGCCATAGTACTGCCATTACCACCTTCTGTATCTGTATCCAGCCAAACTTCATTAATGCCTGCTGTGCCTGTATTCAGCCGTACTCCTCTCTGGTCTACTGTTTCAGCATTGTATCCTGTTTCGCTCCATACCTCATTGCCCCACTGAGACCTGGGGTCACTTTCGCCACTGAGATTCTACCACCCAGCCTGACAATCCAGTATCATATACAGTAAAAAGCACTTCTTTTGATTTACTACTTATGTCTGGCCTAAAAAAAAGTGTGCAATAATAATTTTGGAATAAGAATCTGATAAATGGTTTTACAAAGTATAGGGAGATTAGATTAGTAAAGGATGAATGCAGATTCATACCTTTACTAGACATTAAGCCCACTACAATAACAGGCGCTAGAAGCACAGAGTGCCCCCTTAGTGTCCCAAGGCCATAGTCCTCCTCCATGTCCCAAGGCCAGAGTCCCCCCTCTTTCCAAGGCCAGGGGCCCCCTCTGTCCCAAATCCAGGCCCCCCCCTCTGTACCAAATCCAGGGCCCTCACTCTGTCCCAAATCCAGGGGGCCCCTCTGTCCCGAATCCAAGTGGCCCCGTCTGTCCCGAATACAGGGTCCCCCATCTGTCCCGAATCCAGGGGCCCCTGTCTCAAGCAACCTTACCTGCAGTCTGTTTAATTGCTGTTCTCCCTCTGTGTTTCCTGTGTTTCTCCCTCTAGTGGTGAGTCAATAGGAACTGCAGAGACTCTCCCTCTAGTGGTGAGTCAATAGGAACTGCAGAGACTCTCCCTCTAGTGGTGAGTCCATAGGAACTGCAGTGACACACACACACACGGACACAGGGACGCACACTTAGGGTTTTATTATATATGATAACTATAAATATGACATTTATACTAATAATGAGTACACCTCTCCCTTCTAAGTTTATTAGCTAATAGGTTTTATTTCAGTCAAAATAGTATAAATAGTTTGTTGAGTACAATCAGGCCTGGATTTACTGTTATGCACAGTAGGCACATGTCTAGGGGTGCCTGTGGTTAGAGGAGTAGCTGCCAATCTCCTGCACACCCCTTGAAAAGTCTATTTTCATCCCAAGAAAAGATAAAATGGGTGTGGTGTGAGGGTGAGCTCTGTGTTTATGGGTGGTGGTAAGGGTTCCAAGCTTTTTGTGCCTACAGGGTTCCTGAGGTGTAAATCTAGCCCTGGTTACAATATGCTGTATACACCATTTATAGAAAAGATAAATAATATGGCCGTGCTACTAGAAACCATGCATTATCAAGTCCTTTTGAGACAAAATAAAATCAAAATTTTTTCGGCATACTAAAATGTAGCAATCAGACAAGACATCCCTGAGACATATATACATTGCAATTACACTTTATCAGAGGCCTCTCCCATTACTGACGTAGGGAATTTTCCTTCTCCCCTAGAACTAGATATCTAGTTCTGTATACTGTAAGTTCTATCATTGAAAAGCAAACTAATATGCACCTTTACCTTTCCCATTGTTTCAAATAGTATAGTATCTGAGGTTTAATAAAGACATTTACGTCCTTCTAGTCAAACCTACTCAACAATACCCACATTTTCCTGCCTAACAGTTGATATAGAGGAAGGCAAAAAATAAAACCGTATGAAGGGGGAAAAATCCTTCCTGACTCCATGTGGCAATTGGGAAAATACCCCAGGATCAACTCCAACTTTATTTATCAATACCAGTAACATGCAACATTCTTTATTTTTATACTCATTCAGCTTTTTAAAAAATATGAACCCACCATCAAAACGTCCAAAGGAACGTTCAATAGTTTTACTGTTCTCACAATGGAAAACCTTTTCTGAACGAGAAGACTAATCTTCATTTCTTCCAGTCTTAAGGGATGTCTGTGTGTCCTCTGACATGTCCTATTAGTTAACCATGCACCAGTTAGTTGATTGTATGGACCATTAATGTATTTATACACCATGATCATCCCCATCCAAGCACCCTTTCTATTTTCAAGATGACCTTTTTGTTAGCATGATTCTAAAACACCACTGCACATTCCAAATGAGGCCTAACCAGTGCTTTATTAAGAGGGAGAATAGTATTTTTCTTCCTTTTATACATACTCCTGTTTATACAAGACAATATCTTACTGGCACTGACCATTACCATAAAAGAGAAAATAACAGAAGGAAAATGGGACTCTCTGAAAAATTGGGAGGAACTCAATTTAATAGTATAAACTTTTTTTCTAAACCCAAAATGCATCACCTTACATTTATCAACATTGAATTTCATCTGCCTGCAATAACTGCATATCATGTACAGATTTCAATGGTATCAAAAACATCCGCAAATTTCAAGTATACTTCATCAGCTGTTATGCCAGTGTCTAAATTCATACTCACTACCTCATAAAATCCAAGCAAGTTTGTTTGACAAGATATGTTCCTCATGAATCCATGCTGATTACTACTTATAAGGTCAGTCTAAGAAACATACTTTACAGTATGTTCCTGTATCAAACTTTCTAGTATCTCTACCGGGCTGTGAATGACTACCTTTTGGAATATTGGAATTACGTTAACTTTTTTTCCAATCCAGACGCATGTTCCTGGACATGAGGGAATCTGGGGAAATATGAGACAATGGCCTGGATAAAACGAAACTTAGTTCCCTAGGGCTAGGCCACACCAGTGCATTTTTTGCGTTTTGCGCACGTGATTGCGCATCCAATTTTGTTTTGAATGGAAATCACAGGCACGCAAAAATTCACGTGATTTCAGATGCGCATGTGATTGAGCATGTTTCAGTTTCCGTTTTTTCGTGTGCCATTTTTTAATGCGATTACATGCGGTTTCTTATTGAAAATAGCAAAATCCCATGTGTAAATGCAACAATGTGCCGGAATAGCCCGTGCAATTGCGTGCTTGATTCTGGTGCGTTGTTGTGTGACCTCAGTCTTAGGAACCAAGGATGTATTTTATCCAGCCCATGATCTTAATTGATATTGACATAATTTAGTTTTTCTAAAACAAATCCTACAATACCTGTACTTGGATGTTCTATAGTGTATAAAGAGGAAAAACTTATAAAAGCTGAAGCACCCTCTGTAACTATCTTATCCCCATTTTTTAATGGCCCCACAATTTCAGTCCTTACTTTTTTACTATTAAAAAAAGTACCTTACACATTTTTTAGGTTTAGTCTTGCTTTGTTCAGCTATCCTGAATATTTGTATGTTGGAATATTTTCAAATGTGTTTTGTCTAATGTGTTGAGGAGGTTCAGTGATGCTCAGCAGTTATCAAGGATTTATAATTAAAGAACATCTTCAATGAGGGTTTTTCAGTCATTTTGCCTATACAGTTCTAAGTAAGGGCTAAAAATTGGAGAATGTTTGGACAGGGAGGTGAATAGCATTTTTACAGTGTGGTTTATGAGCCTATTCATTGGATTAATAAGATAGGTACACACTATACGATCCTTCCTCCTGACCGACCGTTCAAGGCTTCTGACTGGTTGGCCAGGAGGAAGGACTGACGGTCGCGGCAAAAGCAGCCGCGTCCGACAGTTAGGTGCGACCGATCGTGTGGTCCATAGAGGACCGTTCGATCGGTTGTGATTTTCCGACTTGTCTGATCATTCTTTTGTCCGGTTTGGTTCAGACGAAGGAATGGTCGGCGATTGGTCGCAGCCGCCACAAGGAGCCATATAATAATTTGACCTGACCGACCGAAACACTGAAATAACGGTCGGTTGGGCTGAATTATTGGGTCGTGTGTACGCAGCTTTAGCGATGCAATTCTTTAGCATGTTCACTCCAGGAGCAGGTATAAACGAGGAATAAACAGATAAACAATGGTGGAGGTGCACTCTATCCAACTGTGGGTGCAGACGCCTCGTGGGTTCTTCCCTTTGGAACCAGTAGTTTTACAGGAAAAAGGCAATAGAGGGTCGCACTCCAAGAAATTATAACAATTTTAAGATCCCTTACAGCATCCCTTATAGCACAGATGATTTTAGAGACAAGGATGGAAGACAGGGTTCTTAAATAGCACTTTATTCGCACTTGATAAGCACTTTATACACTTGGTTACCCAAGGGATCTTACAGATATGAGTATTATATTTATTTATTTATTTAATCATTTATCACTGATATAGTGTGTATATTTAAGGATTGTTTTTTATTGTACACAATGTGACACTAGAGATGTACAACATATGGTTAACTATTTATATGTATGACACAAATTGTATTGATTGCATAGACACCTGCTATTGGTTCACCCAGATTGGTGGGTGGGACCAAATGGAGTCACAGTCTTTAAATTTTCCCTGAGCACAGTTGCACATTATCACCTAAAGAAGGGGGTATCCCCCCGAAACGTTGTGACGTGTGATGTGTGGATCACAATAAAATTGTTATAATTTCTTGGAGTGCGACCCTCTATTGCCTTTTTCCTATAAACAAGGAATATTCACTCTGGCTGACAGGGTACGGTACGTAAACAATTAGACAAAGTAAATATCAATAAAGCCCCAGGGCCTGATGGGGGACTATGGTCCAAAAATGACTAGGTAAATTGATAGGAATTGCTCTTCTGAGAAGGTTTATTTTACATAGTTTTGGAGATATTTACATTTTTGTGTGTGATATGGCAGCAACATCACCAGGTCCCCTGCACTTCCTGCTTCCTGCTCTGTAACCATGTAACAGTCACTCTGCCCTATGTCTCCTCCTGCACTTGCAGACCCCCCATGTCCCTCCCACTCATGGGCCCCATGGCCCCATCCATTACAGCCCATTTGGCCATGCCCACTAGCAAGTACCATGCCCCCGCCCACTTGCGGGTGCATTGGCCCCACCCATGGGTGCCATGGGCCCATCCCCACTCAAACACCCCAGCCCCCCCTACAGAAAACTGTGTGAAAACAGCCTTTTCAGGCAGAGTGAGAACTCTGCCTGAAAAGGCTGTTTTCACATAGTGGGAGGGTACGGCTGTAGATTCCCTTACCTTCTCTGTGGGGATCTTCAAACAGCAGGGAGGTGGAGGGACTTCCTGTCTTCCTAACACACTGAAGTCTGAGGCTGTGCTCGCCGGTGGCGAGGTGGAGGAGCAGCCTTAGGAATGTCACATGTCATCCCCCCAACCATTAACTTTCTGGTCTGTAATGTCTTGGGCTGTGGAGCACGTAGAGAGGTGGTTGATTGCTTGTAATCTTGTATGAAGACCACAGTTCCCTTTTAAAGAGAGCTTAGTCCAGTTTTATCTAGACCACTGTTCCTTATCTTTTCATATTCACTTTTGTCTGGCTATGTTCCACCGGATTGGGAGAAAAAAATGTAATACCAATATTCAAAAAAGGTTTACAGCCTGGTAACTATAGACATGTAAGTCTAATATCAGTTGTAAGAAGTTAATGGAAACTTAGTTACATGTTCTGTACTTTGTCTCTGGAACTGATTTTATATGTAGTAGTCCAGGGCTGGACAATTCCCGACTGAAAATTGTTTACTGGCGACTGGGAGTTAAAAATCGGGTAGCAGCATTCATTTTCCAGTGTTAGAACTGCTCTCCTGTTCATTGTAGCTGAGCTCCTGTCCCCCCTCTCTTTCACTATGTTCTGAAGGAGAATGTTTGCAACGTTGTTGCCGAATAGGCTAAGCAGAGTACATCACACCCTACTCAGCAGGTAAGTAAATATCGGGGGAGTTTCTGCAAATAAGATTAATGCGTTTGGGTCTGGGGGAGCAAGCCCTACCGCATCTCCAAGTTTTTTTAAAGGGTGGACATGCCTTTTAATGGTAACGGGAAAGTCTGCTGGCACTGGGAAACTTAAGTTCTAAAGGGGAGGGGATCACAAACTCCCCCAAACATCTCAAATTGTCTGTCCATCTATCCTTCTCTTCTATATCTATCTTTTATTCTGTGGAAAGAACCACTCGAAAGAATTGCTCAAGTTGAGGCTCCGATCTTTCCACAGATTTTCCCTTGTTTTTCCAATATACTGCTTGACATTGTCAAGTGAGTGATCAAAAAAACATCATACATGGGATCAATATTTTAAACGATCCAATCTATGGGATCGCTTAAAATAATGATTGCGTGTATGGGGGCCTTAACATTTCAGCTGTCAATCAAGTTTCATGTTATCAAACAAGCTGTAATGGTGACAGTTGATACGTGAACATTATGGTTGGAAATTCCCTCTACCAGTGATGCCTCACAGGGATTAATGAGCATACTTGCCCACAGACAGTCAGGTAGTCTTGCTGGGGGACTAAGACAAAAAATGTGCTCATTTATAGATTGAAATGAGGCAAAGTCATTTTTTCAATGTAGAATTCCTTTAAAGGGCATGTCCACCCTTACAAAAAATTTCCCCCATATCATAGTATATCTTCCCCCAGCCCCAACCGCTATAAAATAAATTTAAGAAAGTGCCCCGATGTTTACTTACCTTCCCTCTCTCCTCCGACGCCCGGCCTTCTGCTTGCAAGACTTGGCAAGCAAGGGGCGGGACTGGCAGCCGTGTCCATGATTGGCTGAGAGGCAGCCAATCACGGACGCGGCTGTCGGCTTCTCAGAATGCCGGGGAGAGAGGGAAGGGAAGTAGAGTTCGGGGTTGTTTTTTAAAATTATTTTTTAGCGGTTGGGGCTGGGGGAAGATATACTATGATATGGGCAAGGGGTTTTATGGTAGGGGGAGGGATCGCAAAACGGGAGGGAGAGGGAGGGGAGAAGGGCTGCAGTACGCATGCCAAACTTCTCCCGGAGGTGAGACAGGAGGCAGAGTCCTATATGGACTCTGCTATCCTCCTGGTGGGCAGTTTTTGGGACTTTGGGGGGGACTACAGGAGAACCATATGGAGCTGGGATGTGAGGTAAGGATTTTATTACACTACATGGTGGGGCCATTAGTGGGGGGGATTATAGTTTTGGGGGTGGACATGCCCTTTAAGTTAGTAGTTGTGTAATTGGTGGGGCTAAATGTGACTGGGTGGAGCTAGGTTGGAAGGGGGTGGGTCACATGTCGTTCATGGGCCATTGGGTGGTATAAAGTTGCTGGCTCCTTACTTTTTAGAATTTTTTCAATATAAAGAGCTATTGCACTTACGCCTTCCTCCACTTTGGGATGAGTTGGTGACTGTGCACACCCATTTGAATTTCTTTGAATAATTTAATCTGAAATTCTGCATATATGTGGCTCTGTTATGTAATGTGTTTAGATTCCAATAATACAAAGTTTTTGGGATTTATACCAATATTCTTTAGATATTTAGTCCATTCTAAGTTTAGTCAAGATATCTAAGTTTGAGCCTTCTTTGAAGCTTTTTTTTGAAAATCTGATAAAAGTGCAAAATTCTAAAAAGAACGGAACAACGAATGGCACTATTTCATAGCTAAAGATGTAAAAATATATAGTTTGCTGTATGTAGCTAAAGGTGTGTAGATTCCAAAAATGTATAGTTTGTGTGTATGGGGGTATGTGTATTTCTGAGTTTGAGGGGTGCCTAGTTTGAAAATCTAAAAGCTTTTCAAAATACAGAGCAAGTTAAATTTTTTTTCTCTTATGCCTTGGTCCCCTTTGGTGTTAGTTGGTAGCCATATATGCGTATACACCCATATTGTATACGTGGCATACATTTTGATTAAGGACATGTTGTAAATTGATATTTACTTATCATGTGGGTTTTCAGGACCAATTTTAACTTTGAATCATCTTTGTTACTTCATTTCCTCTCCCCCCCCCCCAAAAAAAAGAATCAGTATGAAATTCCATAAAGACATGTGTTTGAAATTCTGCATGTATGTATTAAAGACAAGAATGTGACCGTTACATTGCTAAAGGTTTGTAAATTCCAAAAATATATAGATTGTTGGGGGGTATATCCAGATGTGATGACCAATCATGCATATGGCATAATGTTTAATTCTGTTGAGTTAAAGGGCATGTCCACCCCCAAAACTATAATCCCCCCCAGTAATGGCCCCACCATGTAGTGTAGTGTAATCCTTACCTCACATCCCAGCTCATAGGGTTCCTCTGTAGACCCCCCCCTAAAGTCCCAAAAACAGTCCACCAGGAGGCTAGCAGGGCTCTGCCTGCTACCTTGCCTCTGGTAGATATTTTTCATGCGTACTGCAGCCCTTCTCCCCCCTCCCTCCCTCCCTCTCCCTCCCGTTCTACTATCCCTCCCCCTAGCGTAAAAGCCTTTTAATATGCTGCTCCCCCATGTCTGGTAGCCCCAACCGCATGGTTAGTATTTTCCAAAAGCTCCCCAAACTCTTACTTACCTCTCCTCTTTCCTCCGCTGCACTGAATGACCGGCAGCCGCGTCCGTGATTGGCTGCTGTTCAGCCAATCACAGACGCGACTGCCGGTCCCGCCCCTCTGCTTGCATTCTCGCAAGCAGAGGGCCGGCAGTGCAGCGGAGGAACGAGGGGAGGTAAGTAAGAGTTTGGGGGGCTTTTGGAAAATACTAACCATGCGGTTGGGGCTACCAGACATGGGGGAGCAGCATATCAAAAGTAATTTTTAAGGGTGGACATGCCCTTTAAGGCTTTCATTTTTGTGAATTTCTTCCACAATTTTGTCTTTTCTATCACTGTACTCAGGAGAACAAGAACTTTTATAAACCTACTTTTCCCAAGTCACAAATGGCAGCAATCACTAAAAGGTTAAATCCTCCCCCAACTGCTTGGACAGGAAATTTTATAAGCCCCCATCTACCCATTAACCCTTGTCTTTTTTTCCTGTCCGCTGCAAGCTTACTTAGAGACCCAGAACTCCTGGTGGCTCATTATAATTTCTATAAGAAGCATGATGCAGGCTACATTGATTTCAGTGTAAACATACGGCATGCATTTAAAGCAATGGCACTTGGCACAGTAGTATTTAGATTTCATACGTGTTTGAGTTTTAAAGGCAAAGGTGGCCACCCTACACAGGTCTGTAGCTAAGAATAGTGCAGGTTTATTGCAAAAATTGTGTGCTATTTATTTTGGACCTCCTTGTCCTTCCTCAAAACATGCCTGCTACATGTTTCGGAAGCAGTTGAGAATGTGTGGGTCCGAAACATGTAGCACACATGTTTTGCAATAAATCTGCACTATTCACAGCTACAGAACTACGTAAAGTCCTGTATCTTTGTATGTTGCAATATACTGTTTAAGTGTTGTAGTGTGATAGTCTCTAGCTCTTCCTGTCAGCTGCAGCAATATTTGTGGAAAGTGTACCTTCTTAAAGGAGAATGTTGGAGGACTTTTTTTTTGTTTATGCTGTATTTAGAGAAACTGGAGGGGGATGATAGTGAAGTGAACCTGATCTTACCACAGCTCTGTGAAATGCATTTCTTAGAAGTGTACCTATTTAAAGGGTCAGGGTTGCCTGATCAGTGAAACATGTAGGGACCACTATTAAATACTCTTGAGTATGGTTAAGTTAAGCCTCTTTTACTCATACCATACAGCGAAAAACTAGGGTTGCCACCTTTGCCTTTAAGACCCAAACATGAATTAAATCTACATGCTGCTGTGCTAATTGTCATTGCTTTAAATGCATGCTCTATGGCTACACTGAAATCAATGTAGCCTGCATCATGCTTCTTTTAGAAATTAAAGCCAGCCATTTGTCTTGTAGATTTCATACCTGTTTTGGTCTTAAAGGCAAAGGTGGCCTTTGTCTTTACATTATTTCCAATCTGAGTTACCAGATAATTTTGTTTAGTAGGGACTCCCTTAATACATGTAATTAGCAGGGCTGCACTGATTGCAATTAAACAATAGTAATTTCAACTCGGCCATGCTTCATGTGTTTTTATTGGGTGTCCTTACATTTTTCACTGATCTGGCAACCCTGCCCAACATTCCCCTTTAAAATACATTGCACAGAGCTGTGACAAGATCATATTCACTTCAATATGCTGCACCGGCAGCTCTGCGCTGTTTTTTATGAGGGCTAGGTTACACTAATGCGCTTTTAAACATGATGGTGCTTTTAAAAGTGCACACTAGTGGGCCCAATTGATGTGGCCACACTAGTACACTGCTGTGCATGCAATCCACTTATCTGGAGCACTTGGATACGCTCTAGTGAGGCCTCAGCCAAAAAAAAAAAAAAAAAAAAAAGATTTTATGCACAGCACATTATTTAATTTATAGGGGGATGTTGATGTGTACATTAAAGGATAAACTACATATTTTCACACATGCTGCAACAAATGTTAATATTGTGCACAGTCTGTAACATTCCCCATTCAGAAGGTACACTTATAGAAACAACATGGTGCAGAACTGCAGGGGGGAGGGTAATGAAGTGAACCTGATCTTAGCACAGTCATGTGCAATGTATCAGTTTAAGTTATCAAAGGGTAATGCTGGAGGGTATGCAGAAATCTACTTCTTTGTGTGACTTTTTTTGTAACTAGTTTATGGTTTGCTTGCAGTCTTTATAGCTCCCTTTCAAGTGTATTTAATTAATTTAAACAAAACACTTGCACTGAAATTAATGCAGTCTGCAGCATGCATTAGAAAAATTGCAGGTAAATGATTGAAGATGTTTCCTAGTCTTTAATGAACTAAGCACCATGGGAAATTTAAAGTTTCCGAGCATGTCTATCACTGAAAATGGAGGTTTTTGTAATTGCCATAACTATAATCCTTCCCAACTATCACTGTACCATTTTTTTGTTGTCCCCTATTTCTTTAACTATCCAGTATGAAACATATTACATTTCAGCTATCACTCAAATTCCTTAGTATCATAAACTCTTCTGTTATGTATAGTTTTACTGTAGCTAAATGTAGGAAAAAACTGGAGATAGCCAAATGTGGTAATAATCCAACAGTATCAACAAAATTTATTGGAGAGATCACTCGCACAACATGTTTCGGGCCTACAATCAGTCCTTCCTCAGGTACATTAGGAGGAAGGACTTATTGTAGGTCAGAAAGATTTTACAGGCAACGTTTCAGGTGGACCTCCACCCAAAATCACCCTTGATAAAGGGTGAAGGTCCACCCAAAACTTTGCCTGTAAAATCTCACATTTGGGTGAATAAAAGAAACAATTTTTGCAACTGATTTTGGTGTTTACCAGCACCGATGCCACTAATTTGTACCAAATCTTTTATGGTAGGATTATGGGTAGCATGGCACACCGTGGGTTACTGGCACAAAACAGACAGTGCACTTACTTTCTTATTTAACAGTAAGTATTTCAATGATTAAATAACAAAACAAACACCTTCCCCACATTACATATGCTGGAGTAGTTCCTTCCTATGATGCACCACTTTAACCCTTTAAGTTCCACAGATCGTATATATACGATCTGTGCAGTAAAGAACCAAACTGCCACAGATCGTATATGAGGGGAAAACACCACAGCAACATTGCGCAGAAAAGCGTAGAAATATGGCCATGTCAAAAAAAAGAGCCGGGGGAAGCCGTCATGGTATGTAAAAAGGAGTGTATACTGGTAATAATCATCTCCCAAATGTGCCTGACTATCAAAACGGATAATGCCATAATAACTAAAACAATACTATGGTTACAACCAAAAAAGGCAAACGGAATGGGTGAGCGAAAATCTACACGAAGTGAGACTATGCAAAACGTGAAATAATGCTCCGAGAAAGCGAAAAAAAAAAAAAGGAAATATGTTAGAAAAAAAAAAAAAAAACCACGTCCGAATATTGAATATTGTGGCAGTTGTTTTTTAAGTTTTTTCTGCACAACAACCCAATGTCCTATAACAAACTTCTGAAATAGGAAACAAAGAAAATAAAAAAAAACGCCGCGCCAAAAACAGAACTAGTGATTCCTAAACCATGAAAATGCTCAACCAACCTTCAAGCTATGTACACCAAAACGGTCTGGTAGAATTATTGTGTGTAATATTCATAGAAAGAACGCGCAAAAAAAAAAAAAAAGTGGAAACAAAAAATGGTGCTGGGTGCGTTCTGTTGAATAGAAGGTCGCACTTTTCAGCAGAAAAATAAAAACAAAAAACCATAAAAACAATAAAAAGGTAAAGTAAACCCTCATGGATGTAAAAACAATTACAATAGCCCAACGCACTGTCTGAATCAAATGGTGTGCATTCATGGTATACCCACAAACGATAGATGTAGAAGGACATATCGCCAGAGAATGAGGAGACAAAAATGCAGATAGCGGGCGAAGAAAAACAGCAAAAAAATATTTCGGCAACTCTGAATTTGAAACGTCTGCGAGTTTGTTTCAAACGCAAAGACAAACACAAAAGAACCAGCCCCGCAAAAAACAGAAGGAACAAAATAATATAATCATAGAATCATCAACGACTAAGGGGAAAAAGAGGGGGGAGAGGCGACCCTCCGAAAGCTTGTTCGCAAAAACGTGTAAAGTTTGTGGTTCATAAAGTATTCATAACCATAGGTAATGGTTTGCGCAGAGCAAGTTCTAATCGAACTAGAAGTTAAACGCATACACTAAATTAATTGGAGATATAAAATGTCTTAAATAACTGAACAAAAATCCCCTTTCGAAAGAGTTGGACATCATGCAAAAAAAATACCCTGAAACTAGTAACAAAAAGTGACCAAATATCAATCTCCGCAATTGTTCCTGAATCAAACGGTAAAAACTGAGTCCACTAGATAACTCATGGTTACAAAAAACCATAGCGCCAATGTAGGAATTGAACTAGCAAACAGACAAAGTAGAGTCCATGCTAATACACAGTGGGGTCGCAAAAAAAAAGCGACCAGGGGGAACAGAAACAGCAACGTGTTTCAGATTGAGTCAAACTACATAACCGGCCCCATCTAATAATTAAAATAACCCGCCCCAACAGACTATGATATTTTTAAGGAAGCTACATAAGCCTACAGCTCCGCAAAAGAAACGGTGTCATATCAGTTTTTATGAAAAGCGGTGCCACGACAGAGGGATGGTGAGCCGGGGAACCGACTCAGCTTACAAATAATGGGACCGGAACATAGCCACGGTTAGCAATTGACAAAACGTAAAAAAGAAACAACAATCAAACAAATATGCAGTTAACATGTAATGTTGAAACAAAACTGCCAAGAAAAACGCATTTTGTTAAAGGAACGAGTCCCGTAAAAAAACCTTGAACACCCCCCCGCCACCAAAACTACTCTAGTGTTAGAATAATTACCCAAAAAAAACTATCCACAAACTCATAAGGGACTAAACGTGTTGTCCTGCTTTAAAACCTGCAATAGTACAAGAAAAAGTTTCACAGACAATAGTGACTCAATAACTGCGTAGGAGCACTAAAAAACAACTCATGGTGAGCTTCTTCAGGAAAAAAAGATTGTATGAAATAACAAAAAACGATAAAACAATAAAGGGGGAATGGTGACAAAAAGGGTTGACAATCACTACCAAATAAAAGACCCCTGCCATCGACAAGCAAGAACAACAAAAACATGCTTAATATGTCGATTCATCCCTCAATAAAGTCTTGAAAAATCAAATGGTAATGGCAATGACGTGGTGTGCACACAGCAGAGGCATGGCCACCAACAAATACAGCTCAAAAAAAAAAATCAGGGTGTGCTGATAATTTGAACCAAGGGATCCTAATTCCGAAGTGTGGGAGACAGAGAAAGAAACCCCACAAACGATGGTATTTGTATGGAAAAAATACAAAATCAGAAACCTCAAACTACGTAATGGTGTCATGCTTTTGTATATACTGAAGAATTCTGTGATGCTATTATTCAGACAAATATAAAAAAAAAATAAGAGGACTCAAAGATTGAAATCCTACCTAACCCCACTTGGCATAAAATAAACACTAAATGTCAATCTCCACTGCTGTCCTGAATCAAACGGTATACATATGGGTGGGTGCAAACAGAGACGGGGCCACCAACTAGCTCAAATGGGCCCATGCGCAATTGCAATGACAAGAAAAAAAAAAAAACACCACAACCCACCCCCTCACCACACACTCCCCCTTTTAGTGGTATTTTAGTGAAAACCGTTAGTATGAAAAGTCGCAAAAGTTTTTGCACACTTTACTACGATCCTAAAAATTCATGTTTTTTTTTTGGTACCTTTGCAAAATTTCCTACTAAAATAGGCTAGTTTCCCTGAATCGAACAAATAATGATCTGCGTTTACTTTACCGATATCACCAGGACATTGAAGCTTGAAAAGCAAAGTTTTTGCTAATTTATAGTTTTTGGGGTAAAAAAAAGGGGTGTGTATTTTTTTTTGTGCGTATTTCCCCCCCTTTTTTGTGGGGGGGGAACATTCCCAAAGATGATCTCAGATTATCATAGGGGATGATAACGAACTTGCAATACCGGCATAATTCGAAATCCGATCGGAAAAATCACTTCCCGGAAATCATTTTCCAGGAAGTTATTTTTCATTCATTGTCAAAGATCAATAATTTGGTGATCGAAGTGATCACCAATTTGATCTCTGCTCCCATTTTTAAGTAGCAAAGACTTTCCATTCACAAAAAGTATAGTAAAGCTGTCACACTGACCGCTTTACTATACCAGGTACTGCACTGTGATCTGAATGGAGATCACAGTGCAGTACCTCCTAGACCACCAGGCAGCATTGTACCTCTCTATGGTAAGACCCCGGTGAAGGCAGAAGCTCCATGACATCACCGAGGTATCCTTTCCGCCTGATTCTTCCTCCACGTGGGACCGGCTTCCTGTTATGCGGTCACGGCTAAAGGTGGGATATCTCCTGATCCCTCCCTCGAATTTGGACGAAACCGAGGGGGATGCACAGATCGTTATGTGGGTAAAAAAAAGGGGTGTGTTTTTTTTTTGTGCATTCCCCCCCTTTTTTTGTGGGGGGGGAACATTCCCAAAGATGATCATCAGATTATCATAGGGGATGATAACGAACTTGCAATACCGGCATAATTCGAAATCCGATCGGAAAAATCACTTCCCGGAAATCATTTTCCAGGAAGTTATTTTTCATTCATTGTCAAAGATCAATAATTTGGTGATCAGAAGTGATCACCAAAATTTGATCTCTGCTCCCATTTTAAGTAGCAAAGACTTTCCATTCACAAAAAGTATAGTAAAGCTGTCACACTGACCGCTTTACTATACCAGGTACTGCACTGTGATCTGAATGGAGATCACAGTGCAGTACCTCCACTAGACCACCAGGGGCAGATTGTACCTCTCTATGGTAAGACCCCGGTGAAGGCAGAAGCTCCATGACATCACCGAGGTATCCCTTTCCGCTCTGATTCTTCCTCCACGTGGGACCGGCTTCCTGTTATGCGGTCACGGCTAAAGGTAGGGATATCTCCTGATCCCTCCCTCGAATTTGGACGAAACCGAGGGGGATGCACAGATCGTATATATACGATCTGAGGGCCCAAAACTATAAATTAGCAAAAAACTTTGTCTTCTTCAAGCTTCCCAATGTCCCTGGTGATATCGGTAAAGTAAACGCAGATCATTATTTGTTCGATTTCAAGGGAAACTAAGCCTATTTTAGTAGGAAATTTTGCAAAGGTACCAAAAAAAGAACTTTTTAGGATCAGTAAAGTGTGCAAAAACTTGTGCGACTTTTCATACTAACTGGTTTTCACTAAAATACCACTAAAAGGGGGAGTGTGTGAGGGGGTGGGTTGTGGTGTTTTTTTATTTTTTTCTTGTCATTGCAATTGCGCATGGGTCCCATTTGAGCTAGTTGGTGGCCCCGTCTCTGTTTGCACCCACCCATATGGTATACCGTTTGATTCAGGACATGTGGGAGATTGACATTTAGTGTTTTATTTTACTTGCCAAGTGGGTTTAGGTAGGATTTCAATCTTTGAGTCCTCTTATTTTATATTGTCTGAATAATAGCATCAAGAATTCTTCATGTATATACAAAAGCATGACACCATTACGTAGTTGAAGGTCTGAAGATTCCAAAAATACATCGTTTGTGGGGTTTTTTTCCAACTTGAATAGGCTGTTCAAATTACAGCACACTGATTTTTTTTTTTTGAGCTAGTTGGTGGCCATGCCTCTGTGTGCACCCACGCATATGGCATACCATTTGATTCAAGACATGTGGGAGAATGATATTTAGCAGGTTTTTTTGCTTGTCAAGTGGGTTTAGGTAGGATTTCAACCTTTGAATCCCCTTATTTTATTTTTTTCAAAATCTCCTAAAAGCACAGAGTTCTATGGAGTACTATGTCTGGAATTCTTCTTGTATGCATGAAAGCATGACAACGTTACGCAAGTGAAGTTGTGTAATCTACAATATATAGTTGGTGGGGGTTTTTCCAAGTTTCGGGACTGTTTCCTTTAAAAAAGCGTGGGCTGTTCAAATTACAGAGCACTTTGATTCTTTTTTTGTAATTGCACTTGGGCATGCGTCCCATTTAAGCTAGTTGGTGGCCACATCTCTGTGCACCGCATAAAAGAATGACACCGTTGCGGAGCTGAAGGCATGTAGATTCCAAGAATATATAGTTTTGGGGGGGTATTTTTAATATAGAGGGGCGTTTAGTCTGACTAATCTGAAAAGTTGCTGGGCCACTGTGATTTGGCTCACTTTGTGGCTAGTCAATTCCACTTGGGTATGTGTAACCATGCATATGGCATACCGTTTGATTCAGGACAATTGGGAGATTGATATTTGGTAACTTTTTGTTACATTTCATGGGATTTTGGCATGATCCACCTTCGAAAGTGGATTTTTGTTCATTTATTTCAGAAAATCTGCAAAAAGTGCGAACTTCTACGAAGAACTGCGCGCACACCATTGATGGTATGAATGAACAAACTACAGTGTTACATAGCTGGAGGAGTGTAGATTTCAGGAATATATTGTTTGTGGGGGGGTGTTTTGTGGGAAAAACTGCAGACTGTTCAAATTCAGAGTTGCCTGAATATTTTTGCTGTTTTTCAGCCATCGTGCATTGTCTCATTTCGCGGCTATTCGCTTCTACATCCGTGTGGGTAACCATGCATATGGCATACCATTTGATTCAGGACATTTGGGAGATTGATATTTTTTTACATTCCATGAGGTTTTACCTTTTAAAATTGTTTTTTGTTTATTTTTTCTGAAAAGTGCGACCTTCTACAATGAACTGCACCCACACCATTGATGGTATGAATAAACAAACTACAGAGTTACATAGCTGAAGGTGTGTAGATTTCAGGAATATATAGTTTGTGGGGGTTATTTCAGAGTTACGGCATTGTTTTGTGGAAAAAAACTGCACACTATTCAAATTCGGAGTTGGCTAAATATTTTCGCTTTTTCGGAGCCATCGTGCATAGTCTCACTTCGTGGCTTTTCGCTTCCACATCCGTGTGTGTAACCAAGTATATGGCATACCGTTTGATTCAGGACATTTGGGAGATTGATATTTAGTAACTTTTTTTACATACCATGAGGTTTTGACATGATTTCTACCTTTTGAATGTTGTTTGATGTTAATTTTTTTAGAGAATCTGCAAAAAGTGCAAATTTCTATGAAGAACTGCGGCCACACCATTGGTGATATGAATGAACTAACTATAGCGTTACATAGCTGAAGGTGTGTAGATTTCAGGAATATATAGTTTGTGGGGGTATTTCTGAGTTGGGGGGTGTTTTATGGGGAAAACTGCAGACTGTTCAAATGCAAAGCTGGCTAATTTATTTTTGCTGTTACTGACATTTGGCATTGGTCACGCATTGGGTTAGTTGGTACCCATGTCTCTGGGTATACACATGAATGTTGCATACCGTTTTATTCGGGAGGGGTTAGTTTGAACTGTAAAAACTGCAGTTTTTAGCTGAAATTCGCATTTGATTTTGTCTCTGATTTTACAGTTGAGGAAAAAAAGGAAAATGTGAGAAAATAACTTAACATAAAACCCTGCGAGTGTGTAGTTTCTAAAAAATCTCACTTGTGGGGATATTTTAGTTAATTTGGAAGATATTCAGTGTTAACCGTCAGAAGTGGTTATACATTTTAATTTGGTGTAATATTCTTGAAGGTGCAGTTTTAGTTTGGGGGGTCTCCTGTAGAGGAAAAGTGGGGTACCTACATAAATCTGGTATTGTTGTACTCGGGAGTATTAAAGTTACACAAAAATCTTACTGTTTCCAAAAGTTCTAAGATAACTAAGTAAAAATGGGAAAAATCCATGAAAATTTGCAAATTTTTTATTTTTTTGACATATTTTACCCATAATTCCAGTAAAATTTCTGGAAAAGTTACTAAATGTTGTTACAATGTTAAAGCACACTTTGTGCTGTAAACAATGTATAATATTCCTGATTTACTGGGGGGTTTCCTACTGTAAACTTTGACTGAACCAAATGTGTCTATAATCCTGGATATTCTTCTGGCAGTTAACGCACGCAAAGTAGTGAATTCTGCTGGCACTGAAAGGGTTAAATATTGACCAGGCCTATATATTGTGTATCTTTGTTGGTGTATACTTATCAGTTGCCTCAGAGTTTGTATCCAATAAAATAAATTGTCTGTCCAATAATCTGTAATCCCAACAGGTGGCAACAGGATTTTATACACAGGATATTGTGTTGCATTCAATTAGGACATCACACTGTGTAAGGGATCACTAGATCGGTCCCATCAGGAGCACACACCACACACTTCTATCTACTTTCACTTTCTCGCCTCCTAGCCATAGAGAGCAGGGATGTCTTGTCTTTTATTACTCACAGATACCACCTGCAGGCTTGAGGTAGTATATAAGGAGCCTTGGTGTATATGTCCATTACAATACACATCACATCCTGTGTAGCATAAAGAAACTTTTTTTGGATTACACCTATCTCACATGGAGGTTAAACCTCCCATTTTGACGAATCCATATTAAAATAAGAATCTCAGCTCTGTAAACTAAGTTTATGTATTTTGTCTTGCACCTGAGAGGCAAGCCAATAACAGCCACAGCTGCCAGCAATGTAGAAGACGCTGGCTGCCGGGAGCTGTAACTACAGTTAGGAAAAGATTGTTTAACTTAGTGGTTGGGGGTGGGAGGGTATGCCCTAAAATATGTATAAAAGGTTTTAAGCTAGGGGAGATATTTGAAGAGAGGGATCAGAAGGGGGGTGAAAGGGCTCGTGTGTGCATGTCACCATCCCTCCCGGAGGAGAGACAAAAGGCAGCAACGTTTGGACAGGAATACAACCACTACTCTGCACTTTCCTGGACTTTGGACATGGATTGCAGCAGAACCATAAGGAGCAGGATTGTAAGGGGTGGACATGCCCTTTAATAGTATGTTCTGCCCCATTGGGCATTTTAATTTCATTTTCTATGTTATAGGTCCACATAGTGCTGCTATGCTTTAGTACAAGTTATTTTTATAAGCAGCCGACTCTACAAGGAGGGTATTCCTTCTATTACTTAGCTTGCTATGTTCAAAGATTGTGGAGCTAGTCTTTTTTTACCTTAAAAGTTTTGTCTTTGGATTACATTTCCTGCATTCTGTCACAAAGAATTAGAAGTTTATCTTCTAATGGACTGGCTTTGAGTTAAAGCTGTCTGTATTCTACACTTTACGTAAGTTACCTGCATTGCAAGGGACAGAACAGTTAAAAAGGTTTCCAGAACTTTGGAAAGTAAAGTGACTTTATACCCCTCAGAAAGGACTTTCTAACTACATGTGTTTATGAAGATTTTATCTCAGCTCCTTATACTGTGATCTAGCCTGCTTTCATATAAAACCTGTTATTACTGCATAGCACCTGTCTGCCATCTTTTTATGTAACTTTACCCATATATAGTTATAATGGAATACTCTAAATTAGGTTTATTGTGGAAATCCTAGATATCATCTCTGCGCTGTTCTGTATTAAAGGTTATAACACCACTTGGTACAATGACTTCACTAAACTCTGGAAAGGTGGGGGTGTGGCTAGAATGGCATCCTGAGCAGATGTGGGGAACAGAGGCTCTCCAGCAAACACAAGCCAAATAACGGGTTGTATTCCCACAAAAAAAACAAAAAAAACACCCAAAACCTGCATACCTCGAGGGGAATGCCGCCTAAGCACGGCAACCAGCACGGCAAACTCCGCACCAGCCATCACATACACGGAGGCCCTTGAAAAGTTTGTGCGGCAGGCCAAGACGTGGCCCGTGCCCACATCCTCCGAGCCTGACCACATGGCCATGGCAGCACAGACCTCCTCGCCAAACGGTCGGGACCCAAGCACAGAAAACACACAACAGGCAGCAGAGCCCACCACGCTCTAAATCCTCACCGCGGTCCAAGACACCAAGGCCTCACTGTCGGTTCTGATAGAAGAGGTGAGAGTGGACGTGGGCCTGCTCAGGCAGGACTTCCAGACCCTTAGGCACCGTGTGGGTGAGCTTGAGGAGCGAGTATCGTCGGCAGAGGACACATTGCGACCAGTCCCTGCTGAACTGGACTCCCTCCGACAACAACTGCAAGCGCAGCAAGCAGAGCAGACTATTTGGAAAACCGCTCATTCCGCCAGAATATACGATTAATTGGGGTGCGGGAGGGGGGAGACCCAGAATCTTTCCTCGACTCTTGGATTAAAAACACATTTGGAACAAACAATCTATGACCCATCTTCACCATAGAGAGAGCCCATAGAGTCCCCACGAGGCCTCTACCTCCGGGCTCCAGACCAAGACCAATAGTGGCTAAACTAATCAACGCAAAGGACAGGGACACCATCCTGAGACTGGCTTGGAACAAAGGTACTCTACAAATCTAAAATTCCATAGTCATGATCTTCCCAGATTATTCAATAGACTTACAAAAAAGAAGGGCTACATTCCTTGGAGTCAAACAGCAGCTCAGAGGCCTCAACCTGCCATACTCAATGATATACCCGGCAAAGCTGAGAATACAACACTACCAAGTTTTTTGACTCCCCATCGGAAGTCAAAATGATATCCCCCAAGGTACTCTATTTAACCCCACCTTCCCTGAACCCCACCCCAAAGTTTGTTCAATTGTCACTAACAAGGCGGCACAACTTCAGGGCACCCACCTGTAAACCCAAATGGTTGGACTGGAATGTAACTATAATCAACAATGCAAATCAAACTACCTCTGGACTACAAACATAAACAATCTAAAAGGCTATACCATGGACAACTACCCATACCACACCTAAACCAGTAAACCATCAAGCTCCTGTCTCCATAACGAAGGCGGACCCACTTCGTAGGACTCCATGGGTATCAATACCACCTTGATTTAAGAACAGACCCCCCCCCCACAGAAATGAGATGCGGGGCAAGACCACACAGCTCAAGACACAAACTATAATCTCAACCTACCATAACTGTAGAATTTAAAGGGCTTCAACCACAATGCACCAAGGCTATAGGTGCAATAGATGAGCCCACTAGCACAACCTACAATTAATCACCCTGGACCAGGGAAACAACACTGTTTGAACAACTAAGGCCCGGGACGCATCTCTTGGGCACAGCTAAAGCCTAGCCGCAAAATATTTCCTCTCAACTCTGACATAGTAACATAGTAATTAAGGTTGAACAAAGACATACGTCCATCAAGTCCAACCTATTCACCCTCTTTTTTGTTTCCAGCACCTTCCCTACGACTGATGTTAGGCTTACAGGTCTATAGTTACCAGGCTGTGAATGACTACCTTTTTTGAATATTGGTATTACATTGGCTTTTTTCCAATCTAGCGGCACATCCCCATACCAAAGCGAATCTGAAAAGATGAGAAACCGTGGTCTAGATAGAACTGAACTAAGCTCTTTTAAAATCCGAGGATGCAATCCATCTGGTCCTGGGGCTTTACTGATATGAACTTTGTCTAATTGTTTCTGTACAATATCCTCTGTTAGCCAATGTGAATACTCTTCACTTCTTCCCTGCATATTATTACAATCCCTACTGTAAGGACAAGGATTTTCAATAGTAAAAACCGATGTAAAAAAAAAAAAAAGGTTTAGCAGATTAGCCTTTTCAGCATCCTCTACAACCACCTCAGCCCCATTATTTAATGGTCCCAGATTCTCAGTCCTCATCTTTTTACCATTTATTTACTTGGTAATAAGACTACCTACTCGGCTCTCTCTTCCCTCATCCACTACCTCTTGCTATCCCTTCATGAGGATACAAAACCTCAATGGGACTGTTTGGGGGGGGGGTGGGGAAGATCAGAGGATAAGAATTGTTTATAACGCCAAGGGATAATGTATGACTGCACAAATTCAATAATGTTTATGCTAAGGTCCTTCACTAAAAAATCCACCAAACCAATCCAGCTGATCTCCTTCAACAGTCAGAATGCTTGAAATATTTAATAATTAGACAAACTCTTAAAACACAAGGCTCCTTCTTGGTTCTCCCTGGTCTATCCGGCTCCCCCCTTCCTTCCTTTTCCACTTCATCTCACGCTGTCCCTATAACTGCTATAAATACCTATAACATAGCTTAGTTATATACCTCAAGGAGATCAAATGTGTATCCTCTTGTGTCTCTCTGCCTGTCTGGTTAACCTAAATATATGATTTAGAAATGTATATTATGCATGTATAGTCTGCAAATGTATAAGATTCAATCTAAACCCCCCCCCCCCTTTTTTTCCCCCTTCTGCTCTCAGCATCTCTGTAGAGTACACTTGGAATGACTTCCTAACCCCCTACAACCAATACCCAAGGTATACAACGATATAACCTAAAGTCGACTGGGGAGCCTCTCCCCCCCAATGTTTGTAATCAAGCGTTGGCTAGTTAGCTGCTCAGCAAAATGCATCACCTTACATTTATCCCCCTACTGGCCCCATTGTGTAGTGTATTTTAATCCTTACCTCACATCCCAGCTCCATATGTTCTCCTGTAGTCCCCCCCCCCCCCAAAGTCCCAAAAACTGCCCACCAGGAGGATAGCAGAGTCCATATAGGACTCTGCCTCCTATCTGGCCTCCGGGAAGTTTGGCATGCATACTGCAGCCCTTCTCCCCCTCCCTCTCCCTCCTGATAAGGATTCCCTCCCCCTACCAAAAAATACTTTTTACCAAACATTCCCCCTGTCCCCCAGCCCCAACAGCTCTTTAGTATATCAGAAAATGCCCAAACATTACTTACCTTCCCTCTTGCCTCCGCCGCACTGAACTCCCGGCAGCCGCGTCCGTGATTGGCTGACGCTCAGCCGATCACAGACGCGACTGACGGTCCCGCCCCTCTGCTTGCATTTTCTCGCAAGCAGAGCACCTGGCAGCGCGGCGGAGGAAAGAGGGAAGGTACCGTATATACTCGAGTATAAGCCGAGGTTTTTAGGTTTAAAAAGTAACCTAAAACCTTGACTCGGCTTATACTCGAGTCACAAGGAACTTACCTGCAATCCAGAGGCAGCCGCGAGTCCGGCCGACAGTTCCCAGTAGTTCTTCGCGTTTGCGCGAGGACGTCATCACCACGCTGGCGGATACGTCATCGCGCAGCCGCGAAGCAGTAATGGGAACTGCCGCCGGACTCGCGGCGGCTTCTGGATTGCAGGAGGAAGACTGAAGACCAGGTACGGGTAAGTGAGCTGGGGGGGACTGGGGGGGGCGGGGGGGACTGGGGGGAGGGCTGGGAATACTGGGGGGAGGGCGGGGGGACAGTATGCCATGCAGACACCCACATTCCTTTTTACTATAGGTGGTTGGAAACTACAACTCCAGCAACCAAGCATGCTGGGAGTTGTAGTTTCCAACACATCCAGTGGAAAGGTATTAGGGTGGGGGACAGTATGCCATACAGTAACCCCCAATACCTCTACTATAGGTGGTTGGAAACTACAACTCCAGCAACCAAGCATGCTGGAGTGTATTTTCCAAACATCTACAGTGGAAAGGTATTAGGGTTACTGTATACCCTCGGCTATACTCGGGTCAATCATCTTTTCTAATTTTTGAGGCAAAATGGGTGCCTCGGCTTATACTCGAGTCGGCTTATACTCTAGTATAACGGTAAGTAAAGTTTTGTCATTTTCTGATATTGGGGTATATTTATGGGTTGTGGAGCCTTGGGGGGGTGTGTGGGCTTGGGGGGTGCTTGTTTGAGGTGGGGGTGCAATCCTTAAAAAAAATAAATAAATTCACTGGAGTGCAATCATCGCTTTTTAAAGTTTGCTGGAACAGAACCATTTGAGGCATCTGCACACAAAGTTTGGACAAGAGTGCACCTCCAGCGTATTGCTTGCTGTGTGTATTCCTTGTGCATCCCATTGGTGGCTCCTGCCAAACTTCTCAGAAAGCAGGGTTTTATTTCTCCGAGAGGGGTGTGGCTGTAGTGTAGGGTCCAGGAATGTTTAGCAAATGTTGGTGAGTTGCCATATCTACAGGCTTGTTGTGTTAGTCTGTGCCTTTCCTGATATAATGTGGTTTGGGGTTGTCTATATATGCCATGAATGGTCCAGTTAGGTATTCGCCCAGCATGGCGTCTGAGTAGGGGGAGTATTGGGGTTAACCCAGCTTTGTAGATGTAGCTAAGAGGCCCAATAGTATAGCTGAAAATTGGGTAAGGCTAGGCCCCCCACATCTTTGGGGGCTTGGAGTATAGTGTATTTTGTTCTTCGTTTTTGTGACTCCGATAAAGGAAGGAGAGGAGGAGGAGTTTAGTTTTAGAAGAAGGATTTAGGGATATAGGTTAGGGAGTGTGGTGTAGTGTGTAGAGGATTTTTGGAAGTAGGAATATCTTGATCAATTGAATTCTACCCCAAAGATTAAAGGGGACATGCCCCCATGCTAATAGTTTTTTTGTGTGCTCCAGTAGGGGTAATATATTTAATGAGTAAAATTGCTGTGGAGATTTGGATATATTTATTCCCAGGTATTTGAAATGGTTAACTATGGGTATTGGGATTGTGTTCAGTTATTGTAGGGATGTGTTGAGGGCGGTGTGTGAGGGGTAGAGTGAGATTTCCCAATTAGTAGTCCAGAATATGAGCAAAGTTATTGATTGCATGTTGTAGGGAGGGGTGGGTGTTTTAAGGAAAAGAATCAGATCTTCTGCGTATAAACCTAGTTTTGGTTTGGGTGTTCCTATTGAGTACCCGTATGGTGTTATTTGCCCGCAGTTGCATTTCAAGGGGTTCAATGGCTAGGGCAAATAGGTAGGGGGACAGTGGCATCCGTGATGTGTGCCTCTTGCCAGTGAAAAAACAGGTGATGGTTCCCATGGTCATGACTGGGCTTTAGGGGCTACGTATAGCAGCTTGACCCAGGTGATAAACTGTTGCCCGAAGCCAAATTTTTTGAGGGTTTCTATCAGGAATGGCCATTCTATATATACTATGGGTGTAGTGGGGCATATTTGGCTCTGGCTCTGGCTCGGGTGGCAAGTCGTGTTTGATTGGACACATCACTATTGTGGTTTGTTGATCATATGACAGTTAAAGCACTGGTGGTGCGAGTTGGATTGTTACCTGATGGTGTTTGTAGGTTGCACATAGGATGGGGGGGAGGAGGGGAGTCGGTTTGCAGTTGCCCTTTAAATCTTACGTTGCTAGGGGTCCTGCTGGGGATCCTGTATTGGTGCAGTCCATCAGTGGTATTCTATGTACCTCTTGGGGGTAGCTACGTCGGAGCTTGGGTCGGATCTCCAGGTTTTGCCTTTGTTGATAATTGTTGTTAGCTGTATAGACTCTGTATATATAAAATTATAGACAAAGAAAAGGGAAAAATCAGTCGGTCTGGGACAGCCGGGTTAGGGCCCGGTGCGAGCCGTTTTTGATAGCGCAGCGGTGTGCTATGTGTCAGTCGTTTTATTTGGTTGATGTTAGTGTTGAATTCAAGCTCTGTTGGGAAAGTGGTGATGTACCTTCTGGGAGCGATCACCGTGGGCCCGATAACTCAATCCAGTGTTGTTTCCTGCGGGGGCATCTTTACCATTAAACAGTTGGTTTCAGAGTGTATTGATGTATTTGTATTGAGTTACATATCATAGTTGTAAACAAACCTATTCCCATTACTTGGGGGAGGTCCCCGTACATCATCGGGGTCTGAGGGCAAGTCACTGATTTCATTCATTGGAGGTGTAGAGGAATTGTCGCTTGGGTGTCTAATTATGCCACAGGTATATATACATTATGAGTGGTGGTGCGATTCGCCACAGCGCAAAGGGCCAGCGGAACAGAGCGTTTTTTGTATAAGGGTGGTGAAGCCCTGTTAGTTGAGTAGGGCCCTTTTGATGGTGAGTGGCTATATCGCCATCACCTCAGCATATATTACAATTGGTTGCCCCGCTTACTGATGCCCGCGGTTCGCCGTCACCACCGCTCTTAGATATAAATAGATATAAATAAATAGATATACATTTTCAGAAAAAAAAAAACCTTGTTCAGTTATTATCAGGATTCAATTCAATATCACTTTGTTGGAGGTCAAATTTGGCAATTACCACCGTTGCTTTCGGATTTATAACATTTTAAAATTCCCCAGGCAGGTGCGTTTTAGTGGTGGTAGGGGGGGGGGGGACGACGGAGTTCTTGGGGCCCTCTCAGGGGCCGGTTATAGCTTACAGTCTTTAGTCCAGAGTCAGTGTTGAGCGAGTGGTTGTTTCTTGTAGGTTATTCCATTGTGGGTGACCCCACCTGCTTGGTGGCATGAGTCCTGAAGATATACATATGTTTAGGGGAACAAAAGGGGAGTGGACTGTTGGTGCCGGCGTAGTGGTCAGCCCGTGTGTTCAGTACCACTGTGGCAGCGGGTGTACTTGAGTGAGTTATTTTTCGCTACCAGTGGTATCTGTGATGTAAGGTAGGCTGTGAGGTTATGTTGTTTCCTGGGTTGGGTTGAGGTGCTGGGGCATTAATCTCTCAGGTGGGAGATATATTATAGTATTGGGGCAGATGTATTGTTTCCATACTTCAATGTGCCGGTTTGTCTCCCCAGTACAGAGTGCATATCCATTCGGGTTGTGCGTTAGTGTGTCGGTGTCCTGGTTCATCTGGGGGGCCTGTGGGGGAGATACCCTGGATCTTTTGGCATGGTATCTCTGGATTAATATACAGCAAAGTTACCGACCTTGTGATTTGTGGGCCTTCCTTGCCTCTCTCTGCGGTAGTAGTGCGGTTACTCACAGTTTAGAAGGTCTTTATGGGCTGAACTGGGAGTCCATCCATGATGTGGCTTTATGGGGGAATCAAAAAATTTAGTGGAGTTGTTGTGTTGTATTCGCAGCTTTGCTGGGTAGAGCATAGCATATGGAACATTGAGATCTCTAAGACGGCGTTTCACTCCAAGGAATGTAGCCCTCTTTTTTGCAGGTCGAGGAGTATAGTCTGGGAAGACCATTATTGTAGAGTTTTCTATTTGCAGGTGCCCTTTTAGCCTCCCCAGGCGCAGGATGGTGTCCCTGTCTTTTCATTGATCCGTCTGCTATGATAGGTCTGGTTCACGATCCTGGAGGTAGGGGCTTGGTTGGGACTCTATGTGCCCTTTCAATGGTGAACACTGGGGATAGGGTATCTGCCCCAAAAGTGTCTTTTAGCCATACATCTAGGAAGGTTTTGGGGTCCGATTTTTCGGCGTCTTCTGGGATCCTAAGGCGGATGTTTTGCCGACGAGATTATTTTCCAGATCATCCGCCCAGGATTGTTGTTGTTGGAGGTGTTGCTTTAAGGACTCGAGTTCCTAGTGAGAGGCCGTGTGTATCCTCGTTTGTAGAGACTCTGTCCTCCAGCTCTCCCACGCGCTGTCTCATGGTGTGTAGGTCTTAACTTAGCAGGCGCACGTCTATCCTGACCTCCTCCATGAGTGAGGATTTAGAGTCCTGGATTGCCAGCAGTATTTGTTTGGTGGTCGGTTCCAGAGCATGGGGTTCAGGGTCTGTGGCCTGTGAGGTAAGGGGTGAGTCCTCCGGGCTTTCTCCATGTGATCCGCGCGCAAGAGAGGAGGCAGGGGGTGCGGCTTCATTTGGCGGACAAATCTTCCCAGGCCTCTGTGTAGTTATTAGCCATGGTTTTTTGCTGCTGGTTCCCATGCTTGGGCATTGTGGTAGTGGTAGTGTCACGAGGTGCTTTCCTTCAATTGGGGTTGTTTATCACCGATATATTGTTGGCAGGTATTTGTTCTGGAGAGCTTCTGATCCTATGTCTGCTCAAGACACCATCTTAACCACGCCCCCTAAAGGAAATCTCTTTTAATTCTGGGTTTCTTGTTTTTTTAAATGACATTTGATATTGATTTTTGTAGTCCGTGAGGTCTTTTTTTCTAAGAGGTTATGGTAATGCTCTGAATAGTTAAGTATTTTTGGGAGGATGGTCATTTTGACTATGTTGATTCGACCCCGGAGTGAGAGGATATATGGTCCATGATGATGTACTCCTAATTAGTCGAATAATTGTGTTTTAAATAGGGTGTTTGGGTCAGGTGATGGCAACTCCTAGGTGCATGAAGGAGTCAGTTGCCCATTAAAATGGATGTTTGTAGATAGAGATTCTAATTGTTGGGGTGTTAAGTGTAAGGGGTATGCTATAGTTTTGGCGGAGTGATTTTGGATCCTGAAAATATTCCAAACTGTTGATAATTTTGTATACCGTATATACTCGAGTATAAGTCGAATTTTCAGGCTTTAAAATTAGCCTGAAAAACCTAACCTTGACTTATACTCAGGTCAAGTCCTAATTTAGATCCAAATTCTGCAATTACAGATAGTAACCAGTAGGTGGTCATGTGAATGCTTAGAAAGTTACAGGAGCTGATCTGCTTTTACACTTCCTGCTTCCTTTAGTCTGCTGCTGGACTCATCTGCCTCTTGCACTGTCACTGCTCATCTGGATGCTGAACTAAAATCTGATGGTCTCCTCAGTTTGGGCAAAAAACAGCTGCTAGTTCAATGCAAATGACAGCATAAACTACAACTCTCAGGTGACATTTTTAACTATTGTGGTCAGAGAGTCCTTTACAATTCTCTGAACCCCATATATTAAATGATGGTAAGCTTAATTAAAAGTTTACTGAACCTTGCCACCCACATGTTTAGAAACTGAAACTCCCAGCAACAAAGCATGCTGGCAGTTGTAGTTTCCAACATCTGGAGTGCCAAGGAATTGGGGTTACTGGTACTGGATTTGGCTATTACTGTAGGGATTATGTATGGGAATTCTGCTGTCCATTTAAAGGGAACTAAGCCTAAAAACAACACAGAATCAGAAGGCAGTAGTGTGATAATTTCTACCCTCGACTTATACTCGAGTCAAGAGATTTTACAAATTTTACAGGTAAAAATAGGTACCTGACTGATACTCGGAACTACTAGAGTATATACGGTAAATTGGGGAGAGATATTAAGGGTTGTGTCAGTGTGAGTAAGGTATCGTCAGCAAAAAGGGAGATTTTTGACTCTAGTTTGCCTAGGGCTATTCGTGAATATTGGGTGATTCGTCCAGGGTTCCATACAGAGAGCAAATAATAGAGGGGATAGGGGTATCCCTTCTTTGTCCCGTTTTTAATTGGGAAGTGATGTGAAGGGTATCCCATATTTCTGACTTTGGCTTTTGGAGAGGAGTACAGGCTAAGATTGCAGATATATATTCTGTGGCATTCCAAATTTTATGAGAACTTGCTTAAGGTATATCCAGTCTACCCTGTCGAAGGTTTTTCGACATCTAGTGCTTAGTGTTACCGTAGGGGATTTACTTTGGTGAGATATTTGAAGTAGGGTAATAGTTGTTTTTCTTTTGTTGTCGGTGGTTGTTCTGCCTTCAACAAATCCTGACTGGTCTAGATGTATTAAGTAGGTAGAATGCCCTTCAATCTACTGGCTAACATTTTAGAAAAGATTTTTATATCGCAGTGTATAAGAGATTGGTCTATAGTTTGACACCTGTGTGGTGTCTGTCATGTTTGGGTATCACTATTATTTGGGCCTCCAGCATGTCATCTGTAAAGGAGTCTTTATTTTCAAGAAGTTGTTAGCCAAGCTGAGAAAGTGGGAGACATGGTTGTGTTAAAGATTTTATAGTATAGTGTGGTGAAGCCGTCTGGGCCCGGTGATTTCCGCTTTACATTCTTTTAATACTTTATTTAGGTGTGTTTTGTGCTTGTTGTCTTTCTGATTGTTCTTCTGTTATTGTGGGTAAGTTTATTTTATTTAAAAACTGTCTATACGTTTGGGGGTTATTTTTTTCTGTCTATTGTTGTTCCATCGTACAGTTTTTCATAGTACTGGGCAAATTTTTCAGATATCTCTTTGGGTGCGTAAGTCAGTTTGCAGTAGAGTGTCTTAAGGGAGGAATTTTATTTGGGTTAGTTTTGGTTCAATTTGTTTGCCAGCATCGTGCCTGGCTTATTACTTTTGCTGTAGAATTTTTGGTTTAACACTCTTAGGGCTTTCTAGCTTGTGTACGTCAAGATGTTTTCCAGTTCTTTTTGGTTTGTGTGAGGAGTTGTTTTGTAGAATCGTTGTGGTCACGGCTTAGCTGTTTTTCTATGTTGTGGATCTCTGTTAAGGGGATTTGATTTTGTGTTCTGTCCTTCTTAGCTCTGGCTGACATCTCATTACAGTTTTATGGGCAGCCCATAGAGTGGATTTTTTTTATATCTATAGGTGTTATTTAATTAGAGTTGAGTTTTTTAGGTTTTTAGCAGTGTTTTTGTCAGGCAGTAGAGTTTCGTTGAGGTGCCAGCGAGGGGGTGGTTTGGATTTTAGTAGATCTGAGATCTTGATTGAGACATACGCATGGTCGGACCATGAGATTTCTGATATAGTGCCTCTTGGACTTGGGTAAGTAAAGATGGTGAAATGAGGATGTAGTCTATTCTAGTAAATAGTGAGTGTGGAGCTGAGTAGAATGTGTATTCCCTTTCTTCTGGATGTAATAGGCGCAGGCGTCTACTACGTTGCAATTTTTTAGAAATGTCAATAAAGGTTTGTTGGATGGGGTGGAAGAAGATAAAGTGTTGGGTCTTGATCTATCCATTCTATGGTTGAGTTAGGTTGAAGTCACCACCTATTATCAATGCTCCTCCAGCATAATTATGTTTCTAATTCCATTAAGAGTTTTTGTATCTTGGTTAGGTGGTATATGTTTATTAATGTTAACGAGTAGAGTGTAGGATTCCATTTATAATTATATATCCTTCTTGTGTATCTTTATATGTGGATTCTTCCGTGAATTGGACCTCTTTGTTAATTAATATGCCCACTCATCTCTTTTTTACGTTTGAGGAGGCGAGAAGAAGTGCTGCGTCCACTTTTTCCCCCAGTAATTGGGTTCTTTTCCTCTAATGATGTGGGTCTCCTGAAACATAATAATATCGGGGTTTCTTTTTCTGTAGTATTGGGAGGCTATTTCCTTTTAATCTGACGATTAAGTAACCAATACGTAGAACATTACACAAATTTGCCTCTTTCCCTTTTAAGCCACCTCTCACCTTGTCACCTCCCCCAGGCAGGTCCTTCCCTTCTTGCGCCTGCCCCCCGTCCCTCTGACCTGAAATATAATTAGGGTCTCACAATAGCTCAGGCAAACAGGCCTCGGAAAAAACGGGGTTGTTCATTCGCCAGACACCGTAGGAGTACGAGTACGCCTAGAGTAGGAGAACGGGTACGCCCGTAATCAATAAGAGTTATTTGTAAGGAACCTCCTTACACAGAAAGCAGGTGTAGCTACTCACATAAATGTATCTCTCTTCCGAAAGGGTTCTCTTTACTCCACCTCGTCCTCTGTGGATATCATATATCAATTTGCAAAAATGTAGACGATCCTCAGATTCATGTCTACACCCAAACTTCCGAATAGGAAACAATTTAATAACAAATAATGAGAAGCAACCTACATATTCGCACTCACAACGTAAAAGTTATGCTTTTTTTTAAAATATTTTTTTTATATACGTTCAGATCTTGAGCATCCGTTTGCCTACTTTCTCGCGTCAGGGTTCTTCATGTCTTTAATTCATTTTTATCCAGTTTGCATGCTCACTTTTGGTTATTTCTGGGCTGGGAATCCCTCCCACCACCCCCCCCGCAACAAACTTCTACACATTCCTGTATTTGTGTTATCGGTAAGATTATTATATATTTTTTTTTATATACATGCAGCATTTTTAATCATACTGTTTCCTTATATTCTTGGGTCCTTGTATTTTATATCTATATACTTGAGCTTATCTAACCATGTGTTTAATGTTGTTTCTAGCTTGGTTCCCCTCCCCACCCTCCGCTCTCCTCGCTATAATCCCCTTATTTCCTTATTTCGCGTTTGCGGTATCGCTGGTTTATTCTACATTTTTCTACTTTTATATACATAAGTTTCTCGAATCTCCCGCTCCTCCCTCCACTGTTGTCCCCATTCTTCTACTATTTCAGCGACCTTATAGTTATATTACTTTTTTCACCTTTACCCCTCTCCCCCCCCCCCCCCCCCCTCCCCCTTTTTATGCAATCTTATAAACATACAATTTTTCAGGTTTTTAGTTATACATACATTTCTGTATATTTCTGGTCCCGTACTTTTCTCAGGTATATCCAAGGGGTAAACAGTTGTGCGGGCTCTCCCTCCCCCCCCCCCCCCAACAATTTTTGTAATCCAATGTAGCAAGTAATCCTGGTAACCGTTGTTGACCGCTCCAGGAGTAGCGTTCCTCTATGGGAAACCAACCTCTGTGTTATCAATAAAAGTTCTTATCGTTTAAAATGGTGCTAATGTTGCCCCAACCAATCAGATGTTATTAACATTTGAAAGCTAACATCTGATTGGTTGGGGCAAAATTAGCACCATTTTAAACGATAAGAACTTGTTTGAATCTCCCTGCTAATGTGTATACTCGCAGTTATCAAGCCGTGTGCTTAAGATTCCTCTGATGAGCTCTTCTCTGGGATCTCTGGGACTTGGGTTGGGTGTAAGACCATGTAGCTTTGGTGGGGACAGTCGTTGAGGAGATGGTTGTTGTTCCTTGATTCGGATCCACTCCTGTAGCCCAGTCTTTTCAGGAAGGCATCCTTCAGATCTAGGAATAAGGGTGACTGGGCGTCCCCGGACATTACCACTAGACGGTGCGGGAAGTCCCATCTGTATCGACTTGTTTTTTTTGAGTAGACATCTGTTAATCGGGCGCAATACCCTTCGTCTGCAAGGGTGGCTGGGCATATGTCCTGGAACAGTTTTATATGCGTGCCTTTAAAAGTTATTTCTTCTATGTTTCTATCTGCTGCATGATATTTCTGTAGTTGTGAAGCAATGGAGACAGCATATTATGTCGTGGAGGTTCAGTTGGAGTTGGGCACGGTCTCCTTGCACGGTGTGCTCTGTCCATTAGTAGGTCTGGTTTTGCGTCGCTCGGGAGTATTTGGTAGAAAAGTTCTTGCAGGTAGGGGATGATATCTATATAACTGGGACTCCTCTTATTCTGACATTGTTCCGGTTTTCAATGTCTTCCTGGGTGTCTTTGATGAGCATTATATCCCCCCTCACCTCCTGGAGTTCGATCTGCACTTGTTGGCAGTAGTTGGAGAGGCTATCAGTGGAGTTTTCTAGGGTAGCTACTCTTTCTCCGAGCTGTGTTAGCTCTTGCTTCACCTCGCCTATTATTTTTTGTTGTGAAGACTGGAGCTTTTTCAAAGAGCTGCGTGTCTTCCACGCGGGTGCACGGTAGAGAAGTGTCTTCCCCTGTTTGATCTCCGGCTCCATCTTGGTTTTTCCACGGGGTTTCGGATTTGTTGAGGAAGTCTTTTATATCTCCTTTTGAGGGCTGCAAGCCTTTTTTGGACCCATGTCTATGTGGGTCTTGGTTGGAGGAGTAGTCCGATCAGTTTTTAGGGTGTTGCTGACTTGGGTAGATTGTTGAAGAGTTCAGGCAGACAGGAGTCTTTACAGACACGACCGTCACATCGTCAGTCAGACTCCGCCCCCTATTTACATGTTTTAATTCAGTCTTAGTTACCTTTCCAGAGTTTTTTTTTTTTAATTACGTTCTTTATTGTATACAATGAATAAATAAAATTTACATTGAAAACATTTGAGTATTGTCTATCATAATTTGTTTTACATTATTTAGCAGATTTTTGGTTGACAGTTGACCGTTAAGCGTGTCTTATCCTGGCATTGGTATTTGTTTTACGCATTGTCGTTGGTTACCGTACTATACTTAAAACATTTAACATTTCAACATTAATTAGATAGCCTTAAAGGGCATGTCACCCCCCAAAACTATAATCCCCCCCCCCCACTACTGGCCCCATGGTTGAGTGTATTTTAATCCTTACCTCACATCCCCGCTCCATATGGTTCTCCTGTAGTCCCCCCCCCCCCAAAGTCCCAAAAACTGCCCACCAGGAGGATAGCAGAGTCCATATAGGACTTGCCTCCTATCTGGCCTGGGAGAGTTTGGCATGCATACTGCAGCCTTCTCCCCCTCCCTCTCCCTCCTGATAAGGATTCCCTCCCCCTACCAAAAATACTTTTTACCAAAACTTCCCCCGTCCCCCAGCCCCAACAGCTCTATTAGTTATATCAGAAAATGCCCAAAACATTACTTACCTTCCCTCTTGCCTCCGCCGCACTGAACTCCCGGCAGCCGCGTCCGTGATTGGCTGACGCTCAGCCGATCACAGACGCGACTGACGGTCCCGCCCTCTGCTTGCATTTTCTCGCAAGCAGAGCACCTGGAGCGCGGCGGGGGGAAAGAGGGAAGGTACCGTATATACTCGAGTATAAGCCGAGGTTTTTAGGTTTAAAAAGTAACCTAAAACCTTGACTCGGCTTATACTCGAGTCACAGGAACTTACCTGCAATCCAGAGGCAGCCGCGAGTCGGCCGACAGTCCAGTAGTTCTTCGCGGTTGCGCGATGACGTCATCACGACGCTGGGGATGACGTCATCGCGCAGCCGCGAGCAGCAGTAATGGGAACTGCCGCCGGACTCGCGGCTGCTTCTGGATTGCAGAGAGAGGAAGACTGAAGACCAGGTACGGGTAAGTGAGCTGGGGGGGATGGGGGGAGGGCGGGGGGGACTGGGGGGAGGGCTGGGGGATACTGGGGGGAGGGCTGGGGGGAAAGTAGTCCATGCAGACACCCACATTACCTTTTTACTAAGGTGGTTGGAAACTACAACTCCCAGCAACCAAGCATGCTGGGAGTTGTAGTTTCCAAACATCTACAGTGGAAAGGTATTAGGGTGGGGGACAGTATGCCATACAGTAACCCCCAATACCTTTCTACTATAGGTGGGTTGAAAAACTACAACTCCCAGCAACCAAGCATGCTGGGAGTTGTAGTTTCCAAACATCTACAGTGGAAAGGTATTAGGGGACTGTATACCCTCGTTATACTCGGGTCAATCATCTTTTCTAATTTTTGAGGCAAAAGGGTGCCTCGGCTTATACTCGAGTCGGCTTATACTCTAGTATATACGGTAAGTAAAGTTTTGGTCATTTTCTGATATTGCTAATATAGCGGTTTGGGCTGGGGGGACAGGGGGAATGTTTGGTAAAATTTTTTTCAGAAGGATGGACATACCCTTTTAAAATAGACAGATGAAAATGTAACCGAAAACAAACAAAAAAAAAAAATAGAAAAAAAGCGAGAAAAACCTCCATTTGAAGGTTAATGTTACATAGCTGTGCAATACGTCTGTCTTGTATATTTCTTGTTTGGTTCATTCGGGTCATGTCCCCCCAGGCCATCCAGTATGCCCCTGTTTATATAGTCGGGGGAGGCATTGTGTTCATCCTCTGTGGTAAATTTTAAGTTGTGCTGGTTGCTGGTGTGTCCAGCTACCTCTCCAAATTTTGCTGAATTTATTGGACAGTTCCTGTGCATGTATAGTAATTTTGATTCATGGTAGGTCCTCGTTTATTAGTTTTTTCCAAGTTTTGAGTTTGGGTTTTTTATGAGAGAGCCATCTCAGGCCTTTCTTGCGTAAAATAGGGCTGCCTGCAGGAAAGCTTGTTGGTAGTTATACCATATATCAGCCCCAAGTATCCCGAAGATACAAGCAAGCGGGGGTACATGGGATTGGGTATGGGTATAGGTTGGATAGAAATTTTGTGATCTCCAGCCAATAGTTTTGGATTGGTTGGCAGCTTCAGATGGTATGTATAAAATCTGCGTTGGGGTATCTACATTTAGGGCAGTGTTGGAGAGCTAATGGGCCTATGTGTTTGAGCTGTTTGGGGGTGAGGTATATTTGGTACAGTATTTTGAGCTGAATTAATTTGTTGTTTGTTGAGGGGGAGACCTGACCATGTGAGTTGAATAATTCATACCATTGCTCTTCTGTGGCTCCTCCTATGTGTGGGGCCATTTTGTTTTTGTTAGTTGGTGTGGCTTGTGAGTTGGTATTGATCAGATATGTATATAATTTGGAGATGGTTCCTTTTAATCCTTGTTTGCGAATTATGCCTATTGTTGGGTGTTTAGATATAGGGTCGAGGGTGCGAAGTAGGCTGGCTGGAAGGTGAGTGGGTGAGTTGAAGGTATTGGTAGTGAAGTTTATTCGGGATATCGTGTTCCTGTTGTAAATCTTGAAATGTTATAAATTGTCCATTGCATATTATGTCACCTAGGTTGCAGATACCGTATTGAATCCATTGTTGGGAGCACAGTAGGCTATTCATAATTGGTGGGCGGTGTGCGCATGGGGTGTGTGTGGATGTATCCCTTGGCTGAGAGATTTATTGGTAGTCCCTTTCTGTATGATTGGTTGTGTATGGGCGTTCCTTTTTTCAATTATGTGAGCTTTGGGGTTTCTAGGTATGCCATGTATGAGCCTGATAGGTATTCAGTCATCATTATATCTGATGGTGTTGGTGGACTTGTTGGGTTTACCCAGCATTGAAGGTGTGTGAGCTGTGTTGCCCAGTAGTAGAGCTGGAAGTTGGGGAGGGATAATCCTCCCATGTTTTGGGGGGTTTGTAGAACGGTTAGTTTAGTTCTGGCTTTTTTGGAGTTCCATATGAAAGAGGAGATGAGGCTGTTAATTTTAGTGAAGAATCTCTTGGGTATGTATGTGAGGGTGTGATGGATAATGTATAGTATTTTTGGTAGTAGGAAGGTTTTAATTAGGTGTATTCTACCCCATAGGTTGAGTGGAACATATTTCCAAGCTGTTGTTTTTGTGCGTACGAGATCAAGTAAGGGGAGGATATTAAGAGAATAGAATTTTTGTGGGGATTTAGTTATATTGATTCCCAAGTACTTGAATTGTGTTTTTATGGGGATGGGGGTGTCGTGTCCAGGGCTATTAATTGATAGGTCGTCTAGAGAGTATATTACTGATTTTTCCCAATTGATTAGTAGTCCAACATGTTTGTGGTTTGTATGGCTTTAGTGAGGGATTGGTGGGGGTTTTCCAGAAATAGTATTAAGTCATCAGCGTAGAGGCCTAGCTTTTCTGTGTGGTTACCTATGGTGAGGCCTCTTATATTGGTGTTGTTTCGTAGGAGAATCGCCAATGGCTCAATGGCGATTGCGAATAGGAATGGGGAGAGAGGGCAACCCTGGCGGGTGCCCCTACCCAATGTTAATGTTGATGATGTGTTGTTGTTAACTACAATTTGGGCTTTGGGGGCGGCGTAAAGTATTTGAACCCATCTTGTAAATTTTGGCCCAAACCCAAATTTTTTTAGTACTTCCTGGAGATATGGACATTCTATGCAGTCAAACGCCTTGCATGCGTCTAGGGAGACTATAATACATTGTCCTGCATTGTCGTGGTTCATTTGGGTTTGGATCATGGTGCGTCTCTGGTTTATAGTTGTGGACTTGTTGGGCATAAATCCCGTTTGATCTGGGTGAATGATCGATGTTATGATTGTACTTACTCTTTTTGCCATAACTTTTGCTAGAATTTTGTAATCGGCTGTTAGTAAAGATATTGGCCTATATGAGCTTTTAGATCTTTCCGAGGTTTGGGGAGTACTATTATATTGGCGTTGTATAAGGAAGAGGGTAGGAATCCTATCTCTTGTGAATTGTACATATCAAAAAGAGGGTTAATTATTTGTTCGCTGTAACTTTTATATATTTCTGTTGGGAGGCCGTCCGGTCCCGGTGCCTGTTGTTGGGCATTTCTTGAATTGCATTTTGGATTTCTTCTCTTGTGAGGGGTTGGTCTAGTTGTGTCTTATACTCTGGTGTCAAGGTGGGTAAGGGTATATCTGTTAGGAAATCAATTATATCTTGTTGGTTGTGTGTTAGGCGGGATGTGTAGTGTTTGGAGTAATATTCATGGAATGCCGTAAGTATTTGCGTGTTAGTATGGACCAACGTTCCTTGAGAGTTCTGTATTTCTGTTATGGTGTTAGTCTGTGAGTGATCCTTGATTAAAAATGTTAGCAGTTTTGCAGAATGGTTCCCTTGTTTAAAGTGGTTTTGACGGGCAAAAAAGTTTTTCCGGTTTGCCTTCTCAATAAGTGTGTTGCCATATATGCGTTGGGCTTGAAGCCATGCCTGTCGGGCTGTAGGTGTTTGATAGGTGATATGTTCTTTCTCGGCTTGTATTAGTGCTGTTCGCGCTCGGAGTTCAGTATGCTGTGTGTTTTTTTTATGTATGTGATAGTTGAAAGTAGTTTGCACCTTAGATACGCTTTGAGAGCTTACCATTTGATATTGAGATCTTGCGTGTTTTCATTGAATGTGAGGAATTCCTCAAGATAATTTGGGATAGGGTAGTTTTCTGGGAATTGGGTGAGCCAAAAGGGGTTATTTCCAAGGCCTGGATTGTGGTTCAGCATTTATTAGGTTTATGTGTGCTATGATCAGAGGTACTTCTCGGGAGGTGGGATATGACTGAGATAAAAGGTAAGCGTTTTCTTTGTCATGAATATTCTTGACAGGGAGTGGTGTGTTGACGAGTGGCAGGTAAATTCTCTGGTATTTGGGTATCTATCCATCCCCATGATTGCCTTAATGATGATAGGGGAGTGGTTCCTATGGTGGTTGATTGTGTGTTTGGGTTGGGGTGGTGGTGTGTGGGTTGTAGTCTGTCCTTGCGCGTACACATTACTGCGTTGAAATCCCCCATGCATAGGATATGTGCCTCAGGGTATTGGGTTAGCAGTGGAGCTATGGCTTTCATTACTGTAAGTCCTGTCACTGGGGGATTATAGATGCCGATGAGTATGACTTTTGTATTTTCTATTTCAGTCGCTATATATATGTATCTACCATTCAAGTCTGTTTTGACTTTGAGTATTTTATGGCGAAGCGACTTCCTGATTAGAATGGAGACACTCCTGGAGTAAGCAGAACATACGCTGTGAGGTGCCCATCCCACCCACGGTTTCAGTATTAATTTAGTGGTGGATTTTAGTAGATGTGTTTCCTGCAGGCAGACTATATATCAGGTTTGTGTTGATTAAGGAGTGTAAATACCTGTATGCGCTTGATTTTTTGCTTGAGGCCTTGCACCCAGGGGACTGCTATTTCTGATACAAGGGAGGAGGAACGAAGGGTCAGGAATGCAAGGCAGGTGGTATTAGTAGGGGACTCCATTATAAGGAGGTAGATGGGGTAATCTGCCGCCAAGACCTACATGCCAAACTGTGTGTTGCCTGCCTGGTGCTAGGGTTCGGCATGTGGTGGATCGTGTAGACAGATATTGGGTGGGGCCGGGTGTGACCCGGCGGTTTGGTTCACATTGGTGCCAATGGCAAAGTTAGAGGTGGAGGTGAGGTCCTTAAACATGATTTCCGAGAAATAGGGGCCAAGATAAAAGCAAGGACCTCCAGGGTAGTGGTTTCAGAAATAATACCGCAGCGACGTGCTAAGCCAGGGAGACAGCGGGAGCTTAGGAGCATTAATGGTGGCTAAGAGAGTGGTGTAAGGAAGAAGGGTTTGGGTTTATTGAGAACTGGGCAGACTTTGCTGTCGGCTACAGGCTCTTTAGTAGGGATGGGTTGCACCTCACTGATGGTGGTGCAGCTGTTTTAGGGGAGAAGAGGCTAGAGGGTTGGAGGAGATTTTAAACTAGGTTTGGGGGGGGGAGGGTATTAGCAGTCTCACTGGGATAGATTGTCCAGGAGGAAAGCAGGGTGTAGATAGGCCAGTGGTGGGCGGAAAGGGGGGTGGGGCTAGCATAGGGGATAGGGAGGCATGTGTATTAAAGTGTACGAATAAATTACAGGATCATAATCTAAAATGTATGTTTGCAAATGCGAGAAGCCTGGCTGACAAAATGTGGTGAATTGGAAATGATGGCATTGAATGAAAAAGTATGATGTAATAGGTATAGCAGAAACGTGGTTGAACAGTTCTCACGACTGGCCTGTAAATATAGAAGGATATGCCTTGTTTAGGCAGGACAGAAAAAAAAGGAAAGGGGGAGGAGTATGTGTTTATGTTAAAAAAGAATGAAGCCAATTTAAAGAAGAGATAACTGGTGATATGGATGATAAAGTGGAGGCAATATGGGTGGAATTAGGCAACAGGAAAGGGGGTAATGTCATTGTTGGTGTCTGCTATAAGCCGCCAAATGCTAGCAGAGAGGAGGTGAGTCACCTTCATATGCAGTTGGCAAGGGCTGCAAGTTTGGGGAGTGTGCTCATTATGGGGGACTTCATTACCCTGACATTGATTGGTGTGGTGGAACTGCCATCACAGAAAAGGCGATGAGTTCCTGAATTTGCTGCAGGATAATTTTCTCTCACAGGTGGTTGAGGTTCCTCACTGAAAGAGAGCTCTGTTGGATCTGGTATATCTAACATTGTGGAGCGCATGATAGATATAAAGGTAACTGGAGGCTTAGGGAATAGTGACCATGAAAAGTGTGCAATTGGGGGGGGGAGGGGGGGCGGACACAACGAACGGGAAAACGGAACGGGCGGAGCGGACACCGGACGGCGAACACACCGGGGAACCGACGTGAACGCAGTTGACGGCAAACACGGACGGACGGGAGCGACGCGACGACGACGAACCGGGGAACGAAACGGACGGTAAACGGCGAACGGCAGCAATGAAAAGCCCACGAAGACGAAAAAGCCGCCCCGGGGCACGGCACGGCGGTGACACGGGAAGGTCACGAAGCGAAAACGAACCGACGGGGAACGAACGACGAACAAAACGAAGCAAACGAGACGACACGGACACGCGAGACTTCAACGGGAAAAAACGGAAGCGGGGGGAGCGTAACAAAAACACGGAAGACGGGAAGGGCAACGGAAAAACGACGGTGAAAACGACGGGGACACGGTAAAAGCGTAACGGGAAAAAGACTGACGAAAAAAACCGGGAACGCGACGACGGGACGACGGAATAAAACAAGAACGGACGGGAAACGCAAACCAAAAACAAACGAACAATAACGACGGACGCGAACGAGACGGACGGGAACGGACGAAACACCGACACGAAAAAACGAACGGACGGAACGAAACGAAACGCGAAAACACGGACGAACGACCGAATAAACGAAACGACGACAAACGGAGCGACGAAACGACGAAATCGGGACGAAAACAATACAACAAGGACGAACCAACGCGGACGAAAACAGACGGGACGAGACGGTACGACGGACGGAGACGACGTCACGAACGAAACGCGACACGGGACGACGACGAACGGGCGGCGACAACGCGAAAAAAAACAACGACACAACGACGAAAAACACGCGGGCGGGAGCCTGAAAACAAAAACGGAACGGAACGGAACGGCCAACAAAGCGGAAACGGACGAAACGGAAACGGAAAAAGGTACCAACGGACGGGAAAAAAGGGGAGGACTCAGAGAACGGATCGTAGGACGCAAACGGAACGACGCGGTGACGGAAACGGAACGAACCGAAGGAACGCGAAAAACGAAAACGAAAACGAACGACGGACGGGACGAAAAAAACGCGAAACGGCGAAAACGCACCGATCGACGAACGTAAACACGAAACCGGACGCGGACGAAAGCACAGACGGAAAACGAAAAAACACAAACGACGCGACGGAAACGGGCGAAAAACGAACCACGAACGGGCGGCGTACGAACGGGACAAACGGAAAGAGACGCGAACGGAACGACCGGGGACCGAACGACACAAATCGGAACGACGCGGGCGAAAACGGAAACAAAAACAAGAGGGACGACAACGGACGACGCGGGAGTACACGGCGGCGGGACGAAAAACACGGCGCGTATCTGAGCGGAAAAACGACAAAAACACGGGACGGGAAACGACGCGGAAACGCGGGACAAACAAAGACGGGAAAAAACGGGACCAAACCAGAAACGAACGGGACACCAACGGGAACACCCCCCAAAAACGGCAAAAAACAACGACGAAAAAACCACAAACGCACGACGACAACGGAAAACGGCGAACGACGGACGGAAATAACAAACGGGACGGGAGCGCGACAAAACGATCGGAACGGACACGGAACGCGGGAAAAAACGAACCGAACGCCGAGCGACGCGCATCGACGGAGGGCACGACGAAGCGGACGGCAAACGAAACGCGGGGAGGCGAAAGGAAAAAAAGGAAACACGCGCGGCCGACGAACGGGAACGATCGACGGGACGGACGACGGACCGACGCGGGGCGCGCGACGAACCGAAAACGACGGAACGGCGGGGACGGGACCGAACGGAACGGCCGCGGACGAACGAACCATACCGAAACGAACGGAAGATCTTACAACGCCGGCGAACGGGGGACAAACCGAAACGGCGAAGAACGAACGGAAGAACGGAACGGACTGCGGGGCGGACGACCGGGCGACACAAAGTACGGAAAGCAACGAAACGGGAACGACGAAACGGGCGACGGGCAACACGGGCCGGACGGGAAGGAACGACGAAACGACGAACGAAACGGCGAACGGGACAACAAAAGAAAGGGCAGACGAACGAAAACGAACGCACAAGACACCCGGACGGACAGACGAAGACAACGCGGCGGAAAAAACGAACGACGGACGGACGGACGACGGCGACAGGAAACGGGAGACCAAAAATAACAAAAAAAAGACTACGGAAGAGCGAAAACGGCGGGGGGGGGGGCAACGGGAGCGCAACGGACGACGCGGAAGGACGGGAAACGAAAACGATCGGGCAAGGACAAAAAAAAACGACGGACGGGAAAAAACAAAAACGTCATACGGCGCGGAGCCGGCGACGGAACGGATGAAAAACACGACGTAAAAAACGGAAACGGAACACAACGGCAAGGGACGGAGAGAAAACGGACGGGAAACCGAACGAACAAAACGCGACGGGAAAACGGAAAAAACGAAAAAAAAACGGAAAACGAAGCGACGGGCAAATACCGGAAAAAAAACACGGAAACGGGCAACATACGCGCTGAACGAACGACGGGGGGCACGGCCCGGGAACGACGGACGGAAACCAAAAAAAACGGACGGGGAACCACGAAACGGGGAAAACAAAGCGAAACGGGCGGCCGGGCGACACGGACGGGAACACCGGACGCGCACGGAACGAGGACGGAACGGACGAAAGCGACCACAAATACAAAGTAGAGCTGACGACGAACTGACGGACGGGACGAAAACGATCAACAACGCAACAAAAACGAAAAACGGGACACGGACGGACCGGAACAACGACGCGGACACCGGAAACCGGACATAACGGCGACGGAACGCGGACAACGAAAACGAAAAACGAACGAAAAGAAACGGAACGACGGAGGGAACCGAACGACGGACGAAAACCGAAGACTATAAACGAAGCGACGACGACGACGGGAAACGGCGGGAGGAATGACGACGGGAACGGCAGCGACACGACACGGAAAAAATCACGGAAAGCGGAACGGGTGAACGAACGGACCACGACGGGAAACAACGGAGAACGACAAAAAAACGGACACACGAACGGCGCAGAAAAACGACGGCGTAACGGACGCGACGCAAAAAACCGAACAAAAAGCGACGGGCGGGCGGAACACGGGAAACGAACGAAAAACGACCGAACGGCGACGGCCCGACAAAAAACGGACGGAACGAAAACGGAAACACGGAAAAAACGAACAACGGACGCCACGGAACCGACGAAAATCGGTAAACGAAAATATAAGCGGAGAGAAACGGAACGACGGCCGACAAACGACGGGAAACGGACGCGGGACAACGAACGACACGAAAACGGCCAAAAACGAAAACGACGACACGGCTCGACAAACGAAAAAACGAAAAACGGGAACGAAAACGGGAGCCGAAAGCCGGACAAACAAAAGACCAACGAAAAACGGGCGGACGGAAACGAGAAAACGACGGAACGAAGCAACGCGTTCGGGAACGGGGGGGCTGGGGGGGGGGGGGCGTGGGGGACGGCGTAAACCGAGACAAAAAGGGAACAAACAAAATTACGCACGCACGCCCGAAAAAACACGAACGAAACGGACGAAACGCACGAACGAACGGAACGACGAACCACACGGACCCGACGACACGGGGTTGATAACGCGAAAGAACGGGTGAACGAAAACGACGCGTAGACGGCTGGACGACGAACGGGGAACGACGACTACCGACGAACGAAAACGAAGAAGGAACACGGCAAACGACGGACAAAACAACGAAAGTAGAACGGCGGGCGACGGGACGGCGAACAATGAACCACGCGAAAACGCAACGAACAAAACGGGCGACAACAAACGGAAAAAAAAAACGAAACGAACAAAAAGAGCGGAAACAAAACGCGGGAAAAACGAGAAGACGACGTAATCACGCGGGAACAAACAAACGAAACAAACGAAAACGGACTGTGACGTGCGGGGAAACGACGAAACGGACGAAGGGACGGGCCGGAAAACGGACGACGCGACACGCACGGGACGACGAACGAAACAACGGGCGACGACGGAAAAACGGAACGGCAAGAAGACACCAAAAACGAAAAAAGGCGGAAACGGGAAACGGAACAACACACGCGGAACGACGAAAAACGAGCGGCGGACGGGAACAAGGGAACGAAACGATTCGAAGAAAACACACAAAATAAGACACGGAACGGCAAGACGAAAAACGGAACCAAACGAAAAATACGGGGAAGAAAACAAACCAAAAAAAAAACCGACAACACGAACAAACGACGAATAAACAAGCGGTTAACGACGGGGCCGCCGGGACAAAAAACGAGAACAAAAAAAACGGGAAACGGGACGGCGAGCGCGTAACGGACGGCGGACGACGGGGAAGAATAAAAACGGCGGGAACGACGGGGACGGGCGCGGGGAAACACGGCGGAAAAAACGGAAAACACAAACGACAGGACGAGAAACGGGACGGACGGAGCGAGGCGGACGAAAACGACGGACCGACGAAGGACGGAACGAAACGGGACGAAAACACGGAAAGGACTGGGAAACGAACGGTAAAACGCTCGGACGCGGAACGACGGAATAAACACGACGCGGACATGCGACGGACGCGGAGAAAACAAAGAACAACGGGGAAATACAAAAAACGGGCGGAACGAACGGGAACGGGACGGCGGGAACGAACCGAGAACCGACGACGACGACGGGACGGAAGACGAACCGAAGGGAAAACGACTGGAAACACGAACGGCGACGGCGGCGCGGAGAGAAACGGACAGGCACGTAAAAACGTGGAACGAAAACTGGGAACACGCTACACGAACGATTAACGGAACTAAAAAACTACAAATCTTACGAACGAAAACGTACGAACTCTACGACTACTTACTTTATCGCTACCCCACCCTTACACTTCCTACAAAAACCCACCCCTTTCTTCCCTTCCCCACTTAGTCTGCAGCTGGCGGCTCTTAAGATTGCCCGCGACCCCCCCCCCCGCCAGGGCCGCCGGCCGCGTCCCTCGGCTGCGTGCGGCCGCATGCGAGGCAGAACCCAGAACGAGTCGAGCAGAGGGGGAAGGTACCGGCCCCCCCCCCTTGCAGGTCGCCGCGCCCCGCCGCCGCGGTAAAGGACGAGCAGACATGAAAACAAACAAAAACTACGAACAAACTACACTTACTAAAATCTTTACTAAAGAACACAATTAATAAATAGTAGCAGGGAGGAAACAGAGCACGGCAACTAAACTAACTAAACACTTCACTTAAAGCATCACAAAACTTAAACACCTAGGAAAGGAACTACTACTCAACTCAACTCTACTCTAACAAAACCGTAAAAAACTACTTACCCTTACAACTTTCTAACAATCGTAAAACACGGGGACGTAACGGAAAAAAACGGGAACGGGTAACGACGTCAAAAAAAAACGGACAACTTTAAAAGCAAACACAAAAACCTAACACCAAACCCGCTTTACCTTACTAACTAGACACTACTTAACATTCACTAACTAAAACTTACACTCTTAAATCTATTACTGACACAGACTTAAGAATCAACCTGCTTTACCTTTAAACAGTACAAAACTGGAAAAAGGGTAGCGAAACGGAACAACGGGTAACGGACGAACAAAAGCGGGAAAAAACGGGAAAACGAACGGACGCAGCACGGGAAACAACAACGGGACACAAAAACCGGAAGGACGGGACCACGACGCGGGAGACAAATAAGATACGAAACCGGACACGGGACCAAGAAACGCGGGGCGACCGACGCGAGAAGGACCAGAAGTAGATAAAGATCGACAACGACGACAAGAAAACGGACGGATAAAGCCGGCGGGGCCGGACGAACTGGAGACAGGAAACGGAACGGGACGAAGCGCGAAAAGAAAAGACGGCGGGGAGAGAGGCCGAGAACGGGCAAACCAAAAACGGAAAACAACGGAAAAAACGGAGCGAACGGACGGACGGTAAACGAATCGGACGCGGAAACATTCGGGCGAAATAACAACACGAGAAGAAGGACGGAACGGAACAGAGGAAAACGAAACGAGAAAACGAAAAACGGGAGATAAACGGGACGGAACGGGACGGGTACGGACGGTAACGAAAAAACTGGGAACTGGACGGAAAACGACAAACGCCGCGGGAGAAACGACAAAAGAGAAACGGAGGAACGAACGGTACGAGACGGGAGCACGGAAACCCCACCGGGCGAAAACTAACACGAAAAACGGGACAATCAACGAACGGGACGGGACAGGAACGGACAGACGAAACGACCACAAACAACGCGAAAGACGACGAAAGCGAAAAACGAAAAAACACGGAGACCACGGACGGGAAACGGGACGCGACGGACGAATCACGAAACGACGACCGAAAGAAGAACGACGGCGAAAACACGGACGGGAACAAAAAAAAACAAGAAGAAACGGAAAACGGGGAAACGGAAACTCGACAAACGGACGACGGAATACGGAAACGAAGCGGCAAAACACGAAGCGAAACGACCGAGGGGAACGGCCAACGAACACGAAAATAACGACGGCGATACGACTAACGGGGACTAACCACGATCGCAAACGGATACGAACGGACGCACGGAGCGGGACGGAACGAAAACGGGAAAAATCGACGGGGCAACGAACGGAGACGACGAACGGCGGCCGAACGGGCGACAAAACACGACGGAACGGGATCCGCGGTAACGAAAAACGCACCGACGGACCGAATCACGAAGGCAAACGAGCGAAAAACGGGCAGAACGAAACGAAAAAAAAAACCGACGGGCACGGGACCCAAAAAAAACACACCGAAGGAACGAAAACGATAAGACCCGGATCGGGACGAAATAACGGGCACGACATAGTAACGAACGCAAACCGGGAAAACACGAAAAACGACGGACGGAACGAAAAAACATCCCGCCAAAGAAACGAACCAAATAACGGCGACGACAAGAAGCGGACGGAAAAGACGGAAGCCGGACGGACGCGGGGACGGGACCGGAACAGCAAAAACGAGAACGGCGAAAAACCATCGAACGGACAACGGGAACGAAACGAGCGAAGGAAAGACAACGAAGACCGGAACGAGTAAACGGCGGAAAAAAAAACAAAACGACGACGACGGACAAACAAACGAGAACGACGACGAAAGCGGAAACGGATGAACGAAAACGAAACAAAAACGCACAAACGGCGCGAACGGGAAAGCGAAAAAACACGACGGAAAAAAAACGGGAAACAACGACGAAAAACGGAAATAAACCGATGAGGACGCCGGACGGCACCGCGACGACGGGGAAACGCGACGACGACGGGAACGGGGCGGGAACCGGTACGGTAAAAACACAAAACGAACGGACGGAAGCGGCACGACGAACTGGAACAAAAAACCAAACGACGACGGACGGGAGCGACGGACGGGAAAACGAAACGAACCGAAAACGGAACAAGGGAACACGCGCGGAGAAAAAAACGACCGAAAAAACGGTAATCGACGGGAAAAAACACCACGGACGAAACGCGAAAAACGACCCGGCGAATGAACCGAACACCTTGAACAAAAAACGGCGACGGGACAGACCGACGACAAAACGCGCACGAAGCGACGTAAACGGAAACGACACCGGAAAACGAAAGCGGGGAGACAAAAAGAACCAAAGAAGACGGAAACGGAACTGAACGACCGCGACGGCAAGGCAACGGAAAAAACGGACAAACAAGGTAAAAGAACGACGCAGAACGGCCAGTAAGGGGGAAAACGGACGGGAGAACGAAAACGGGAAAAAACAACGGAAAACGGGACAAACGAAGAAGCAGACGGAAACGAAACGAAACGAACGAACAACGAAAACGAAGACATAAAACCCGACGGGAACGAACGGCCGGCCACAACGCCGGACCGGGGAGACCAACGACGGACGGACGACGGCGAAAAAAAACGACGGAAACGGCAAAACGCGGTAAAGAACACTACGAACACGACAGACAAGACGGAACACGATCCGCGACAACGGCGAAAAACAAACGGACGGACGACCGGAACAACGGAACTGAATCGGCCCGACGGGACAACTACAAAACGGAAACGGAAAACACGAACGAACCAACGAAACGGACGGAGAACGCCGAACGGATAAATAAAAACGAAGTAGAACGGTGAGAAACGCGAAATAACACGACGGCACGAGTAAAATCGGGAACCGCGCGAACGCGAACGACACAAAAACACGGTGCAAGATCTAACGACGATCACGACGAAACGGACGGACGCATAGCCAACGGTAACGACGGGCACTGACCGGGACGAAACGGAAAAAAAATAAAACGGAAAACCGACACGTAACGGACACGGCACCGACGACGTGACGAAAGAAATACGGAACAGACGGGCGGGACGAAAGACACGGAACGGACAACGGAGAACAAAGCTCACGGAACGGACCGCAAACTGGACACGGGAAAAACGCGACGAAACTCACGAGCAAACGACGGAAAGCAAACGACTGAAAAACGGACGGAAGGTTAACGGGACAAACAACGACGATACGGAAAAACATACGTGACGACACACGAAACAAGAAACGCTAAAAAACGGGAAAAACGACGGCAGGCGGAACGAAGGCGGAGGTCACGACAAGAGCGACGAGCACGAAAACAAGAATACAGGAAAAACGAGAACGAACCGAAAAAAAAACGACTTTAAAACGAAAACGAAAAAAAAACCGACGGGAAAACGAAACCTACGGAAAACTCTACTAACGGTGAAACACTGCAACTTACAACAAACTATAAAACTAAACTAAATTTATCGGAAAGGAAGGACAAGTGCGCTGGTTAACAAACGAAATTATCAGGAAAGCCAAATGTTCCAGGTTTAAAAGCAAAGCTCTCAGAATGTCCAACTGTGGATAAGTATATCAGGTAAGGTACTGAACAGAAGTGGACTGTGGTCAAGGCGGATTTTAAGCCAGTTCACATCTAAATTTATTACCTTGGGAAATAAAGTAAAAAAAAATAAATCGCGCCCATGTGGTGCATCTCGAGATGTAAAAGAGGCAAATGGTAAGGAAGGAAAAAAAGCATTTAAAAACTTAAGCCGAGGGAACGGAAAGGGCCTTTAGGGAGTATAAAAACTGTAACACAAGGAGTGTAAGAAAGCAATCAAACTAGCTAAAATTAACAATGAAGTTAGGAAGTGAAGAAAGCATCACTAAGAACCTAAACATTTTTTAAGTATATTAATAGTAAGAAGATGAGGACTGAGATGTGACACCATTAATTAATGGGATAAGTTAGTTACGGAGGATGGCGATAAAGCAAATGTCTTGAATAATTTTTTTTCCTCTGTATACACTATAGAAGATCCAAGTACAGATATCATAGAGTGCAATAAAGGTATACAAGATTCAGTTCACTTTGGGTAACCGAGGATATGGTACAGAAAGAACTAAATAAGGTTAATATAATAAATCTCCTGGGACGGATAAAAACATCCTGGGTACTTAAGGAGCTAAGTTCGTTTTATCTAGCCATTGTTTCTTATTTTGTGATTCCCTCATGTCCGGTGGTGTGCCTATGGATTGAAAAAGGCTGATGTTATTTCCAATATTCAAAAAGGGTAGTCGTTCACAGCCGGGTAATTACAGGGCCTGTAAGTAACTTCAGTGGTGGGGAGATCCTGGAAAGGTTAATAGGGAACATGTTCTAGAGTATGTTTCAAGACTGACATTATAAGTAGTAACCAGCATGGATTTAGGAGGAATAGATCTTGTCAAAACTACGTGCTTGGCTTTTATGAGGAAGAAGTAAAATTTAGACCTGTATAGCAGTAGAGATGTAGTTTACTTGGATTTTGCAAAGCTTTGATACAGTCCCCATAGGCGACTTAATGAAAACTAAGGTCTGTTGGTCTGGGGAGTCACTATTTGTTACATGGATAGAAATGGGTTATGGGAATATGGATGCAGAGAGTAGTTGTTAAATGGGCTTCAATATAGGGCTAAAGTCGCTAAGGGGGTACCACAGGGTCTGTGTTGGGGGCCGCTTCATTTAATTATTTATGAATTTGGAAGTGGGTATTGTCAAACAAGGTTTCTGGGTTTGGCTGACGACACAAAAACTTTGTCGGGACGTTAAAACTTCAGAGGAAGGCAATTGGTGAGGGGGATCTAGATAGATTGTCACATTGGGATGTTAGTGCAGATGAGATCAAGGGTGGGGGGGGGATTATAGTTTTGGGGGTGGACATGCCCTTTAAGGCTATCTAATTAATGTTGAAATGTTAAATGTTTTAAGTATAGTACGGTAACCAACGACAATGCGTAAAACAAATACCAATGCCAGGATAAGACCAAGCTTAACGGTCAACTGTCAACCAAAAATCTGCTAAATAATGTAAAACAAATTATGATAGGACAATACTCAAATGTTTTCAATGTAAATTTTATTTATTCATTGGTATACAATAAAAAGACGTAATTAAAAAAAAAAAACTCTGGAAAGGTAACTAAGACTGAATTAAAACATGTAAATAGGGGGCGGAGTCTGACTGACGATGTGAGCGGTCGTGTCTGTAAAGAGCTCCTGTCTGCCTGAACTCTTCAAACAATCTACCCAAGTCAGCAACACCCTAAAAACTGATCGGACTACTCCTCCAACCAAGACCCACATAGACAATGGGTCACAAAAAAGGCTTGCAGCCCTCAAAAGGAGATATAAAAGACTTCCTCAACAAATCCGAAACCCCGTGGAAAAACCAAGATGGAGCCGGAGATCAAACAGGGGAAGACACTGAGTCTCTACCGTGCACCCGCGTGGAAGACACAGCAGCTCTTTGAAAAAGCATCCAGTCTTCACAACAAAAAATAATAGGCGAGGTGAAGCAAGAGCTAACACAGCTCGGAGAAAGAGTAGCTACCCTAGAAAACTCCACTGATAGCCTCTCCAACTACTGCCAACAAGTGCAGATCGAACTCCAGGAGGTGAGGGGGGATATAATGCTCATCAAAGACACCCAGGAAGACATTGAAAACCGGAACAATGTCAGAATAAGAGGAGTCCCAGTATAATAGATATCATCCCCTACCTGCAAGAACTTTTCTACCAAATACTCCCGAGCGACGCAAAACCAGACCTACTAATGGACAGAGCACACCGTGCAAGGAGACCGTGCCCAACTCCAACTGAACCTCCACGCGACATAATATGCTGTCTCCATTGCTTCACAACTACAGAAATGATCATGGCAGCAGATAGAAACATAGAAGAAATAACTTTTAAAGGCACGCATATAAAACTGTTCCAGGACATATGCCCAGCCACCCTTGCAAGACGAAGGGTATTGCGCCCGATTACAGATGTCTTACTCAAAAACAAAGTCAGATACAGATGGGACTTCCCGCACCGTCTAGTGGTAATGTCCGGGGGACGCCCAGTCACCCTTAATTCCCTAGATCTGAAGGATGCCTTCCTGAAAAGACTGGGGCTAACAGGAGTGGATCCGAATCAAGGAACAACAACATCTCCTCAACGACTGTCCCCACCAAAAGCTACATGGTCTTACACCCAACCCAAGTCCCAGAGATCCCAGAGAAGGAGCTCATCAGAGGAATCTTAAGCACACGGCTTGATAACTGCGAGTATAACACATTAGCAGGGAGATTCAATACAAGTTCTTATCGTTTAAAATGGTGCTAATTTTGCCCCAACCAATCAGATGTTAGCTTTCAAATGTTAAATAACATCTGATTGGTTGGGGCAACATTAGCACCATTTTAAACGATAAGAACTTTTATTGAATAACCACAGAGGTTGGTTTCCCATAGAGGAACAAGCTACTCCTGGAGCGGGTCAACAACGGGTTACCAGGATTACTTGCTACACTTGGATTCACAAATTGTTGGGGGGGGGGGGGGGGAGGGAGAGCCGCAAACACTGTTTACCCCTGGATATACCTGAGAAAAGTACGGGACCAGAAATATACAGAAATGTAGTATAACTAAAAACCTGAAAAATTGTATGTTTATAAGATTGCATAAAAGAGGGGGGAGGGGGGGGGGGGAGGGGTAAAGGTGAAAAAAGTAATATAACTATAAGGTCGCTGAAATAGTAGAAGAATGGGGACAACAGTTGGAGGGAGGAGCGGGGAGATTCGAGAAACTTATGTATATAAAAGTAGAAAAATGTAGAATAAACCAGCGGATACCGCAAACGCAGAAATAAGGAAATAAGGGGATTATAGCAGAGAGAGCGGAGGGTGGGGGAGGGGAACCAAGCTCAGAAACAACATTAAACACATGGTTAAGATAAGCTCAAGTAATATAGATATAAAATACAAGGACCCAAGAATATAAGGAAACAGTATGATTAAAATGCTGCATGTATATAAAAAAATATATATAATAATCTTACCGATAACACAAATACAGGAATGTGTAGAAGTTTGTTGCGGGGGGGGTGGTGGGAGGAGTTCCCAGCCCAGAAATAACCAAAAGATGAGCATGCAAACTGGATAAAAACTGAATTAAAGACATGAAGAACCCTGACGCGAGAAAGTAGGCAAACGGAATGCTCAAAGATCTGAACGTATATAAAAAAAATATTTTAAAAAAAAAGCATAACTTTTACGTTGTGAGTGCGAATATGTAGGTTGCTTCTCATTATTTGTTATTAAATTGTTTCCTATTCGGAAGAGTTTGGGTGTAGACATGAATCTGAGGATCGTCTACATTTTTGCAAATTGATATATGATATCCACAGAGGACGAGGTGGAGTAGAAGAGACCCTTTCGGAAGAGAGATACATTTATGTGAGTAGCTACACCTGCTTTCTGTGTAAGGAGGTTCCTTACAAATAACTCTTATTGATTACGGGCGTACCCGTTCTCCTACTCTAGGCGTACTCGTACTCCTACTGGTGTCTGGCGAATGAACAACCCCGTTATTTCCGAGGCCTGTTTGCCTGAGCTATTGTGAGACCCTTAATTATATTTCAGGTCAGAGGGACGGGGGGCAGGCGCAAGAAGGGAAGGACCTGCCTGGGGGAGGTGACAAGGTGAGAGGTGGCTTAAAAGGGAAGAGGGCAAATTTGGTGTAATGTTCTACGTATTGGTTACTTAATCGTCAGATTAAAAGGAAAATAGCCTCCCAATACTACAGAAAAAGAAACCCCGATATTATTATGTTTCAGGAGACACACATCATTAGAGGAAAAGAACCCAATTACTGGGGGAAAAAGTGGACGCAGCACTTCTTCGCCTCCTCAAACGTAAAAAAGAGATGAGTGGGCATATTAATTAACAAAGAGGTCCAATTCACGGAAGAATCCACATATAAAGATACACAAGGAAGGTATATAATTATAAATGGAATCCTACACTCTACTCGTATAACATTAATAAACATATACGCACCTAACCAAGATAACAAAAACTTCTTAATGGAATTAGAAAACATAATTATGCTGGAGGAGCATTGATAATAGGTGGTGACTTCAACCTAACTCTAAACCATAGAATGGATAGATCAAGACCACACACTTTATCTTCTTCCACCCCATCCAACAAACCTTTATTGACATTTCTAAAAAATTGCAACGTAGTAGACGCCTGGCGCCTATTACATCCAGAAGAAAGGGAATACACATTCTACTCAGCTCCACACTCACTATTTACTAGAATAGACTACATCCTCATTTCACCATCTTTACTTACCCAAGTCCAAGAGGGCACTATATCAGAAATCTCATGGTCCGACCATGCGTATGTCTCAATCAAGATCTCAGATCTACTAAAATCCAAACCACCCCCTCGCTGGCACCTCAACGAAACTCTACTGCCTGACAAAAACACTGCTAAAAACCTAAAAAACTCAACTTCTAATTAAATAACACTATAGATATAAAAAAAATCCACTCTATGGGCTGCCCATAAAACTGTAATGAGATGTCAGCCAGAGCTAAGAAGGACAGACAACAAAATCAAATCCCTCTTAACAGAGATCCACAACATAGAAAAACAGCTAAGCCGTGACCACAACGATTCTACAAAACAACTCCTCACACAAACCAAAAAAAGAACTGGAAAACATCTTGACGTACAAAGCTGAGAAAGCCCTAAGAGTGTTAAACCAAAAATTCTACAGCAAAAGTAATAAGCCAGGCACGATGCTGGCAAACAAATTGAACCAGAAACTAACCCAAAATAAAATTCCTCCCCTTAAGACACTCTACTGGCAAACTGACTTACGACCCCAAAGAGATATCTGAAAAATTTGCCCAGTACTATGAAAAACTGTACGATGGAACAACAATAGACAGAAGAAAAATAACCCCCAAACGTATAGGACAGTTTTTAAATAAAATAAACTTACCCACAATAACAGAAGAACAATCAGAAAGACAACAAGCACAAACACACCTAAATAAAGTATTAAAAGAATGTAAAGGCAGGAAATCACCGGGCCCAGACGGCTTCACCACACTATACTATAAAATCTTTAACACAACCATGTCTTCCCACTTTCTCAGCTTGGCTAACAACATTCTTGAAAATAAAGACTCCTTTACAGATGACATGCTGGAGGCCCAAATAATAGTGATACCCAAACATGACAGACACCACACAGGTGTCAAACTATAGACCAATCTCCCTTATCAACTGCGATATAAAAATCTTTTCTAAAATGTTAGCCAGTAGATTGAAGGGCATTCTACCATACTTAATACATCTAGACCAGTCAGGATTTGTTGAAGGCAGACAAACCACCGACAACAAAAGAAAAACAATTACCCTACTTCAAATATCTCACCAAAGTAAATCCCCTACGGTAACACTAGCACTAGATGTCGAAAAAGCCTTCGACAGGGTAGACTGGATATACCTTAAGCAAGTTCTCATAAAATTTGGAATGCCACAGAAATATATATCTGCAATCTTTAGCCTGTACTCCTCTCCAAAAGCCAAAGTCAGAAATATGGGATACCCTTCACATCACTTCCCAATTAAAAACGGGACAAGAAAGGGATACCCCCTATCCCCTCTATTATTTGCTCTCTGTATGGAACCCATGGACGAATCACCCAATATTCACGGAATAGCCCTAGGCAAACTAGAGTCAAAAATCTCCCTTTTTGCTGACGATACCTTACTCACACTGACACAACCCTTAATATCTCTCCCCAATTTACCGTATATACTCTAAGTCGATCCGAGTATCAGTCAAGGTACCTATTTTTACCTGTAAAATTTGTAAAATCTCATTGACTCGAGTATAAGTCGAGGGTAGAAATTATCACTACTACTGCCTTCTGATTCTGTGTTGTTTTTAGGCTTTAGTTGCCCTTTAAATGGACAGCAGAATTCCCATACATGAATCCCATACAGTAATAGCCAAATCCAGTACCAGTAACCTCCAATTCCTTGGCACTCCAGATGTTTGGAAACTACAACTGCCAGCATGCTTTGTTGCTGGGAGTTTCAGTTTCTAAACATGTGGAGTGGCAAGGTTCAGTAAACTTTTAATTAAGCTTACCATCATTTAATATATGGGGTTCAGGAGAATTGTAAAGGACTCTCTGACCACAATAGTTAAAAATGTCACCTGAGAGTTGTAGTTTCAAGCTGTCATTTGCATTGAACTAGCAGCTGTTTTTTGCCCCAAACTGAGGAGACCCATCAGATTTTCAGCATCCAGATGAGCAGTGACAGTGCAGAGAGCAGAGTGAGTCCAGCAGCCAGACTAAAGGAAGCAGGAAGTGTAAAAGCAGATCAGCTCCTGTAACTTTCTAAGCATGTTAACACATGACCACCTACTGGTTACTATCTGTAATTGCAGAATTTGGATCTAAATTAGGACTTGACCTGAGTATAAGTCAAGGTTAGGTTTTCAGGCTAATTTTAAAGCCTGAAAAATTCGACTTATACTCGAGTATATACGGTATACAAAATTATCAAACAGTTTGGAATATTTTCAGGATCCAAAATCAACTCCGCCAAAACTATAGCATACCCCTTACACTTAACACCCCAACAATTAGAATCTCTATCTACAAACATCCATTTTAAATGGGCAACTGACTCCTTCATGCACCTAGGAGTTGCCATCAGCCATGACCCAAACACCCTATTTAAAACACAATTATTCGACTAATTAGGAGTACTATCATCATGGACCATATATCCAATCTCACTCCTGGGTCGAATCAACATAGTCAAAATGACCATCCTCCCAAAAATACTATACCTATTCAGAGCATTACCAGTAACTCTTAGAAAAAAAAGACCTCAACGGACTACAAAAATCAATATCAAATGTCATTTAAAAAAACAAGAAACCCAGAATTAAAAGAGATTTCCTTTAGGGGGCGTGGTTAAGATGGTGTCTTGAGCAGACATAGGGATCAGAAGCTCTCCAGAACAAATACCTGCCAACAATAATATCGGGTGATAAACAACCCCAAATTGAAGGGAAAGCACCTTCGGACTACAGCTACCACAATGCCCAAGCATGGGAACCAGCAGCAAAAAACCATGCGGCTAATAACTACACAGAGGCGCTGGGAAGATTTGTCCGCCAAATGAAGCCGCAACCCCCTGCCTCCTCTCTGCGCGCGGATCACATGGAGGAAAGCCCGGAGGACTCACCCCTTACCTCACAGGCCACAGACCCTGAACCCCATGCTCTGGAACCGACCACCAAACAAATACTGCTGGCAATCCAGGACTCTAAATCCTCACTCATGGAGGAGGTCAGGATAGACGTGCGCCTGCTAAGTTAAGACCTACACACCATGAGACAGCGCGTGGGAGAGCTGGAGGACAGAGTCTCTACAAACGAGGATACACTACGGCCTCTCACTAGGAACTCGAGTCCTTAAAGCAACAACTCCAACAACAACAATCCTGGGCGGATGATCTGGAAAATAGATCTCGTCGGCAAAACATCCGCCTGGTAGGGATCCCAGAAGACGCCGAAAAATCGGACCCCAAAACCTTCCTAGATGTATGGCTAAAAGACACTTTTGGGGCAGATAACCTATCCCCAGTGTTCACCATTGAAAGGGCACATAGAGTCCCAACCAAGCCCCTACCTCCAGGATCGTGAACCAGACCTATCATAGCCAGACTGATCAATGAAAAGGACAGGGACACCATCCTGCGCCTGGGGAGGCTAAAAGGGCACCTGCAAATAGAAAACTCTACAATAATGGTCTTCCCAGACTACTCCATCGACCTGCAAAAAAAGAGGGCTACATTCCTTGGAGTGAAACGCCGTCTTAGAGATCTCAATGTTCCATATGCTATGCTCTACCCAGCAAAGCTGCGAATACAACACAACAACTCCACTAAATTTTTTGATTCCCCCATAGAAGCCACATCATGGATGGACTCCCAGTTCAGCCCATAAAGACCTTCTAAACTGTGAGTAACCGCACTACTACCGCAGAGAAGGCAAGGAAGGCCCACAAATCACAAGGTCGGTAAACTTTGCTGTATAATTAATCCAGAGATACCATGCCAATAAGATCCAGGGTATCTCCCCCCCACAGGCCCCCCAGATGAACCAGGACACCGACACACTAACGCACAACCCGAATGGATATGCACTCTGTACTGGGGAGACAAACCGGCACATTGAAGTATGGAAACAATACATCTGCACCAATAACTATAATATATCTCCCACCTGAGAGATTAATGCCCCAGCACCTCAACCCAACCCAGGAAACAACATAACCTCACAGCCTACCTTACATCACAGATACCACTGGTAGCGAAAAATAACTCACTCAAGTACACCCGCTGCCACAGTGGTACTGAACACACGGGCTGACCACTAGCCGGCACCAACAGTCCACTCCCACTTTTGTTCCCCTAAACATATGTATATCTTCAGGACTCATGCCACCAAGCAGGTGGGGTCACCCACAATGGAATAAACCTACAAGAAACAACCACTCGCTCAACACTGACTCTGGACTAAAGACTGTAAGCTAATAACCGGCCCCTGAGAGGGCCCCAAGAACTCCGTCGTCCCCCCCCCCCCTACCACCACTAAAACGCACCTGCCTGGGGAATTTTAAAAATGTATAAATCCGAAAGCAAACAGGTGGTAATTGCCCAAATTTGACCTCCAACAAAGTGATATTGAATTGAATCCTGATAAATAACTGAACAAGGTTTTTTTTTTCTGAAAATGTATATCTATTTATTTATATCTATTTATATCTAAGAGCGGTGGTGACGGCGAACCGCGGGCATCAGTAAGCGGGGCACCAATTGTAATATATGCTGAGGGTGATGGCGATATAGCCACTCACCATCAAAAGGGCCCTACTCAACTAACAGGGCTTCACCACCCTTATACAAAAAACGCTCTGTTCCGCTGGCCCTTTGCGCTGTGGCGAATCGCGACCACCACTCAATAATGTATATATACCTGTGGCATAATTAGACACCAAGCGACAATTCCTACTACCTCCAATGAATGAAATCAGTGACTTGCCCTCAGACCCCGATGATGTACGGGGACCTCCCCCAAGGTAAATGGGAATAGGTTTGTTTACAACTATGATATGTAACTCAATACAAATACATCAATACACTCTATGAAACCAACTGTTTAATGGTAAAGAATGCCCCCGCAGGAAACAACACTGGATATGATGTTATCGGGCCCACGGTGATCGCTCCCAGAAGGTACATCACCACTTTAGTCCCAACAGAGCTTGAAGTCAACACATAACATCAACCAAATAAAACGACTGACACATAGCACCACCGCTGCGCTATCAAAAACGGCTCCGCACCGGGGCCCTAACCCGGCTGTCCCAGACCGACTGATTTTTCCCTTTTCTTTGTCTATAATTTTATATATACAGAGTCTATACAGCTAAACAACAATTATCACAAAAGGCAAAACCTGGAGATCCCGACCCAAGCTACCGACGTAGCTACCCCCAAGAGGTACATAGAATACCACTGATGGACTGCACCAATACAGGATCCCCAGCAGGACCCCTAGCAACGTAAGATTTAAAGGGCAACTGCAAACCGACTCCCCTCCTCCCCCCCATCCTATGTGCAACCTACAAACACCATCAGGTAACAATCCAACTGCACCACCAGTGCTTTAACTGTCATATGATCAACAAACCACAATAGTGATGTGTCCAATCAAACACGACTTGCCACCCCGAGAGCCTAGAGCCAAATATGCCCCACTACACCCAATAGTATATATAGAATGGCCATTCCTGATAGAAACCCTCAAAAAATTTGGCTTCGGGCAACAGTTTATCACCTGGGTCAAGCTGCTATACGTAGCCCCTAAAGCCCAGGTCATGACCAATGGGAACCTATCACCTGTTTTTTCACTGGCAAGAGGCACACATCACGGATGCCCACTGTCCCCCTACCTATTTGCCCTAGCCATTGAACCCCTTGAAATGCAACTGCGGGCAAATAACACCATACGGGTACTCAATAGGACAACACACCAAAAAACTAGGTTTATACGCAGAAGATCTGATTCTTTTCCTTGAAAACACCCACCCCTCCCTAACAACTGCAATCAATAACTTTGGCTCATATTCTGGACTACTAATTGGGATAAATCTACACTCTACCCCCTCAACAGCATCCCTACCAGGAATAACATGAACACAATCCCAATACCCATAGTTAACCATTTCAAATACCTGGGAATAAATATATCCAAATCTCCACAGCAATTTTACTCATTAAATATATTACCCCTACTGGAGCACACAAAAAATAAGCTATTAGCATGGGGGCATGTCCCCTTTAATCTTTGGGGTAGAATTCAATTGATCAAGATATTCCTACTTCCAAAAATCCTCTACACACTACACCACTCCCTAACCTATATCCCTAAATCCTTCTTCATAAAACTAAACTCCCTCCTCTCCTCCTTTATCTGGAGTCACAAAAAACGAAGAACAAAATACACTATACTCCAAGCCCCCAAAGATGTGGGGGGCCTAGCCTTACCCAATTTTCAGCTATACTATTGGGCCTCTTAGCTACATCTACAAAGCTGGGTTAACCCCAATACTCCCCCTACTCAGACGCCATGCTGGGCGAATACCTAACTGGACCATTCATGGCATATATAGACAACCCCAAACCACATATTATCAGGAAAGGCACAACGATACACAGACAAGCCTGTAAGATATGGCAACTCACCAACATTTGCTAAACATTCCTGGACCCTACAGCCACACCCCTCTCTGGAGAAATAAAACCCTGCTTATTCTGAGAAGTTTGGCAGGAGCCACCAATGGGATGCACAAGGAATACACACAGCAAGCAATACCGCTGGAGGTGCACTCTTGTCCAAACTTTGTGTGCAGATGCCTCAAATGGTTCTGTTCCAGCAAACTTTAAAAAAGCAGATGATTGCACTCCAGTGAATTTAAGTCTTTATTGTGGACCACACATCACACACAAACACTGGGAATACACACCCTAGGAGATATAATACAGGGGGACAAGTGAAATCATTCCAAGAACTGCAAGGAACTCACAAAATCCTGAACACACATCACTTACGCTATTTGCAACTAATACACGCAATTAAAGCTATCTTCCCTAATTCACTCAGTTATATAAGCACCCAATAATTGGAGTGATACGCACTCAAGGTCTAAGGGGGGGTTATATCCAGACTATATACATGCCTACTCAACACCAAAATTTTTACACATTAACACAACTATTAAAGAGCATGTCCACCCGAATTTTTTTTTTTTTATATGGTATTCCCCATGGGCTCCCAGCCCCAACCGCATAATTTATTTTTTTAAAAAGCCCCCCAAACTCTACTTACCTGCCCTCTTTCCTCCGCCGCGCTCCCGGCCCTCTGCTTGCTAGGGGCGGGACCGGCAGCCGCGTCTGTGATTGGCTGAGCGGCAGCCAATCACGGACGCGGCTGCCGGCAGCTCACTTCGCCGGAGGAAAGAGGAGAGGTAAGTAAAGTTTGGGGAGCTTTCTAAAGGTACAAATATTGCGGTTGGGGCTGGGAGCCCTTGGGGAATACCATATATAAAGCATTTTACGCTAGGGGGAGGGAATCGAGAGAGGGTGGGAGAGGGAGGGAGAGGGAGGGAGAGGGGAGAAGAGCTGCAGTACGCATGGCAAAAATCTACCTGAGGCCAGGAAGCAGGCAGTGTCCTATATGGACCTGCTAGCCTCCTGGTGGGCAGTTTTTGGGACTTTGGGGGGGCACTACCGGAGAACCCTATGGAGCTGGGATGTGAGGTAAGGATTAAACTACACTACATGGTGGGGCCAGTAGTTGGGGGGATTATAGTTTTGGGGGTGGACATGCCCTTTAAAACAAAATGGGCTGATTGTTTGGGGGATATATCTGAGGACCAATGAAACGAGGTATTCAGTTCACACAGCGATGCCTCTCCCGCGACCAACAACAAGCTAATACAATTTAAGATATTCCCACCAAACGTATTATACCCCCAAGCAACTTAAACACATGAAGCAGTCCAACCACACACGCTGCCCCAAATGTCAATTACAAAATGCAGACTTTACCCACCTTATATGGGAATGCCCAAAAGTTTATATTTTCTGGCAGGAGGTAGTTCGTATCCTTACCCCTCTTACCCCACACCCCATTCAAGCACGGGCGGCCCTCTGTATATTCGGTTTACTAGATGAAGAGATATGGTCCAAACACGAAAGGGTCTTCCTGCAGGCGGCATTATTCTATGCACGGAAAACAATAGTGTTATGCTAGCAGGCTCTCACACAAGAAACCAAAAACCAAGAAATGGGCAGAACTAATAAACAATGACCTCCCCAAGCTCAAATTACTATATCAGCACAGGAATTGCTCTGAAAAAATTTAAAAAATTTGGGGGAACTGGACGGACTCACCCTCCACGATAATCTAAAAAACCAGCCCCACACCAATGCCTGGCACACTAACAAATGCAACAGAGACCCTGCCGGGCTCCGCGCGTAACCTTGGGCGGCCGGGGTGGATTATTGTTGTTATAATTGTTCTCAATCTATGGACCAGTACTTTTGCAAGTATTTTATAATCCGTCGTCAACGGACCACGACGAGAATCAACCAGACCAGAAAGGTTATAGAAGTTATAACAGTTTATTAGTTTAATAAGTTTTTATAGCAAGGAATGTATAACCAATGAACAACAACAAAGACAGAACCATCATGACAATTATTTATTCAAAGGCGAAAATATGTAAAAACTGATATGTGTACTATCTATTGTAAAAATGTTTTAGTAATGCTAAATATTCATTGGTAATAATCAATAAAAAGTATTTAAAAAAAAAAAAAAAAAAGATTTCCATGTCCGACACAAAACAATGGGAGGATTTGGACTGCCAATATTATACAACTATTACACCGCAGCCAGACTAGCCCAGACAATCCAATGGACCCAAGGAACAAACATTAGCAAGCTGGGTCAACATAGAGAAAGAATTACTACACCCAATGAATGTCTACTCAATCCTATGGGTAGACCCGAGAAACCGGAAACTAAACCCTAAATCTCTAACACCCACCATACTACATACCTTAAAAATATGGGATAGCTGCAACACAAGACACAAACTCACCTCCAACATCTCATTAGCACACCCATTTTTCTATATTCCACAATAACCAGGCACAGAAACCCAGTTCGCGGAATACTGGCGTCAGAGAGGGGTTAATAGATTCAAAGACATATGTGACCATGACAGAAACACCCTACCCTGGCAAACAATTCAGCCAGATATAAAATAGACAACTCACACTGATATCAATATACACAACTCTCGAGATTCCTATCAACAAGCATACTTAACTCACCTCAAACCCCACTACCTTCAAATTACTCTGCACACAACAGACAAATACAAAAAACACAATCTCAAAATTACATTTCACAATATGGCACAACATCCAGGAAGATAGAATTCCCCCCCCATGGAAAGATGGGAATCTAGGCTGCAGCATAAAATATCAGATACTTAATGGCAACAAATAATTACACAATCAGCAAGATGTTCAGCCAACATACTCACAAAAGAAAAGTCATACAAAATCCTCTACGACTGGTACATAACTCCATCTCTACACAAAATCAACCCCGCAATATCCCAGAATTGCTTTAGAGGATGCGGACAACAGGCCTGCTGGTGGGACTGCAAAGAAGTCCAAACACTATGGAAACAGGTTGAAACCTTAATATCTGACATATTCAACAGCTCCTTTAAATTATCCCCTTACACAGCCCTATTCAATCTACCCACAAAAAATTATAACAAACACGCACAATCTCTTATAATGCATATCTGTTCAGCTGCAAGAATGCTAATAGCAGCAAGTTGGAAGCAATCATGCCCACAAAGGGACTCCTTGATAAATAAAATATGGTGGATTCACAACAACGAATATATGGCCCACACACTAGTCCCACACTAGTCAAGTCAATGCATCTATTACTATATTCATTGTCTAGATCAGATATGCTGACATGAAGACACATGCTAATGTAGTGTAATCCACAATGATCCAGGCCAAACTATGGCTACCTGCTCCCTCTTTCCCCCCTTCCCTCCACCCCTTTTATTACCCTTACTGTAGGAATATTACTTAGGGACTTGTTTACTGAACTAGTTCTGTTGGCAAACTACAAACAATATGTTCTCACAGCAAGGACCCTTGCCTATCGTTTCTTGTTTATAGTGGGTTTAGCTTATATTAAAGATGCTGAATCAATTGATATTGTTCAAATTGAACCAGGAAAATAAATAAATGCATTAGGTGGTTGTGGTTGGGTAGCATTGACTGCGTATCACAAACCGCACCAGAAAACTGTTGAATGCAGAAGAAAACTTTGGAACTTGAAAATCAGTCAAAATGAACCACCAAGAAACTTAAAAATCTTGCAGTGGTAGAACTGTCATTTAGTGATGGAATCTTCAGATATGGTTGAGGATAGTGTATGCATAGAAAAGGATGTGTATTCCAATAAAACAGTAAAATTAAGTAACTGTCAGACATGAAACAGAAGAAAAGTTACCCAGATGTAAAAGAGAAATATGATTTAGATTGTTAGCAGAGGAAATTAAGAAGCATAATGTGAACAGAGTTGGAATTAATTCAGCAACTTCAGGAATTACCAAAGGTTACTAAGGAACAGGAACATGTACCTGACACAGAAAATTTCCAAGGTTTCTCCTTAATCATTTCTATTTGCTATTATTGTAAGCATGTTGGCCATCACCATAAAAAGTGTTTCAGATTAAGAAGATGTTTAAAGAAATTTGGTATTGCTAAGAATTTTCATGGAAAGAGACAAGCTCAGACAGCTTCTGTTACTAGTAATAACTGAATAGAATAACAAGAATTGTATAACTCAATTGCCCATGACTAGACCACAATGGCAGATAAGAAGTTATTCCTTGTTAAGGAGAAAATGATCAATAACTTAGTTAAACCCTGTTTCTGAACATGTTTGGTAACATATTCAATAATTGTTGGTAATGTTTATGTCTATAGCTACATATGCAGTAAATTAGTTGGATGGGAGATTTTAAAATACAGTACTGGAACCATTAGGAATATTACAGGTATATATATATTACAGAGATATTCATTGCAATATAAAATAATGCAAGATGGATTTGTTTTTTAGATCAATGTGATAGTGAGGAAGATTTGTGTAGGGTTGTCATCAAGATAGCTAAACTTATGTTAACCTTTTTTCTCTCTTCCTGCCCCTATTCCAGAAGGGTAAACACAATCTAATGAACATTAAATCACAAAGCTTTTTTTGTCCATCCCTAGACTAACTTCATAAATCCATGTTTACCTACTTGGACCATATAGAGATGCCCTTCAGATAGCAAATTAAAATTATGAAATTTAGTTAACAGTCCTTGGGGTCAATCCATTTGACTCAAACACAGTAATTTTTCTATTTTTTTTCTATTTATCTTGTGTAAACGCACAGGACTGCAACTCCCAGCAACCTCAGCTATCTATTTTATCAGTTACCAACTTTTAATGAATAGGAATATAATATCAAAATCGTAACCTTGCAGGGAGATTCAATAAAAGTTCTTATCGTTTAAAATGGTGCTAATTTTGCCCCAACCAATCAGATCTTATTTAATATTTGAAAGCTAACATCTGATTGGTTGGGGCAAAATTAGCACCAATTTGTTCATTAGTGTATTAGATCAGAAGGATTCACTTTTTATAAAATCGGTTCCATATATTAGAGTGTAATAAGATCGACATTAACCGCAATGTTATTTTTTTCAATGCACTCTAATATTTTTGTACTTTTATAGGAAATATATATGACCCAGGGATCATGATAAGAAGTAACATTTTTGGTTGCATGTGCATGGACTACTAACATTTATGTTTTTAGCATAAACTTTAGAAATAATAGTCTGGGTATATTAACTTGAGTGTTACTATATAGTGTATTTATTTTTTGGTGGTTGATTAAATATGTTATAATATAAACTAATTAACTAATCAGTCTACTCTCTATTCAGATTCCTTCTTTGGAAAAGTATTACATATATAAAAATCCTGCACAGGTTTATAAAGTTTACAACTAATAATCATTGGTTCAGAAATTGGGATTTTTAATGACATTTTTGAATAATTATAATTTTTTAAACATACTGTATGTACATTGTGAAACACAGATAACTATTTTAAATATGTCATAATCTGGCCAGTTATATGACACAATATGTGTCAAAGATGTTTTATATAATGTATTTTACTAAATTATAAGATTTATTATGGATCCATTTGTTCTTCATACGTACATACATATTTTAGCTTTTATTTTTAAGCATTATAAATTTTTGAGAATTGTTTTTAACAACGATTATTGTAGTCAGAATACTTAGTAGTCTTTGTGAAAGAACACATATTTAGATAGCAAATGGCAAAACTTTCTTTTAGCTTTATATCAAGAACTGTTATTTTGACATCTTTGAATACCTGTGCATTGTAATTTAGTATATGGAAAGTGCAGATAAGGAAAAATATGCCGCAATTCATTGTATGTAATTTCTCTTGCACTCAAACAATTATGGTCACATATGTGTTGCATCTACATCAATATTTGGAGAAGGGATCTCATTAGCTAGTTCTACATTATATTAAGCCTTGACTGTTAAAAATGTCCCACGCTGCCCTTTCCTTAAAGGGGCTCACTTCTGACCCGGTTTTGGTAGAACAATAGCCACTAACTAAAGATAATTAAAAGCACTGTATGAATTAGGCAAAGAACATTAGGCTATTTAAGACTCTTTTAGTAAAAATGTAAAAATTGCTGCCTAGTTGCAGGGCTATTCAAGAACAGTTTAATCTTGTATTGTTTACTTTTAATTTACTCCATTTTAATTTAGAAAAAATATACAGCTTTTGATTTAGCTTTAGGTTAGTCTTCTATGTTGCCACAACCACAGGTATATTACAGACAACTACCTGATTTGAAATGGCATGGTCTGGTGCCCCTGATAACTTGGGGGCAGGGTCATGCTGTTGTGTTCTCTTTCAGGTCCTTTGTAGGTTCCAGCTAGGTGTGTTAAACCAGCACAGGATGGCCAGGCATCAATGAACTCCCAACCCGATTCTAAATTCAACATCAATCTCAGACAGCTGGATGAGCCGGTCTCAGAAAAACAAAAAGGGATAACGCAACTCTTGATGACACCTGTGACTCCTCTGTATCACTACGGTCTAAAGCTGAATATACATCCTTAGCAGAATCTCTTGTTGGATTTCCAGGATTAATATTATATAATTCTAGAACTATTAATTCTTTAGCATGTCTAGTTGCAAAATCTTTAAATCATACTTCTACAGCTCTCGCAGCCTTAAATCATGAGCAGTCTCAACTTCGTATAGCTATATTAGACAATAGAGCCATCTCTAAAATGTGTTGCTTCAATCTTACAGACAATAGTAAAACTGTTGACAAAGAAATTGCAGCTTTAAAAAACCTCGATTTTCAATTGTCATATATGGTTCTCATTATAATTATCAGTATTTTGTTATGCTGCTGTGTACAATGTATTCCTTCACTCTGTACTATGTGTTTCTCACAAAAGAAACCATTTTGTTGTTACATCTGAATTATCATCCCTCTACAAATGATTACAACAAATTGTAGTTGATTTACAATCACCTCCCCTTCATTAAAAAACAAAAAAAGAATGGGATGTAGGAATATTACTTAGGGACTTGTTTACTGAACTAGCTCTGTAGTAATATGTTCTCTCAGCAAGGACCCTTACCTATTGTTTATAGTTTATAGTGGGTTTAGCTTATATTGACTTAGCCTTCAGTTAACAACACACTTGGCAATAACAAGTGATCAAGAGGAAGGCGGTGACTATCACATCACATGTATAATATTCTCCAATCACAAGTGTACACATGTATCTATTATCCCATCCCTTCAATTCTGTACATCCCTAAAAGAACCTCTAAAGCTAGGTACACACAGTCCAGATTTCTGAAAGACAACAGACAGGATCTGCAAGATCCTGTCTGCCATCTTTCAAAGATCTGCAAACACACAGTCCCGAGCGTTCTCCCTATGAACTTCATAGGAGAACGCTCGGGACTGTGTGTTTCCATCGGCCGCGCTAGACTCCTCTATAGGTAGAAATTCTACCTTTTAGAATCCAAAACCCAAAGCTCATTTGATATTTCTAGGAGATTTTAACTCAACCATGAATCCTTCTATGGACAGACTAACAAATATCGCCTCAAACAGACCAGACATACAAACTACACCTCTAGCTAAACTAATACTAGAGTAAGCCTGGAGAGAAGCATGGTGTAGCCGTCACCCAACTACACAAAAATTTTCATATTACTCTAAACCACACGGCTCCCTATCTAGAATTGACCATGTATTCACTAATATATTTGCTGACCAAATGATTACTGATTTCGCATATCTACCAAGAGGCCTATCAGACCACTCCCCAACACTAATTAAATTTCAAAATGCTAATCAAATACTGACTAGAGGAATGTGGCGATTCCACCCCATCTGGAATCCCTCCGTAATTCCAAAACAGCATATATAAAACAACCCACACTAGAAAACAAACTAGACTAGAAAACAAACTAGACTGGTAATCAAAACAAATCATATATGGCAATATATTTACTGAAAAAATTAACAGAGAATTCTTTAACAAACAGAACTACTTTGAACATGGGTACCAGTCTGCTAAAATTTTGGTTCAACCGACCAAAACATGATTACCTCTCTGCGAAATGCAGAAGGATTAGCCTATACAGATACCAAAGATATTCTTGAACTACTTGCTAACTTCTACAACTCCCATTTTACAGCCACCCAACGAACGTTAGCCAGATACCTAGCTAGTATACCCTTCCCAAAACTTACCAATGCTGAAGCCCAATTCTTGAAACAGACATAACAGAACCCGAATTCAGAGACGCATTGGGCGGGATGGCAAATGGCAAATCCCCTGAACCAGACAAGATCCCAACACAAATATACATAACATATATGGAACAAATAACTCCTAACCTGCTATCTACATACAACTATGCTTTCACAAAAGCACACTTCCTCCATCTATGTATGAAGCTCACATTACACTTTTACTTAAAGCGGGCAAAAACCCAAGGCTGCCATCAGACTTTTCTCGGCCCCATACTGGGTAAATTTCTGGGCCCTCCTATAACACAAACCAACTTAGACACATGCATACCTCCCAACATTTTAAAACGCAAAAGAGAGACACATGGGGAGAAGAGAAGCAGTGAATGTGGATTTTTTTTTCACGCCCACTGTTAAGGTTGCACACATTTTAAAGACCATTATTTCCAATTTACATTGTTGCCTGCAATATTATATATAAACTAGAGATTAAGGGGGTGATGCAATATTTTGTTCTGCCACAGCTTACCTGTGCGAGATTTTGTACATCAGGGGATCTCTGCCAGGTAAGTGCACCGGTTAACGCCTCCTATTCAGTGGCCTAAAGTTCCCCACTACATAGTAATGCAAAACTTTACAAAGGGCGGTTTTGCATCACCTGCGCCACGCTTTTTCAGAGCATTCTCAGAAATGGCAATGCAAAATCAGTGTAAAACCCACGCTAACCTGATAATACATCGGATAGCGTGGGTTTTACACTGACTTGGACATTTTGCTCCCAATATTGCATCGCCCCCTAAGCCCATTACATTAACGGCCACTAGACATGCTCCACACACATAAATATAAATATTACCCGTGTCCAGTACACAAACTTAAGATATAATATGGGGTCTAATATAGGATTCAGTCTGTGTGGGCTTGGCCCAGAGGGCACAGACTGGTAAATATAACATACCTTTAAGCCAAGCCCACACAGACTGGATCCTATATTTGACCCCATATTATATTCTGCATCAGTGTTGCTTAAAACGTATTTCATTCGTATTGACTATTGATATATTCACTCAATTGTCTATGCTCAAATCCACCTACCTACTCATTTGTGCACTGTCTGTAAAAAGGCTGTCACTATTGCCACACAGCATGGCAGCTCCACACTCTGTCCTGCCTATATCCATATTTCTATCCTGTCTATACCATGATAATAGAGATGGTGTGGAGCTGCCATGCTGCAATGTGACACAGAGATAGAATTTTGGATATAGGCAGGATAGGGATGGTGTGAAGTTGCCATACAGCTATGTGACACAATCTCTATCCTGCTTATATCCATATTTCCATCTCAGTGTGGAGCTGCCATACTGCTATGTGACACAAAGATGGAGATATGTATATAGGCAGGATAGAGATGGTGTGGAGCTGTCATGCTGCAATGTGACAAAGAGATAGAAATTTGGATATAGGCAGGATAAGGATTGTGTGGAGCTGCTGTACTGCTATGTGACACAGAGCTGGAGATATATATATATATATATATATATATATATATATATATATATATATAGGCAGGATAGAGATGGTGTGGAGCTGCCTTGCTGCCCCCATGGGGTAGGTAATAGCCCAGTAGGCCTATTAGGCTATTACCTACCCCGTGTGCAGTGCATGCCTTGGTAGCAGAATGAAATAAAGGCATGCTGGGAGTTGTAGTCTCTTAAACATCTGAAGTTACAAGGTTTGCCAACACTGCTATGCGAGTACTGGCACCAGCAGCCCCCCAAGAGCAGTCTCTGTACACAGCAGTGAGACAGAGGGTAACAATGTCCCTCCCATGGACTCACAAGCAGAAATGGGTTCTGTATAACTTAATTATTCCCTCCTGCTCTGCTATGGAGGATCACAGCAAAGAAGAGCTCCAAGTTCAGGCAAGGGGCAGGAGGGGACGGAGCCTTGGCCATGCAGCAGACACACGTTTGTCTTCTCTATCTTGAAATGGAGTTTTCCATCTAGTGGCTAAATGCAGTATTGCAGGTAGAAAAAAAATGTCCCCTTCCTCTCATTCTCTGGGCCCCTGGTAAGTCGGGGCCCCATTCAAGAGTACCCCCTTTCCTCCCCTGATGGCAGCCCTGCAAAGACACACAAGACTACATCCATTGCCAACCTATATCCCTCCTAAACATAGACTATAAAATATTAGTATACAATCAATTTCCACAAACAGGCGGCCTAATCAGCACCACTTAGAAAAGGCTTAGGAAGACAAACCTCGCAGTCCGGCTTCTTAAAAAAGTATTCACCTTTATTGGCACATCTTTAAAATTGCTTCTTAGCCAACATATTAGGGTATAACATCCTGGTCTGACACGTTTCTGATCGACAATCCTTACTCATAGACCCATCCTTACTCATATGAGTAAGGATCGTCGATCCTAACCTCCCCTATAACATTTCTGTGTAAACAAACCAACTCGCTCGCTGCAGGTGGAACACCTCTACACTCCCAACAATTTCAAATCTGGAAACCGCTAAATAAAATTCTAAAATACACAGGAATACCAGGAGAGTCTAACCTATGGCACAACCCCAACTTTCCACATCTTGCATCATTTGCAACCTCTCAATACTGGGAAAACAAAAGGTATACATTACTTCTTCCAAATATAGATGACCACAAACTAATCCCTTTCTCCAAAATGCAAGTGAGGTTTCAAATTCAACACATTTCCTTATTTCACCATCTACAACTGCAATATAGGGGGAGACAGGAGGCTAGTCTCCAAGGTATACAATTGTTTAATCAGAGCTGACCTAATAGAAGATAAAACCAAACTAATAAGCAAATGGCAAGGATATATCACAAATCTTAAAACTATGGAATGGGAAGAGAATATACTCCGCCATCTGAGACTAATATATCTCAGAGGAGGTTTAGGGAAATTTTACAATGCCTGGACCCCATGGTGTAACCACCCAAGATGCATTTATGAGATGCAAGTGATGAAACCTAAAAAGGAGTAAAAGGTAGCGATGCCTAGGAAATCCCAGACTACCCCTAGCACTTATACATGCATGCTGGAAGATGATTTATTGAGTGCTACAATGAGGATATAAAACTATGTATAATTAAGTATTAAACTGTGGCTGTATAGTTTACTGTTGTTTTTATTTTTCTTTACCCCACATCCTAAGTTACCCCTTCCCCCAACCTCTCCCCATAAACAGAAAATGTAACTAATATCTCAAGATGTAAAAATTCAACTGTACTAAAATGATGTAATTCTAATGTACAAAAGTATAAAATATCTATTGTAATGACATTGGGTTTATAAATAAACATCAGTTTAAAAAAAAAAGTTACTCACTGTATGTCTCTGATTTATAAAGTGATGATCAAGTTCTCCTTAATGATAACTAAGACAGAACACATGATCTTAGAGTTACTAGAGACTAGATCACACAGACCACACAACCACACAAGTAAGATATGCATTGTCAATACAATCAATTAGTGACAAACTTATCCAAAAATTTGCTGTAAAGGAAGCAAGATTGAGGGCAGAATAGGCACAGATGCAGGTAGAAGCAGAAATTCTTCAGAGTGAAAAAGCAGTAGCTTTGGCAAAGTTGAAAGTCTATGAACAGGCTGTGGAACAGCAAAGCGGGAAGGAAATGCAGAGTATTGTTTCCCAATTTGCCTTAGAGTATTCAAAAATATGCACTAAAGATTACGTTGCCAGTTTAAGTGGTAACCAACAAAGATCGTTAAGATTTTTTACGGGAAGCTCAGGCACCCATCTGGAGAGAAGACCCTTTAATATACACAAACACTGCTTTAACTACCAAACACCCTGTTCTCCATGCTAGAAGCCTTTACAGTGCATTACCCTCACAGTATGTGCCAAATACACCACCTTACATTCAGGATCAAATAACTTCAAGCAATGTGGCTTTTTCACAGATGCAACAAGCTCCAGCAAGCAGAGATACAGCATCACTTGCCAATCCTTTCCCAAGATTAAATACATTTGCACCTCCTTTTATTCCTGCTGCTTATAATCCTTTAGTACCAGACTGCAACAAGTCCCACAGACTATCAAGCCAGAGGGATCGGATATATCAAATCTCGCTAAGTTTATGGGCAGCCGTGAGCTCGTAAGCACTAGTCTTACAAATTAGGATAACAGACCTGAAAATTACAGGACCTGGAACAACGATAGAAAATGTGGGCATTAATGCCAAGGAAGAGCTCGACCTCTTAGCAAAATGGTTAGGTTTCGATTCTTCAAAACATGTCTCACAGATAAGAAGAGCATACGTATATAACCCAAACTCAGCCCTTAAAAGCTGTATGGAAGCCCATAATTTCCCAAAATTATCCAATAAAGATAACATTAAATTTTAAGATCTGAGTATACTGTTACGAGAATTAGAACTGGCTAAAGAAGATCCATGTTTACCAGACCTAAGTTATCGTGAAACAGCATATGGTATCAACCCAGTCATTTCAAAGCTACCATACAATCTTCAAGAAAGGTGGGCAACTCTAGGTTCCAAATACAAAGAGGAAAACAACCTTGCTTTCCCTCCCTTTGTGTTTAGCAAATTCCTCAGACATTGCCAGAACCAGCAATGAACCAAGCTGGTTCATGAACCAAGCTTCACGTTTACAGATTTAAACATTTCTGTTTCACGATACTCCGAATTACAAAAGCCAGAATTCAGATCCCAAGATAAGGGAAGGTTAGTAACTGTTCAAAAGACAGATGTCCAAGGTGAACAGACTGAGAACCCAGACCATCAGTGTCCACTCCATAAAAAACCTCATCCTCTCAAACAATGTAGAGTTTAGAAGAAAAACATTTCCAAATATATAACTCTGATAGGTAAGGTCCGAGGTGCACTTCCTATAGCCTGTGCCACTGCAGGTAAGTATAATCAGTCATATATAGTTTGTAGGTAGGCACACTCAATATAGTATTCAAACAATACTCATTTATTAAAGTGCTGAAAATAACAAATGCCAAATACACACAACGTTTCGGGGGTCCAACCCCCTTCCTCAGGTGTAACTAGTTACTACAGAGTGCAAGGTATATAGGAAGTGATATCATAGGCACAAGGCACAATTAACTCCGCCTCCTTAATGAGGTCAAGATTAAAGTGGACTTGTGCAGTGCATAAAGTGCTAAGTGCTTAAAATACATATTAGTGCATTCAAATTACAATAAAAATTACAATAAAAACTTTCATAATAAAGTGCATATATATCCTAATATGAAATGATTCATTCTAAGCAAACTTCAAATAAAGTGCTATCATGAATAAAAAAAACGTTGTGCCGTTATAACTTATTTAAAAAGGTTTAAAAAGTGCTAAAAAAATGATAGTTATTCAATTGTAATAAATAATTATAAATACATATACATTTGTGTGTGTGTTCATTCAATAGCAAATATTCTATTATACAATTATATAACAAACAGAGGATGATGGTTCTTTACGCGAGTCCCATTTTCAATTCTAGTATACATCCACTAGATGGTGTAAGCGTTCCTGAAAAAATAAACAATGTTTCTAGTGGAATGTAATATTATAGGAACCAACTACAAGTTACAATAGGTAACAATGTTACATGGTTAAAGTGTTAACTTAATAAAGTTACATGTGTATGTTACATTGGTAATGCCACCAGGACAGATGCATCTGGATTCTTTTTTCTTTATTTCACACTGATTATAGGTAAGACATTAGGTTAAAGTCTTCATTCAAACCTTTTGGTGTAAGAATGTGTAAATGGTGTACCCACCAATGTTCTCTTTGTTATAATAATTGTGGGAAATTTCCCCCTCTATTGGATTTTTTTACTACTTCCAATATCTGCCACCGTAACTGCATTGCATTATGTTTATGTTCATAAAAGTGCCTTGCCACTGGGGTATCATGTTTAGACTCCCCAGGTTTGAACTGTTTTATGTCTCTTTTGTGTTCGCCCAGTCTCCGTCGTACCTCTCTTTTTGTTTGTCCCACATAACCTGAGCCACAGGGACATTTTAATAAATAAATCACCCCCTGGGTCAAACAAGTAGCAAAGTCTTTAATTTTAATGACAGTTCCCTTTGTGGCGTGATAGATGTTATCACCTGGAATAATCGCACTACACATTTGACACGATCTACATGGATACGTGCCATTTTTTGGTTCTCCGAAAAATAGCTTCTGTTCAATTTTATTTGGTAACATATCTGAATGCATCAGTTGATCCCCCAAATTTGAGGACCTCTTGTATGAATGTAAAGGCTTCTCCTTAAATAATAACAATATTTTTTTAGCACTTTTTAAATAAGTTATAACGGCATGACGGTTTTTTATTCATGATAGCACTTTATTTGAAGTTTGCTTAGAATGAATCATTTCATATTAGGATGTATATGCACTTTATTATGAAAGTTTTTATTGTAATTTGAATGCACTAATATGTATTTTAAGCACTTAGCACTTTATGCACTGCACAAGTCCACTTAAATCTTGACCTCATTAAGGAGGCGGAGCTAATTAATTTTGCCTATGATATCACTTCCTATATATACACCTTGCACTCTGTAGTCACTAGTTACACCTGAGGAAGGGGGATGGAGCCCCCAAAACGTTGTGTGTATTTGGCATTTGTTATTTTCAGCACTTTAATAATGAGTATTGTTTGAATACTATATTTAGAAGAAAAAACCTCAATGAACGTAAGGAACTTCTTCAAAGATATGGTATGTGCTACAGATGTTGTGCAACAACAGATCACTTTGCAAAAGACTGTAAAGCAATCATCAAATGCTTGGAGTGTAACAGTACCCAACCATAACTGAATATTCCTGAAATCTACACACAGTAGGCGCAGTTCTTCGTAGAAATTTGCACTTTTAGCAGATTTTCTGAAAAAATAACCATAAAACATACAAAAGGTAGAAATCATGCCAAAACCCCATGGAATGTTTAAAAAAAAGGTTACCAAATATCAATCCCCCAAAATGCCCTGAATCAAACAATATGCCATATGCATGATTACACACGCGGACATAGAAGCGAAAAGCCAGGAAGGTCTCAATACATGACGACTCCAAAACAGCAAATATATTCAGCCAACTGAATTTTTAATCTAAACACCCTTCTCACTCAAAAATACCCCCAAAACTATATATCCTCAGAATCTACAGACCTTCACCTATGATGCCATTTTTTCACTCATACCATAAATGGTGTATGACCATATGCGTAGATGCACACAGAGATATGTCCAACAACTAACACAAATGGGAAGCATGCACATGTGCAATTTCAAGAGAAGAAATTCAAGAGTGCTCTGTAATTTTATCAGCCTACTCTTTTTCAAAGAAGACTGCCCTAAACTTATATATTCCCCCACAAACTATATATTTTTGGAATCTATACACCTTTAGCTATGTAAGGTTACCATACTTTCATACATACATAAGGAATTACAGACGCAGTAATTAATAGAACTACGTGCTTTTAGGAGATTTCGTGAAAAAATAAAATAAGACAATTCAAAGTTTGAAGGCTCCAATTTTTACAAGGAAACAACCTCTAAACTTGGAAACAACCCCCACAAACTAAATATTTATTAGCGCTACACACCTTTGGCTTTGTAACAGTGCCATGCTTTCAAACATACATGAAGCATTCCAGACACAGCAATCCATAGAACCTGAGCTTTTAGAAGATTTTGTAAAAAAAAAAAAAAATTACAATAAGATGATTCAGATGTTGAAATCCTATCTAAACCCAATTAGCAAGAAAAATATATAAAAATATATAAAATATAATCAGGGCTAGGCCACACTGCTGCGATTTTTCTGCGTTTGCTCATGCATTTGCTCTTTTTTCATATCATTGGAATCGCAGCAACGCAGGGAAAACGCACGTTTTCGGGTGCGATGCGATTGCGCTTGAGATTTGCGTTCCGCATTTTAAATCACAATTGCATGCATTTTCCAATACTTAATGAAAAAAACGCATGTGCAAATGAAACAAAATCGCACATGAATTTGCATGCGATTCCGTGTGCGGTTTCGTTGCAGTGTGGCCATGCCCTAAATGTCAGTCTCCCACATGTCCTGAATCAAACGGTATGCCATATGCATGGGTGCACACAGTCACATGGCCACCAACTAACTCAAATGGGAAGCATATGCAAGTGCAATTACAAAAAAAAAAATCAAAGTGCCCTGTAGTTTAAACAGTCTACTCTTTTTCAAAAGAAACCGTCCCGAAACTTGGAAATACCCCCCACGAACTATATATTATTGGAATCTACACACCTTCAGCTGTTACGGTGCCAAGCTTTCATGCATACATGAACAATTCCAGATGAAGTAACCCATAGAGCTCTATGTTTTTAGGTTTTGTGAAAAAATACAACTATTTAAAGGTTTAAATCCTATCTAAACCCACTTGACAAGTAAAAAACCCACTAAATGTCAATCTCCCACATGTCTTGAATCAAACGGTATTCCATACGCATGGGTACAGACAGAGACATGGCCACCAACTAACACAAATTGGACACACCCACAAGTGCAGTTACAAGAAGAATTCCAGACACAAATTCATAGAACTCCGTACTATTAGGAAATTTTGTGAAAAAATAAAATAAGATGGTTGAAATCCTACCTAAGCCCACTTGACAAGTACAAAAAAAAAATACTAAATGGCAATCTCTCACATCTCAAACTGTATGCCATATGTGTGGGTGCAAACAGAGAAGTGGCCACCAACTAGCTCAAATGGGATGCATGTGCAATTACAAGAAGAAAACAAATCAAAAAACACCACAACCCACCCACCATGCACACACTCCCCCTTTTAGTGGGATTTTATCGAAAACTGGTTGTTACTGATAGATGCGCATGTTTTTGCACACTTTACTGACCCTAAAAATTCAATTCGGTCTTTTTTGGTACCTCTAATAAAATAGGCTTAGTTTCCCTTGGAATCGGAGGAATATAATCTGCATTTACTTTACCGATACCACCAAGAAAAAATCAAAGTGCTCTATAATTTGAACAGACTACTCTTTTTCAAAAGAAACAGCCCCGAAATTTGGAAACGTCCCCCACAAATTATATAATGGTATGATATCTCCCAATCCCTGCATCAGATTTGGACAAAAAAAACGAGGGGGGATCGAGGGGGCTTAGGGGAGCAGTTGAATGCTGCTCCACAATCACCCCTAGCACTTCCAGAATTTTTTTTTTTTTAAAGGGGAAACCACAGAACGTATGTATACTTTCTGTGGTACTGGGTTAAAAAAAAAAAAAAAAAAAAGAATGAACTCACACAGGAATACAATAAAACAACAGAGAGGAGGATAATTGCTTGCCTGTTGGACACCATTTCAGCAAGGCAGGACACACATCTGGAGATTTTAATGCCTTGGTGTCACGAACGCCAGTTCGCTGGGCACGTGATCTGACTAATTAATCGGTATTCGCTGCCACCACTTTAAGTTACGGCCTTAAAGACGCCCCAAAAACCCACTCTTGACTCTCACTGACTATGCACACCCCTGTCCTGGCAGCTAAATGGTTAACACTACACCATTCACTCCAGCAACTAACTGGTTAATTAGCATCAGTCCTTCACAAGCAGTCACAGAGTTAATTAGCATTTACACTGCACACTCCATTCAAACACATATAAACTTATCAGAGGCTGAGTTCTTTTAGAGCATCAAACACAAAACTTATTAAATTTTAGATTTAATATTCCAAAAGGTGGACAGTGCATATAATACAAAAATAAAATAAGATGGTGTTATAAAAAATGACATACAATAAGTACAACAGTTATAGAAAATAAAAAGGATAAAAATATTCACAGACCCTACTCACTAGAAGAAGTCCTGTGTCCTGGGGCAGGATGAAACATTGGGTCCATACACACGTTCTTAGCATGTCCCCAAGTATGAACAACATTATTTGGGCTACCAGGCTTTTTAAACTATTTGATGAAACACCCCCTCCTCCTGGTTATTGCATGAGGTGGGAGTGTCTAGCAATGTCCAGATTTACGACTAGCCAAAAGCACTCATTCCCCCTCAGTTAGACAGATTCCATTTAAATGTAGATATGTACATTGTATTGAGATATTGACCACATATTCCTTTCCAGTATTAATTATCAATTCCTCCAATACCAAATATGACCTGTGTATAATCCATATTTCCCCAGATATTAATAACTCGCCTTGGCAAGGGAATAATGTTGGGTATCATATTGCAGGGCCTTCTGTTCCATTCCTTAATGTAATATTGGTTTCTATCTTACACATTCCAATACTGAAATACATTTATTTTACATGTATGACTGTCCTTAAGATGACCTCTTAGTCCCCACCAGACCCCTAGCTGTAGAGAATTCCAGATGCACGGTTCGGCTCCACATTGTCTAGAAAAGGAGACCTGGTTCCATGCTTCACTAATCGTAATATAAACAATAGGACTGTTCCAGGGTGGAATGGTATTTTTATTGGCCCTTTGCAAGAACTAATACCAATAGTTAACCCATTCTTGCCAAGTCACTACACATTTTCCTGACACTTGGTTTGAAGGGAATTTTTTGAACTACAAACCTTTGAACTCAGAAAGATAATTCTGTTTAACACAAGACAAACTGGACTTGACATTGACTTGAGCCATTTTCATCACTATCAGACACTTTTAGAACCACTCTCTCTCCCTTTACCAATAATTCTCTACCCCCATTCACATTCCAATTATCACCCCTTATCTTTTACTGTTTGTTTATATTACTATCCCCCACCTCCAATTTTATTATTTGTTCTTGCATATTGTAAAGATTTGTTAGTTGCCGGATGATCTGCAGAAGGGAGGAAGCTCCCAAAAGCCAATCTATTACTTACTCATTTTTTTGCCTGCCCCCTCAAAATAACTCAACACACCCATTAATGTAAAAACTGCTGACAAAGAACAGGGAGTATACCCAAATATAATGCGTAATTATTTTGTGTGGCCACCATTATTTTATAGCACTATCTTAACTCTCTTGGTTATGGTGTTCACTATAGCTTAACATGGTTGCCACTGGAATCCTACTACCACTACTATGATGACATCACAGAGTTGGTGGATGTGAGAAATCTTACACTCCTCCACCTTCGGTTTGACACCATCCCACAGATGCTCAATTGGGTTGTTAAAGAGGAACTGTCCAAAGATGACTTTAGGTAAATTGATAGGAATTGCTCCCCTGAGAATTTTTGCAATTTATTTCCATTGTTTATTTTGCATAGATTTGAAGATATTTACATTTGTGTGTGTGATATGGCAGCATCACCAGGTCCCCTGCACTTCCTGCTTCGAAACCTGTCAGTCAATGTGCCCTGTGTCTCCTCCCCTTTGCAGCCCCCCTGGTCCCTCTCACTCATGGACCCCATCCATGGTCCCTCCAGTTGCAGGCCCCCCTTGGCCCATTCACTTACAGTCCCATGTGGCCCCGCCCACTTGTGGGTGCCTAAGCTCCACCCACTCACGGGTGCCTAAGCCCCGCTCTCTCACAGGTGCTGTGGTCCACTCTGACACACACACCCGAAAACTCTGTGGAAACAGCCTTTTCAGGCAGAGTGAGAGAGAAGGGCTGTAGGGGAAGGGACTTCCTGTCTACCTCACACACTGAGGGAGTCTGTGCTCGCCGGCAGCACTGTGCAGGAGAAACCTTAGGAATGTCACATCTCAGCCTCCCACCCATTAACTTTCTGGTCAGTCATGTGGAGCACGTAGAGAGGTGGTTGATGGAAGATACTAATATATTAAGATTTATACCTTATACTAAGAAATTAAATGTAAAAGACATGTCCACCCATAAAACAAAAAACTGGTGACTTGTTCTTTATCTGGCCACAACCCCAACTGCTATTTTTACCAGTTTATTATATGCATTTGTAACCAGATATTTAATGATACATTATATACCTTTCAGGCAAAGGTATCTTCCCCCTCCCTCTGCCCCCCTCCCTCTTGTCAGTGAGCTTTTTAAAAGGGTGAGCATATTCAGAGGAGGCAGCAGGTAAAAGAGCAGCTAATCTTTTGATGTGATGTTAGTTGTCACATTTTCGATCGAGGGGGACAATAATTATCCCTAAATATCTGGTTAGTTAGTAGTACAGGTAATAAAGTGCAAAATATATAATTTGGGGGCAAGTAACTGTCGTTTTTTGTGGACAATCCCTTTAAAGGGCATGTCCACCATAAAAGTTAACTTTAAATATAAGGTAGCCCCCCCTTCCCAAAACCAAACGCTGTGTTAGTGCTCTAAACGCATCCAAATCATACTTACATGTCTTCACTCCCACGGTGCACTCCTCGTGGCTCCGTTTTAAAACAAAACCATA